>VMDR010000657.1:0-193859 GCA_007922815.1 Macrotus californicus | reverse complement strand
TGAAATTAAGAACAATCTAACAATAGCCAGAGGGGAGGAGGGAGGGGACAGTGGGGGGAGGGTTTCCAGGAAACACTATAAAGGACACATGGACATAACCAAGGGGGAGGGTGGGAGCAAGGGAGAGGGGTGGGATTGGCTGGGGTGGGGGGGGGAAATGCAGACAACTGTAAATGAACAACAATAAAGTAATAAAATCTTAAACAAAATAAAACTAAAAAAATAAAAAAATCTCTCTTCTATCTGAAAAATAAAAAGAGGTTGCTGTAATAATGTATGAAATTGGGAGGCATACCAAGAAGAAGAGAGAGCCTAGTACAAGATGGTATATGGAGTATAATGGTATAATCTTCTTTTTGTAAAAACACAGTATGGAGAGAAAAAACTGCAAAAAAACTAAGCCTGCAGTTGTAGCTTGTGGGTTGTTGAGCTATGGATGATTCTTTCCCTCTACTTTCACGATTTTTAGTTCTTTTAAAATTTTCTCTAGTAAAATTTTATTAGTTTTCTAATAAGTCAAAGAGGTAAGGATAAGTGCAGCATTATATGGGAAGCATTAAAAACCGCCCAGGTGACAGTATCAGCAGGAACAAATGCATGGTATGTGGGCAGGGACCACTGTTTACTTTTGGAAAATTGATTTACATATGGGGTTCTCAGTACTTTGTATGTGGCCAAAGGGCATGAAAGCGTTGACCTAAACCCCATCATAAAGTTCATAAAAGGTTAGACGAGTCTGTGTTGGCACATCACTTGGCCCGTGACTTGTAGTTCATCTGAGGAGGAGCAGGCCTGTGTTTCCTTGCACGGGAGGCAGTTCACACAGCAAAAACACTTACAAATTGATCGTCCCACACTTGCTGCCTCCCCGAGCTTAGTAAATTACTCCCCTTTGCTGTGTCCCATTTTCATTAATGCTAAAATATGGACAATGGTACTTATAAGAATATATTCTTATATTCTTATTCTATATTCTTTTATATTCTTATAAGAAGAAGAGGGAAGAATGGGAGAAAAGGTACAGGGAATAAGAAGCATAAATGGTAGGTACAAAATAGACAAGGGGAGGTTAAGAATAGTACAAGAAATGGAGAAGCCAAGGAACTTATATGTACGATCCATGGACATGAACTAAGGTGGGGGAATGATGGTGGGAAGGGGGTACAGGCCAGAGGAGAATAAAGGGAGAAAAAATGGGACAACTGTAATAGCACAATCAATAAAATATATTTAAAAAGAACATACCGTGAGGATTGCGTAAAAATGCATGTTGAACACATCTGGGGCAATGCCTGCAGGCATTTACTTCTTCAGAAATCGTAGCTGTTGTAATGTTTCTGCCTATGTATCCAGCTGCCTGTCTCCCTCATCTGCGTGTCATGTTATTACATGTAGTGCAGAGTGTGTGCGCCTACAGTGATGCATAGGCTGCATTCAACAGTGCATCCCCACCGTACAGAAAAGCTCCTGGCAGAGAAGGCTCTCGATAAGTACTCGTGGTGTCAACAGGTGACAATAAGGAACACATGGTAGAATTGGGAATGGCACAGTAGTAAGTAGCTCAGGGCAGGCGCTGACCCACAGGGACCCATTGGAGTGACTCTCGAGGCCCTTGTGGGGACACGGGAGGGAGGCTCTGCCTGTGCAGATGGGTACTATTTGGCACATGGCTTGAGCATGTGCAGATGGCCTTCCTGAAAGGGGGCTGCTGTTAAGGTGCAACTGACATGGTAAGAGACACTCTCAATAGAGAGAGAGAATCGGGGTCTTTGGTGACGTTGTCAAGCCACCAGATCAGCTTTCTCCAGAAGCCCTGCCTAGCTCTGCCTTTTTACTTCCTTCTGTCATTTATATCAGCTGGAATTGGGTTTTCTGTTATTTCCAGCCAAACTCATTCTAGATGAAATCCCTGTTGACCTGTAATTGTCACACCATTGAAATGGGGAGAATGCTAATTATTATATCGAGACATAATACTTATTGTGTGAAGTAAGTGGTCCCAACTATCCCAACTATCAATGCTCAGCTCAGCTGGCTCTGTCCCCTCTCTGCATCTGTCCTGGCCCCTGCACAGCATGTTGACTAGCAGGTCGTCCTCCTAGTCAGGGGGGTGAGAGAGGATGCATGGATGCAGAGAGGGGCAAAGGCAGGTCATGGAGCCCTGAGGTGAATGGTGACCTCCGCTTTGCAACTATAATCCTAAATCAATTCACAAAAAAGAGTTTCATCAAGGTGTCTTCCTCTAAAGTTCACAGATGATGTTCCCCCCCAAAGTCTATGAATACTCTTAAAGTTTAGTCAAAACTCTTCATGTGCACCGGTGCAATTTTGGGGAATAGTCAGACTTTATTTTTCACGTATTTAAAAAAGATCCCCTTTACCCTCAAATACTTGAGATGCATCAGCCAGATGCGGAGATTCAGAAATAAATAAAACCTTTGTCTTTAGAAACAGTTTCCATGCTTGGCAAAACACAGTCAAAATCTGAAAAGCGGATAGACTTAAATTCCCATCCTAGACCTAAGTTAATCTGTTACTAATTAACCGTGTGACTTCAACCTCCCTGTTTCCTTTTCCATAATAACACCTACTTAGATCTTTGGGGGAGGGTGGGGGGAAGGTTAGGTTTAAAATTAAATAATATAAACAAATGTCTAGAACATAGTAGGCAATCAGATATCACCATTAATTATTTTTACTATTATTAATACTGATATGCTGAGGGTGCCCAGGAGACAGAGAGGTTTTCTGACTGAGATTTTGATGACAATATTTAGAGAAAAAACAGCGTCTGGCTGGAGGCCCCTGTCTCCATGTGTTCTGGCAGTGTTGTTCTTGGCTGTTCTTGCCTGGTGTCTGTCTTTACCTTGAACTGCCCTAAGATTAGAATTTCTCGTAAACAGTGACTTAATTATTCATCTGCATCCTTTCCTGATGCTGGGCTGAGTGCCCCATGAACAGGGAGTCGCGCCTCCTGCTGCTGCTCAGAAGGGGCCTGGAATCCACTGGGGTGACGTGACAGCTCTTATTAAAGGTCACCACCAACAGTCCTGACGGATAGGTGCAGAAAAGCTCAGGGTTTCCAGGTCACAGCGCTCTGCACACCTAGCTGCTCCCAGTGGCCTTGCGCAGAGACCTGCTGGGCCCCTTGCGGCCTTTTTGGGCAAAGCCAAGTAGTCAGAAAGAAGTACATCTGCGAGAAAAAGCACAAGCGGTCACCAGGCCTGGTTTTAGCCAGCAAACCAATGAGCTAGCCGCAAATAAAAGGAAATTCCAGTCTGACTCATTGTGGGTCAAGGTCGATTCTTTCCGCTAATTAACTTTGGGGTCAAAGTTCTAAGCTTAGAGGGCTTTCTGCATCTAGAGAGTTCCCACTCACCCTCAGGGCAAATGTCACCTCCTTCCCAGAGCCTCACCTGGATCCCCAGAAGGGATGTTCCTTCCTCTGTAGACTGACAAGAGCACACAGGCCTGTCCCAGACTCCTTCCACAGCAGCCTGTTCAGATCTCTCTTTGGTGAGTCAGGGATTCCCTTGCGCCCAGGCCCTGTGCCTGATCGAACCCCTTGTCTTCAGAGCCTGGAATCACTATGATGATGATGAGTTAAACAGGCAGTGAGGAAGGAAGGAAGGGATGGAGGGAGCCTGTTGTGGCTCTGGAATGAGAAAGACTTGTGATCTGTTGCCATCTCTACACCTTCATGCAAAGTCTCCACCAAACTCTTGAATTTCTCTGAGGCTTAGCTGCTCCATCGCTAAAAAAGAAGCGTGTTACTTGCTTTTCAGTATTGTTTTTGGGATCAAATAAAATCAATACCCTAAAATGAAAACAGAGAGGATTGAGGTGGTTACAAAACAGCTTTCAGTGAAGAAACAATTGTCCCACTCCTCAAAATGCTATTATTTCCTAGGCTTTCACCCCAAAGTGTTGACTGTGGTAGAATATGTGTCCAGACAGAAGCTTCCCCCAATTTCTGTTCAGCACCTGTCGGCTTATTTCCCCTGTACCCTTGGCAGAATGTCCCCTCACTGGGCTGCAGGCCACCACCACCATGCCAGCCCTATAGTTTCTCTAGAATGAGTGACGTGGCTCCCACCAGGGCTCCAGAATGTCGATGTTTCTCTCCTGCTGGCCACTGTCCACCGAGCTTCCTGAATGGTCTTTCTAGAACCCAGGTGTCACCCTCATGCTGAACTGTCACCATGAAGGCAGTTTCCCACATCATCAGGATTAAACCCAAAGCCCCTGGCATGGCCCATCCTGTGGTGGATTGCCTTCTGTGAAGCGTGACTCTCCAACGTTCTCTCCCGCCACTCCGACACCAGTGCTGGGCTCCCTGCAATCACCAGTCCATTTTCTAGCCCCTTGCTTTGCTTGTCATGGGCTGTGACTTTTGTCAGGATACCTTCTCTGCTCCCTGCCCCCCACTCCTTGTTCATCTGTCCTCCAGAAAAAGCTTCTACTCTGTTAAAACTCACTTCGAAGCTTTCTTCCTTTTGGAAAATTTCTGATCTCTGAGGCAGAAGTCATGGCTCTGAGTCTGAGATCCTGTAATACTTAGTTCTGCTCTCCTTGCTTTGTAATTCTTTCCTGGCTGTCTGTCTCCCTTGGGAGCCCATGCAGGCCTCCGGCATAAGGCCTGGGCTCATTCTTGGCTAAATCTCCAGGGGCATGTTAAGTGTGTAGATGAATAAATGAATCCATCTTGAATGCATCCACCCTTTCCAAAGATCATTGAAGTGCCTGCTCCCCAGAAAGAATCACTGACAGACATGTGAATCAGGGCTGGGAACCCCTTCATTGCACTGACCTGGCTCTCCATCTATCATTCGTGTGGTCTTGCTCTTCAGCCTGAAGCAGAAGCTCTCTTGTCCAGCCTTCCTTTCCAGTAACATGAGCCTTCTGCTCCTTCACCACTGGACTTCAAGCTTTTTGAGGGCAGGGGGGGCAGGTCATGCATGCCCACCCCAGTGTCCAGCATGATGCTAGAGCCAGATGAACACCCTCCCCCAAGCTAGGTGCACTACCTTCCTTAATGTGTCTTCAGGAAGCAACAGCGTGGATGACTAGGAGCCAGAGGATGAAATTTGCACTTGGCCTGCACACATAGTGCTTCCTGGTCTTCCTTCATCAGAGGCTATAATATGACTCGTAAATATTTGTGCACCTTGGGCTTCCTTTGCCCATGCTCCCTGCTCAGATCAGGTGACCCGGTCAGAGCTGCTTTCAATTTTTCTGCCTTTCTTGTCTCTTTCTTTTTCTTCTTCCTTTAAAAAAAGAAATTCAGCTACTGCAGTAAATTAACCTCTCATGGCTCCGTTTCCATCTTTCCCATGGCGGAACCCTGACATATCTCCTCAAGGAAATACTTTCAGAATCATAATTGAAACACAATGATTCATCACAGACATGGAGGAGGCGAGTAATAGACTTAGCTCCCATTTCTGGTGGCAGACACGTTCATTACATTTCCTATTTCCTCTCACCACTGTGGGGCATGTCTCTGCCAGGCCAGGCCAGCCTGTGCCTCTCACGCCCTCCTAGCTGAACCCACCCTCTGTTACACTCACAGCAGCCTGAAGGCAAGTCGTTACTTCACTGAGAACAACTAGATTTGCGCCTCCATTGCCTAGAGAGCAGTATGCAAATGTCTCACTTAAACAGGTACGTGTCTCCACAGTCATAACCTGGCTCTTCCTTCTTCATTGTGCCGCTTAACCTCAGGGCTCTAGCCACACAGAATCACTTTCCACACCTGAAGGGTCCATTTCCAGGGCCTGATGTCCTCTGGGAATGGAGTGGCTCTCCCTGCCCCTGAGGGCTGGTGTCCACAGTCTGGCTCAGGATTGCTCCTTAGAGGCATCTCCTAACCCAGCCTGTACCCATCCCTTTTCAACAAACACTGACAAAGCTCCCAAGTTTCGGGCTCTGTGCATGTTCTGTAGGTAAGAAGGGAACTACAGGACGGGCACTGGCCTTGAGAGAGAGGAACGTTCTGGGTTTAATCTCCCTTCTCTTGTACCATTTTTTTAATTAAGTTTATTTGAGTGACATTGGCTAACAAGAGCATGTAGGTTCCAAGTGTACATTTCCATGATGCATGATCTGCATATTGCACTGTGTGTCTGCCACCCAAAGCCAAATTATCTTTCTTTTTAATGGTGGTGAAATCCACATAATTTACCATCTTAACTCTTAGATTTTTTTAAACAAGGTAATGAGTAGGTATTATTGCTCTAATTTTAAAGATGAGAAAACTGACATTTAGGCAGTTGAAGTAACTCCAGTTTACTGATGCTTAGAACCAGGCTTCCAACCCAGGATCTGGAGCTATGAAGTCCACTCTCTCACCATTACACGTGGACTGACTCCTGTCTTTCTGAATTGCGTAGCTGAGCAGGTAGGGACTCCTGTCCTCAGGGCAGGGATTCTAGGTGGAGCTGGCTTGGGGCCGGTGAATTCAGTTCACCCCACCAGGAAGACACGGTGCCAATGGAATATCCAGGTGGAGAGGTCCTCATACTAGTTTTTTGAGTTTCCCAGATCAGAGGGTTGAAGGCAGAGATTTCCATGCTCAATCCTTTTCACTTTCATAAACCAATGAACTCACAGGAATGGAAAAGACGCATCACTAATAACAGGGAGGACAGCAGTTCTCTTTCTGGGTCAGCCCCCAAGTGTTCGCAATGGCTCCCACTGAGGCTTCTGAGAGCATGGAAGGTGATTGCTTAATAAGAAGCAGACAATGGCTGCCACGCTATCTATTTTTGTCACATCATTATATGAAACCACCATCTAGAAAACACAATTAAAGTATTTTAAACCCAAGTCATCTGTTTCCTTTCCCCTGGATTTTTCGGTGATTCTTTCGACAACTCTGGGTCCCACTGACTTCGACTCGTGGTTTTGGAGCCATTGCTGGTGAACCTCAAGCCAGATGTTCCACATGGGAAGTGGCCACTGAGGGGAGGCATGGGTGACAGGTGCAGAGGCAGAGAGGCTGAGTCGGCAATGACTCTGGGCCATGGTCCCACGTTCAGAAATGAATCAGGAGTGGCAGAATGAGAGCTGGGCTCGGAATCAGTAAACCCGACTTCTCGTGTCAAGCTCTGGAGCTGTCTCCTCGCTGTGTGGCTTCGAGCTGGCCAATGACTTCCTCTGTCTCCAGCTCTGACTTTCGTTTTAAGGCTTTTCAGCATTTGCTTGTTGTTGAATTCTCTTTTCAATTCCAAATTTTCTAATTTCAACTCTGTCCCCTTCGTCCCCTCCCAGAATATTCTTACACCCACTCAAGTCTGCTGACACGTCTCTGGAATTTTTGAGTCCGTAGGTTTGTGTATAGCAGTCTCCTCATCAGAATGCCTTCTCCCAGCTCTCTGAGCCCAGCCACATCTCTTGGGGACAGTCTTTGAATGACTTATGGTCATATTCTCATTCACCATTCTGTCTGTGACTCTCCAAGAAATTAGGATTCAGCACATGTCAGACTTGCGCAGGGTCTCCAGATCCCCCAGCCGCATTCTGCACGTGGAATAACTGAGGGGTGTGTACATTTGATGTGGAGACTCCATAATCTTTTCAAGTGTGTTGAGTGTTTTCAGACCTTAACAGAAACCATCTATTTAGAATTTCCCTCTAAGACATAGCTTTTCTCTCTTTCTAGCACAGCCTCTTTATCCTCCAAACTTGTGGGAACCCTGAAAAAAAGAAAAAAACAAGGGCTAGTAAAGCCCACAGCCCCCCCTCGATCTAGACCACAGGAGTGAGGCGGGGTAACGTACTGAGGTGGAAACCCAAGTTCGTTCTCTTCCATTCAGTCGCTGTGTGGCCTTGGGAAAATCAATTCTCTTGCAGGGAAAAGACCTCTGCTCCCTTATGTTTGCTTCCCTGTTCAAGTCCGCAGTGAGGAACCGCTGAATAAAGTTTATGAAAGCTTGGTGTACACTGTGAGGCTGCCCAGATGCGAGTGGCCTCCTGTTCAATGGGGCGGAGTCTGTGCGTACGGTGTGGAAGTTGTGCGTGTGTGTGGGGGAGTATTGTATTTTTTATAACAGTGTTTTTACAATTAATTCACGTGCCCTACAATTCCTCTGTTTACAGTGTGTTTTTAATGACTGAGATGGGCACCTCTGCCAAATTCACATGCCTCTACACCATCGTCTTATTTATTTTCCTGGGTTTCTGTGTAGTTGGTTGTCCCCAGGCACTGAGAAGCAGAAGCCCTGCCAGGTGAGCTTGATTTGCAAGTCCCTTGGCTCCCTGGGCTTTCTGTTTGAGTCGTCCTGACCTTCTCTTGCTTGTTCAACCCCTGGAGGGGCAGGAAGGGGAAGGGTGGAGGGAGCTCCCACCCTTTCCTGCGCTACAGCAGAGGCCTCAAACCTCTCCAGCCAACAGAAGCCCAGGGCTTTCATATGATTCAAGTTATTATTTTTTTTTGCCTGTGATTATCTTTTCATCTCCTGAAATTGTCCTTCTCTCTATTTTTTTATTTTATTTTAATGTGTGAAAATGCCTGACTCCTTGCGAAGATACGTCAGGGATACAAATGCACTACTGGAAAAGAAGCTGCATCAGGAAATATTGGCATCCTGTTCCAGCTTTAGACAATGACTGTTAAAATTGCCTTTTTTCACCTATTTAACATATTATCTCTTACATGAAGTACCTTCCTCCCGACGGAGACAAAGAAGTTCTCCAATCGGTCTTGATAGTCCAGGAGACATTTTTTATTTGGGCATTATATGATTAAAAAAAATAACATTGTTTATCACATTTAAAGTGGCTCCAGACAAAAGAAATAAGGGGCCTGTCAATTGATGAATCATTGACAGTGTCGGCTGCAAGGCAGCTGAGGATGGTGGCCACCTTGGGAAAGAAGGTAGGGTAGGGTGGGGACAGTGGGCAGGAGCAGTAGGCAAGGGGAGGGCCCTGGGGTAGGAGCTGGGGCCCAAACTTCTTGTCTTATTCTCCCTGGAATTCTCTCTACCCTGGTCTGTTCAGTCACTTCTCAGAGCCACAGTTTCCTCAACTAAATATCAGAAGGCAGTTAGGGGTCCTTAAAGTGCCCCTAGAGCTATGGGAACAGGAAGAGTCAAGAACCGTGATTTCACTCATAGGGGAGATATGAAGCTGAAAGCAACAAGCGAACCAACAAGACGAACAGACAAGCAAAACTCAAAAACACAACAACAACATGGCAGTTACCAGAGGGCGCGAGGGGGGTTAGTAAAGGGTCAAGGGAGCCAAATATCTGGTGATGGAAAGGATTTGACCTTGGGCAGTGGGCCCTATGTAGTTTTACTGACCAGTGTCACTCCAATACACTTAATTAAAAATGAAATAATAATAATAAAATAAAATTTTAAAGGAGGAAAAAGCATGAGCTTCTCAGGTTTCTAGAGCTGAGTGAGTTCTCAAAGGCAAGAAGCAGCGTCAGATGTGTCAGCTGCCTCCTGCTCCTCTTCGGCCTTGTTTGAGAAACCCGAGGGAATTCCCAGGCTTTCTGCTCATCGACAAGGCAGCAGACTGCGTCAGTTAGCCTGACTGAATCTCCCCTTAGTGCGCGGGCCCCTCTCCTCTCCTTCCCTCCACCTTCTCAGGTTTTATTTGCCCTTGATGGAGTGGCCAGGTCCATACCAGCCATGGCCCTTGCCCATTTGTTGTCTGGATATGTCCTCTGACCTGGAGCAGCAAGTGAGGAAGAAAAAAACTTTCTTTCACGATGAAGGAGGCACTTTTACATCAAACATTGCAGTAGATCCTTACCGCACCTGTATGAGGTCACCCATGAATGAGAACGTGGAGGCTCACAAACATGAGGTGGCCAGAGACGGGCAGGTCAAAGCGGGGGGAGCCAGGTTCCTGGGCTCTGGGGTTCAGCGTTCTTTCCAGAATACTCTCATTTCTTTTGATGATCAGGAGAGCAACTGAGACCCAGGGCGGATGGCAGATAGGAAGTCATTGTTCTGGGGGCACCAAGGAGGGAGGTGGGTTTCAGGGGTGCAGCACAATGATTCAACAATTTAGTCTCTATGACGTGATCACAGCAGTAGGTCTGGTAACTGTGTGTGACCATATGTTACTATGACATTGTTGACTCTTTTCCCCATGCTGTACGTGACCTCCCATGACTAACTTATTTCTTTGTAACTAGAAGTTTGTACCTCTTAGTCCCTTTCACCTGTGTCACCTGTCCCCCACCCTCCTTTTCTCTGGAAACCATCCATTTGTTCTCTCTCTATGCTTTAAAGAGTATAGGTCAAATATATAATGTATGGTCTTAAAAAGTTATGGAAGAAGCCCACTGGGGCACAGGTCAGTTCTCCTTGGAGCTTCTTATGTACATTGAATGTGAACCACAAAAGCCTGAAGTGTGAGAAAATTGAGTCTTGGACTGCCAAGAATCACCCTCAAAAACTGAGAAGTAGCTCTATGATTTTAAGATTTTAAGCTCTATGATTTACCATCCTAACTAAGAGTTAACTTACTAGATTAGAAAAAAAAGATGGTGTCCACCCTGTATTTGGACTCTGTGGAGATTCAAGAAAGGTGGCACCATATTCCTTCACAGTGTGCACCAGACTGAGTGCTGTGCCCAACGACACCCCAGCGCTTTCTCACGCCACCCCGTGAGTGCTCTGTGCAACTTGGGAGTGGGTGTTGTTGTTCCCATTTCACAGAAAAGGGAACCGAGGTTCAGAAAGTTGGTGCAGAGTTTCTGTGTTGCCCTGTCGGTGGTTTTAGAGTCAGATTTCAAGCCCGGGTCTGGGTGACTCCAGTGCCCTTACACTTTTTCCACAACACCACACACCATCCCACGGGTTTCCTGAAATAGAATGAGAGAGCTGTGTGACTCATACTCCTCCCGGTCACAAAGTCATCTCAAAGATCTCAGGCTCCGAGAAGGCTGAAGGACAGCAAGGCAGGCAATCCTTCCAGGTGTCGGAACCTCCTCTGCAATGTCTGTTAAACCTTCTGCACTCCCCTCACCCATGTCCAGGGACAGGCAGCTGATTGCTTCAAGGACAGTCGGCAGCATGGAAGATGCCCAGAGAGCCTCTGATTCAAGCCCTCATTCAACGGATGCTGAGGCCCAAGGAAAGGGTTTGTTACTCAGGACCCCACCTGGAGTAGCAAATGCCCAGATGATTGAGGGTAGCTTTCTAGAGCAGCTTCACCTGCCCCCAAGACTGAACCGA
Organism: Macrotus californicus; assembly: GCA_007922815.1. Lineage (NCBI taxonomy): Eukaryota > Metazoa > Chordata > Mammalia > Chiroptera > Phyllostomidae > Macrotus > Macrotus californicus. The sequence goes on along the minus strand of VMDR010000657.1, from coordinate 182,661 downwards.
GCAGATCTGAGTGAGAACACAACCGGCGCACAGACCAGCCAGTGCTGCTGTGGAATATAATCACCCTGAAATGATTTCCTTTCCTGCCCAACATCCTATGAGAAAAGGCAGCGATACACTCAGAATGGCACAGTCAGCAAAACCTTATCCTGATTTCCACACAAAACCAGTGGACAGATAATGCGGGAATTACGCTCTCCATTTGTCAGACGAGGCACCAGAGATTACGTTTTGCCTTTGTCAGTATTGTAGGCAAATTGCTATAATGAGAGGTCTTCAATATGCAAAACTACTGAGATAACAGAGTCTTTATCATTCTCCTCTCAGTCCGCTGCGGGCTGGCAGTGGGAAGGTGGGCTCTTCTCCATGCATTCAGGTATCCCGACTCCTTCCGTCTAACTAATTTTCTACAACCTCCTCGGCCCTGGGGCCCTCTGCCATCCTTGTGTGTGTCTAACAGGCGAAGGAACAACCAGTGTGTGTGGGATCTCATGACAGGTTTTAATGCTCCAGGCTTGAAAGCAGAAAATATAACTTCGCTCAAAGTCCATCAACCAGAATTCAGGTATATAATCAGACCCAGCAGCAGTGCAGCTGGGACAGGTAAGCTAATCCTGTGCCCAGGAGGAAGGACAAATTGGTTTTGGTGATTTTAATAAGCATTTGATAATTTCTGTCATAATCATCTTGAGTTCCCAATACCCAAGGTAGGGACCTGGGCTAGAATTTCAACACAATTATTCTGATGATGAGTACAAGGTCCTTTCCAGGACTCCATCCTTAAATTATACAAAGTATCACCTTCAAGGTAGTGAACTACGTTTCTGTGACTTTTCTCTTCTGCTTAACCATGATTATTACCATCTTTGATGACTTCCAAGTTCTGGAGACACTTCTCACCCCACAGGGAAATTGGAGCCATCACAATCCCATCTGAGCCCACCATCTTTCCTGTTGTTGTGTCCTCACTCAGAGGCCTCTAGCAGCTTGGCACATGCATTAGGATATTAATAAAAGATGCTGGGAGGACACCTGGCATTGGTGCCTTCGTCGGAATCCAAGACAGAGGGACACCAGGATACGCTTGTGCAATTTAAGTCCAAAGGGTCCATGCTTCACTGAATTCCCCCAGTGGTGAATTTTTATTTTGAAGAGGTCCTACTTCATTATACTGTTCTACCAGAGAACAAGTCTGCAGGTTACATTGGTCTGAGACCTTTCACTAATCTGAGTTAGTGGAGTGGCAAGTGGAAGGATCAGTCGCATTCTCGTAGGGCAATGTGCATGTCTCTTTGTTGGCAGAGGAGCTTTATGGTGTCCTTTAACTCATTGATAACTACATATTGTACTAATTTCAGGATAGTCTGCCTCTGACTGTTGGCCAGGCAGATGTAGAAGAACGGTCTGGTGGGAAGACTCAATGCTTTCTGTAGGAGGAACACTCTTCAGAAGCCACAAAAGTGATGCTTCATCATTCTGTACCCTCCCACATCAGCTGTGCCTCCTGGTCCACAGCTGCCTCTCAGAAGCAATGATGCTAAACTTTTCTGCCTCCAGGGCATACCAACCATGTCCTTGTGGTTAGCAGATGCACTGGTTTCACAGTGAAAGGCTAAATGAACCTGAAGGAAACCATGAGTCTGACCTTGGAAGATTTTATGTTCTCAACCTGAGTCATCAGTGAATTTATGAGCCAGGTGAGGAAGTTCCAGAGACTAGTTGTCATGCAATGATTCCCCAAAATGTGAATTAAGGGAAACGGGAGAAGAAAAAGGGTTAATGCCACCTGTCTTCAGCTCTGGAAACATTCTCCCAAAAGTCACCCTGAATTTTTTACTGATACTGTGTATGCTGTTGTTCACTTTTCAGCTTGTCCTTAGGGAATACAGATTTTATCCAGCTAAGGTCTGACAACCCTTCTAATTATAGCTTAAATAATAATCCTCGACTTCATTGCAATGGCACCTTTAGCTTGAACCTTAAGGTCATTCTGGGTCATTAAGATGAGAAGCACTTTGCTTTAATGAACCGTCAGCAGGAGCTGCTTAAGTTTCTTTGCCTGTTGTTTCCATTAACGTGTTTGTTTCCCTAACTCCGTGCATTTCTTTCTATGTGGCTTCCCCATCCTCATAATACCAGAGTGTATTTATCCATAGGTAACCCCACCTAAGTTATGAAACTTATTCCACTTTTATGCTGGTAACTTTTGAATTACACATTCTTTTACCATTTAATACTTATTTACCGAGTACGTTCTGTGCGCCTGGTCCGGTGCTACGCGCTAGAGAAATGTGTAGTTGGGGAGACAGGTGAGTAAATGACTCTCATTTGCACTTTCATTCAACAGGTAGCTACTGTCCTTTCTATTACTTAGAAAACAAAACTAAGACTTACAGAAAGGTTGGATAATTTGCCTCTCCCTAGTGCCCTATTTTGCCAGGGCTCCAGTTTTCCAAATTGATGACGATATGTCAGGGCATGCAGCCACTTGGCTCTGGCGCACAGACTGCCCTAGAACGGGCACCCTGGGAGGGGTGGGCAAGCCCCTTGGGCTGGTGCAGCCCTGTCGCCTTCATGTGGGACACCTTAGGTCCTAGCTCCATAATCCCCTCTTCTGGAGAGTCTGGATTCAACTACCCCCTCCTCTTTACCCTGCATCTCTCTTCAGTACTGAACATAGCAGTTAAATTCAAACGGTAGCAGATGGCGAGAATGTGTTAAGCAAAGTAATAGCGCTTTTCAGTGTCCATGCCATATCTGTAACTATCCCGTGTATTCCCTCTTTAGAGATGAAGGTGGTGAATCTCCTCACACCCCGAGCCCTGGCTCACCTGCTGGCCTTTGCAGACTGCTCCCTGTTCTTGAATGCATTTGACCACTTCCTTTGGCTTGTTTCATTCTGACTTAGCCTCTGAGGTCTTAGCTTAAACATTAGCTTTTCCAATTTGCATTCTGTGGACTCTTTAGATTATATTCCCAACTTGCTATAAATACTAGCAAGTCCTAGACTGCATCCCCCACCACAGCACTCATCAATCACATTGCTTGTATAATTGCCCCTGTCCTCATTGCTCGAGTAGGATAGAAACACAACTAATCATCGGGCTTAAATAGAAGCTCCTCCAGGGCAAGGACTGCCTACAGTTATCATTCTACCTATTGTCCTGCCCCCACTGCAGAGCCTAACACAGAGCAGGATACCCAGGAAACTCTCGGTATGGTTCACTGAATGAAATGAATGGAAGCATTCATTGTTATTGCTGTTGTTTTAACCACTGGCATATGGCATCATGTTAACAAATGCCAGGGAGCACGTGTGTGGTCCAGACCCACAAAAAAACCTTGGTCCAAAGCATCTGCATGGGGCAGATTGTTTTCAACAAGAGTCTTGGTCCAAATGGTGGATGAGCCACTAATCCTCAGAGTCAGCTGGGAATGCTGAAATAAATCACCGGGGGAGAAGGCAGTGTCGGGAAAGCTCTGCTTCCTAAAGAAGAAAACGAGAGATAAGACTAGAAATCTGATCTCAGTCAGATTCATGCAGGTGGACAGGCTCGAAATGCTGTTTCTTCTCAAGGGACACAGGATGGAAGGGACTTGTCATCGGAGCTGAGCTCTCTGGGGCTTTTCAGCATCAGGACATGGTACTGAAGTGTGCCTTGAGGTTGAACTGAATCCATCCCTTTTACTAGAAAGAGTTCAAGTGCCACGGTGTAGACTATTCACTAGGACTGCCTCAGTGACTTTAAAGATCCTGAGACAGAATATTCGGTTTGCTTTCTGTAGAACGTACCCTGTAACAGAAGAGTGTGTGTGCATGTGTGTGCATGTATGTGCATGTGTGTTTCTGTTCCTCCCTTCTTCAAGCTCCTACCCGTTAAATTCCATAAACTGTGGGCAAAGCATCTGCACATTGGGAGACACAGTCAAGCCTCCCACTGCGTATGCCTGGGTGGGCGGTGCTTCTTCTGCCGGGCTCGGTGGAAACGAGCTGCAGTGTTCTGAGGGATAACCGTTCAAAGGAAACTACAGTTAGAGATGCAGGGCCACTCCCAGCAGCTATCTCTGCTGGGCAAGATAACATCAGAACACCCAGAAGTGCTGAGGGAAAGCCTGCGAGCTGGCTCAGGGGGGCGGCCAGCCTCGAAGCCTCCCTGCTGCGGTGGGGACCTGGGAATGTGTGGCCAGAGAAATACAAGGGTTGGCTACCTACTATGTGCATCTGTCAGAAACTGGTTTCACCCCAGGAACGATCGTACTGTAATTCTGTTACAGACGATGGATCTGAGGGTCAGAGAAAGCAAGCAACCAGCCTCAGGTCATAACTTCTCATGGGGAGGGGTCCAGTTGTGTCCATCCCGAGAGCCTGTCCTCCCCTTTCAGCAAAACACTAAGTGCTCCCTGACCCCCGGCTGACCCCATGCTCCCATGATGTGCTGGCTTCAAGGTGTCTGCTGCAAAGCCTGGTTCCTACAGTGCCTGACACATCATTGGGTGCCTGGCCTGACCTCCGGTCTTCACTTGGAGAAGACTTTTTCCTCCAAGATTCCTTCTAGGTGCGCACGGTACAGTTACAAACAAACAAAGGCTCAGAGATACTACTGATTAAATCCCTTGTCTAGGGTCACACCATCAGGACTGAATTCAGTTGTAACAGAAAACACTTCTGAGTCCTTTCCACCATTCTTCATTGCTTTTCTTTGAAACACATAGAAAAAGTTCTGAGTTTTCCTATCCTTCACACCCATAAGGCCCTGGGTGTGTGCAGATACGTGTGTGTTTTCTATCCTGCTACGTTGTTCCGCCAAAGTGAAAGTTCATAACTCCGTCCATCTGAGCCCCAGTACCATGCGGACAAAACACAGTGTCTCCTCTTGCCTGGTGGGCTCCATGGTCAAGGCTGCTGTTAACTAGCTCCTCACCCTCAAACCTCAAAGTTCCCTGATGTCCATACTCCACTGTGATCCTCTGAGTCCACAGTATAATTAGAGTAATTAGTTCATATGTCAAAAAAGATAACTCTTTTGGATGAAAAAATGTGACAATGAGTGTGGTCCTTGTAATGACTTTACTTCTGCTCATGACTTTACCACTGGTTAGCATGTACAGGCAGTGTGGCAGGAGTGCCTGCAAACGAACTGTCCCAGACAGCCAAAGAGCCCCCAGGGAACGGCATCACTCGTCTCTCCCCCACCTCCTCTGCTCCTCCCTTGCGTTACTGGCTGTGCCTTTCCACAGCCACCTCAGCCCAGCCCCAACACACGTCTACCCTGTATGTAATACCACAGTTACCTCTGAGCACAATCAAATCGTGGTCAGGTTTCCTTGCTCTGTAAAACATGTTTATTCGTTTCTAATTGTTCGTACCATGGAGTCCAGGTGCCTGGAGTCTGAGACCTTCTAGGAGCTGATGTCTTGCTTTCTGCCTGCCTCGTGCTTGCTCTGGAAGACCACAAGTCATAGCCTAGACTACCTGTTACTTACTGAGCACACCTGTAAAGGTGATCTTTTCTCCGCTATGACACCTCTTCCACCGTCTGTGTCTGTCAGAATCCTACCGTATGGTGTACTGAGCTCAGGTGACAATCATTCAGTCTTGTCTTCAGTTTATGCTAGAAATCACAGGTTTTGACACCAATCTCCCTATGTCTTTCTCTATTGCATATTCAAAAGTGAACTTCCAAGCCATCAGAAAACTAATGTTAATCGAATGCAGTTTTTCACCATCTTATCTTGCCTGTTGCAGGAAAAAAAACCCACATGGACTTATTTACTAAACACTAATTATTTTCAAGAAAAACAGTGTACCATGCTTGGGAACACATGGTAAAAAGAATGGGCTGAACTCACAAGGCCCATAGTCCCGCCCTTACCTCCTACGCAGCAGGGATTTGTGTACTCCCACACGAGTCTTAGAATTAGCTTGTCAGCTTCTAGAAAAAGCCTTGACTTCATTTTTATCAGGACTGCGTAGAACATCCAGATCACTGTGGTCGAATATGCATCTCAATAATACTGAGTCTTTCCGCAGGTAAATATGGTACATTGCTGCGTTCATGTCAACCTTCTCTATCTTCGCTCAGCAAAGTTTTATAGTTTTCAGTGGACGAGGCTTGCACGTCTTCACCAGATTTATCCCTCAGTATGTCATATTTTTAATGGTATTATACATCCTTCAAGTTTTTTCAAGAATTCAAAAATGACACTTTGATTTATTACAGATGATTTACTGGAGAATAAAATCCTAAATGCATACACAACACAGGCAGAATTTTTCTAGATAAAGAGGAACCTTTTCTGTCGTGCCTACAAAGTATTCTTGTTTTAGTCTTGCTTTTCAAGTAATTTTGTTGCAGTTGGACTCTCTGCAGAATTATGAATTCTCTACAGGACCGACTGAGCAAGAGATGCTGAGTCGGTGCCCAGTGGGCACATTGAATTAACATTATCAAAATACAGGAACCTTCTTTTTTTTTCCATGCCTAAATATTTGCTATACCAAAGTGCCCGTGGGCAGACATGCTCCAGTTTCACTGGAAGCCAATCTCTCATTTGTAAAAAGGGGATGGTAACAACTGAGTATGGTTTTTATAAAGTTTAAGTGGGAAATGTGTGTGTGAGTTGTATGTAACAGTTTAGGTGATAATCTGTGAGGAAAGGTAGTTTTCTGCTTAGATTTTAGTGAATCATCTTTTAATAAGGTGACCCTGTGCAGGAGGAAACCCAAATGTCCAGGAAAGTTTAGCCGCCCACACAGACAAACTTGGCCATCATGAATGTTAGGAACTAACAGAAATTCTCATGTTTGCTTCTCGCAGGTAAAGTCTACATGTCAGCAAATCTAATGCTAGACCTTTCTTGGAATAAAGTGTATATCTACATCTAACCTTGGCTCTTTTTCATCAGTTCAATAGAGTTTTCTTTACAAAACTGTGTTTTAAACCACAAAATGTAGCAGAAGGGAAACATCAAAGTCATCTGACCATACCCATCCATTGTAATTTCCGTCTGTAGTTTCCTTCTTGGGATTATCCAGGATCTCTAGTTGATCACTTTCTGTGACAAAAGACTTGTCAGATAGATCATTTAACCTTTGATTATTGATTAAATAGTCTGATTCAGTGGAAATCTTTCTTCCTGAATATCCACCAATGAAGTTACTCAGAATGAGTCAACAATATTTTTTCTCTTGGCAGCTCCTGGACACTCAACAACTGAATTAGGGTCCCCTTTGAGCTTTCTTTCTTAAGCGAAATAGCTTCTTTCATTGTTGTCACTTCATTTGGCTGTCCTCTGGATGAGCTATTGATCAATATTACTCTAATGCTTTATGCTCAGAACTGAGTAGGATGCATTCGATGCGTGCAATGATGCAAACTGATGGAAGGAGCAGCAGAGTTCATCTCCAGCGATTGTGGCTCGCTGGCCTAAGAGGCTCCACCAGGCCAGGGGGCTGATCCAGGTGGCCTCAGCTCAAGGCCACCTCCCGGGCTTTCCTATGGGGCAAAGTATTGGCTTGGCTAAAATGTTAATTTGTTTTTAAGTGAAAATAAAAGACACATTTTTCATTTTCACCAATAACTATATTGAACAACATATTCACCATTTTGTTCCACTACCTTCTGCCATCCTTTAGGCAACTTCATAATTCCATCTTCCCAACACTTTTTATCTTTTTGAGCAAAGAACTATTCTAAGTGCCTTTTGCAGTCTTCTAGGGAATTGAAATTTTTTCCATTAAGAAAATTTTGTAAAGACAGCAATGAATGGAAATCCAAAGGTGCAATGTCTTGTGAATACAGTGGATAAATCAGAACTTATCAGCCAAGCTGTAACAATTTTTGCCTGGTCCTCAAAGAAACATGTGGTCTTGCGTTATCCTGATGGAAGATGATGCGTTTTCTCTTGGCCAGTTCCAGACACTTTTTGTCGATTGCTGCTTTCAGTTGGTCTGACTGGGAGCAGTACTTGTTGGAATGAATCATTTATATACCAGAAAAAGCTCATCATAGAAGATTCCCTTCCAATCCCACCACACACACAACATCACCTTCTTTGGTTGAAGACCAGCCTTTGGTGCGGTTGGTGGTGGTTCATTTCACTTGCCCCACGGTCTCTTCCGCTCCACCTTATTGTAAAGTATGCACTTTTCATCACCTGTCACAATTTGTTTTGAAAACAGAATATTTTCATTACCTTTAAGTAGAGAAATGCATGTGGAAATACAGTCAAGAAGGGTTTTTTTGTTTAATTTATGTGGAACCCAAACATCAAAATGATTAACATAACCAACCTGGTGCAAACGATTTTCAACCCTTGACTTGGACATTTTGAGTATGTCAGCTGCCTCCTATGTGGTAAAACGTCAATTGTTCTCAGTTAATGTCTTGATTTGATTGCTATCAACTTCAACTGGTCTACCCAACCACAGCATCGTCCCACGAGAAATCTCCAGCATGAAACTTAGCAAACCACTTTTGACACATTCGATCAGTCACAGCACCTTCTCCATACACTGCACAAATCTTTTCTTGTATTTCAGTGGTATTTTTACCTTTCTTGAAATTAAAAGCATAATATGCCAAAAATGTTGCTTATTTTATCCCATCTTCAATATTAAAATGGCTACACAAATATTCACCATTTTTGATTAGTTTTTTGAATGCACGCTGATATGACAGCTGTCATAATACAATCTAACAAAATTATTTTTGAATGAAGTTCAAGTCCACTAAGTGCTACTAGAGCCATCTTATGAAAAAAAACAAAAAACAGAACAAATTTTGGGCCAACCCAATATTTTGCATATACCTGAGTATCCTGGAAGCTATCCCTGTGAATAATAGAACTTATTACACATGTAAATTCCAAAGAGTATTTTATACATATTTTACTTGGAAAGGATTTTCCTGAAAGTTAGCCTTACCCCTTTGACACATTGGTTCTAGCCATGGTCATTGATGATCTAGCTGAGTCCCTGAATCTTACTGTCTCTAGTGCGTTCTGTTAATATAATGCCACAAGGGATCTAATCATAAAACAGTATTTTGCATTTAAATCAGGCTTACACCCACAATGCATGGGTTATTTCATAGACAGATACCCTACCTCAACATCCCTCACTGTTGTAGGTTTGGGTTGTGTTTGGCCCTCTAGTTTCAGGTCTGGAGAGAAAGCTGACCTACCTCATTTCCAGTTTCTGATGACAGTGAGAGATTTTGAAAACTAAAATGAAAGGTTTCAGTTGATAGAGGGCATATTTATTGTCTTTCTCAAGGTGAGCTATCTGTAATATGTTCCATCCATGCAAATGCTCAGCCTAGCTGGAGAACATGAAGATGATTTACTGTTTCCTAGGCCTCATAACTGCATAGCTATTTCCATCCCAGTATTTAATGCAGCTATTGAATAGCCACGGCATCACCTTTAATCACAGAGCATGGAGAGGTCTGATGGGAACACGTATCCCTGGCAGGAAGTAGATAGCAGCACAAGGAGGGTGTCTTTGCAAAGTCATCTTCCTTCACTTCCCAGGATCAGTTTCTGGGATGACTATCAAATTCTCAAATACACACACGCACGCACGCACCCTGAAACAAGCACCCCATGATTGCTGTGACAGGGGAGACTAGGCTATCCTCACCCTCCAGATGACCATTTCCAGCTTTGACAGTTTGGAGGGTCAGCATGATGGCAGACAAACAAAATGCATCTCTGACTTCATCCTCTAACAGAAAAAAGAAAGTCCACCTTGGGAGTTTCTCTGGAGATTTCCTCGTCTCACTGAAATGAAGACAGAATCCACGCCACAGGCGAGAGTCACATGCTTGGCGGAGCTCCCCACACGACCCGTGGCGGCTGGCCTCAGAGGCTCCCTTTCCCTGGGATAGCTCAGAGATATGTCATCACTGACTCATACCTCATAAGCATAGTTTACAAAAAGGGCTTGGTGTCATCTGGGTTTTATTAAACTGTCAATGTAGCAAAACCTGCATCCAGAATATGCAACAGCTCAACACCCACAGACTCACTGGTTCTCTTCTTCCAGCACCTTTTGGTGGTCGATAACCCTGCGGAAAATACACACCTTGTCAACTCCCATCAGCCACCCTCTACACTCACAGAGTTCCTCTCCTCAGACACAGGGATGCACATGTGTGTGCGCACACACACCACCAGCACCACACACACACACACACACATACACACACACACAGGGATTCACATGGTGATTCCAAAGAAAAGAAACTGCTATGTTTATGCATGACAACTGAAAGGAAAAGCCATGCTATGTCAAGCTAGAAATACACATTTTAAAACCAGACTTGTTACTTAAAAAAACAAAATGTGCTCTGACTGAACTCGCTGGGGAGGAGCAGGGAAAAATAGGAAGAAAATTGGATACCTGGTGCATGTAATAATTTCCCTAAAATGCATTGTTCAGACCCTGGCAAGTGGTCGTCAGCTCACCGGTCTTTTATAAAAGTCTGTTCCCATCCGTTCCCTGGGTTCGTGGAAAGCTTCATGTCATCTTATGAGATTGTCTTGTATTTTATATGATGGTTGTATAGGGCTCCTGGGAAGATGGGAGGATGTCAAAACCCCCAGAGACGTCTTCTCTTCACTTCATGTAATAGTGCTTATAAAATCACTCAAAAGGAAAAAAGGGTGTGGGCTCCTGAGCAGAGCCTGGAATAAGTGACCGAGGTAACGCACTTCAGAATCTGGAAGGTGTTCACGCAGCTTCCCACAGCAACAGGCTGGATCTAAAGAACAGTGATAACAAGCCGTCTAGGATTTGTGAAGAGACTCCTTGGAGGTGTTGTGTTGATGGTGTATTTTATTAGAGTAGCTCTATTTGTAACAAACAAAAATGTATGAAGGCGGCAACGTGCTAGAAGCATTTGTTGTTGTCGCTTTTTTTTTTCTCACATAAATCCCAAGATTTGTGCTTCTCATTAGTAGCACATTCTGCCGGGGACCCAGCTGACTTCTACGCCGTGGCTCTGCTACCTTCAGTTACCAAACAATTACCCAAACCATCTGGATGAAGCTGAAGAAGAAAAATTGTACATGGTAGACTTCTGTGGACTGGGACAGATGTAGCAATGTCCACTTCTGCACACATCCCATTGGCCAGAACTTGACCACATGACCGCATCTCACTTCAAGGACAGCTGGGAGTATCTCTTGCTGTGTGTATTCAGGAAAAGAAAGAAACGGGTTAGGTAAATAGCCAGCCAATCTCTGCCAACCAAAAGAAAAGAAGAAATCCCAATTCTGCCAACCTTCCTTTTCCAATCAGAAGGCATACAAGAGCCACAGTTTATCTGTATTTAGCATGGAGTTGGAATTTAGGTTAGATTTTCAGCAGTGATTCTGGGGACTGGTTGATGAGCTCCTCACCAGTGCGTCCCTTTTCCAGGGTGTGACTATCTGAAATGGGATTTCTACCGTGGACTAGGGGTTTGGTACTCTGAGTAGTAATTACTGTGGACTGCTGTCCAGTTGGGCTTTAGAGGTCAACTTTGTTTGAGTTGGTATGTCAGGGAACGTCTTTCCATGACTATTCTACTTTCAGATCTATAGGTATTCAAACATGTAGAAATGTATTGACTTATCTTTTCTTTTTTTTTTTTTAAAGTAAGTTGAGGCAGCTGGTAAAAATCTGTAAGATCCAATCAGAAAAAAATAGACTCGGGACCTTGAGACAGTAAAAGTATTGATTGGAAAATCTGATGACACTGACATGTGCGTGGACCAATGGCCCCAGGAAGGAGACCACCGCCGCTGTGTGCACGGCTGGCTGCTCCGTGCTTGTCTGACGGGCTCTCTCCTGCCCGGGCTTCCACGTGTCCCCAAACCCATTACTAATGAGAACTGAAGAGAAGGAAACTCTCCATAAGAGAAGATTTAATAGGAGGGATGAGCTGCCAAGGATGACGGCAACAAGAGAAGAAAAGCACAGCGCAGACGCGAAGGGAAAGTTCTGGCAACCTAACGCGTTGGACGGGAAACAAAACAAAACGCAGAAGCAAGTTTTTTTCTTGTTTTGCTTTTTTCCCTTTTGAAGAGGCTGTCAGACCCCCCAGAATAACTGGTGAAAAGAGGAAGGAGAAGGAGAGGGAGAAGAGCCAAAGTGCACAAAACTCCATAAAAGGGAGCCCAGTGTTGGTGTGTTTGACGAGATGGGTATAAATAGAAGATCACAGTATCTGGAATGTTTGCGGAATGTCCTAAGATAACCATAGCATCTTATTAAAAGATGGTGTATTTACCTTCCAAATTCTATCAGAATATGAAAGGAAATGAACATGAGCCAAAGCACCAACAGGCACGCTAAAAACAGAATGAATTATTTTGTATATTCACGTGAATATTTTAACACAAAGTGGGAATTTAGCAAAGAAAACAACAGAGAAACAGTTCAATAATTTATGGCATGCTCCCTAAATAAAATATTATGTAGCTATTAAAATGAACTTTTTGGAGACACCATAGCAACAAGGAAAATTGTTTATTATGTAGGAATCATGGAAAAGAGCAAGGATCCAAAGGATAGGAAGGCTATGATTACACCACGTGAAAAGCAAATGTGGGTGAAGAAAGGAAATAGTGTTGGGATATTCTAAATTGAAAATGAGGGGGATGCCGAGGATGTTTGTACTTAAAGAGTTGAACTGTTACATTATTATTTCAGTAAGGATAAGTAGAGATGGAGGGAGTTAAAAACAAAACCTTCCCGACTTTGTCAATGTGTGCCTTAGAAAGAAGGGTCCCCCTAAGCATTACAGGGACCAAACGCAGGAGCAGCCACGGGAAGGAGCCCTGCAGCTGCTGGCACGGGGTCGTCTGTGCAGAGCTGGCTGTGAGGGCCCTGCCCACGGTGCCAGCAGGTGCTCTGCCCCAGCCCTGCTCACGTGGTGGAGGGGCTGCTGCCTAGGCCTCACGGCAGGGCCAGGAGCATCAGGTACCCAGTGCCTGTCCTGGGAACCTGTGGCCATTCCTGGGGTTTCTGCCTCAGCTTCTCAGATCAGTATTACCCAGGGTAGTAACTTACATCCTTTGGGCCTCAGTTTCCTCCTGTGTCAGCCTCACAGGCTAGGTATGAGGCCTGAGGGGCATGCAGGGCTTTTAGAGAGGAAAGTATCCTACGGAGAGGTACAAGCAGGCTTCTACTGTAACTACAGGGAAACTGTAAGATGCAGCGGTAATGTTTCTACCGTGTGATATTCTCCGCCTGGTCGGCCTCCTTCTCCTTTTCCCTTGCCTTCTTGTCTCTCTCCGTGTGTGATGTCTCTCTCTCTCACACACATGCACACACAAGCATTTATACACACTCACGTGCATCTTTTGCTCTAAATGTTTCCAACTCTGCATTAGGAAACATACCCTACTCTCTGCTTGCCCACCTCATCTTTCCCGTTCCCTCGGGTTCTACTTAAATACCCCTTTTGTGTGTCTGTCTAATAAGCACCTGAAATGAATGTCTTTTGTTGTCGTCATCGATAGGACACACCTTGGCACTGCGGTGAGACTCGCTGTCCTGTATTTCAGGTAGCCTAGTGTGGCCTTGAGACCTGATGGGCTAAGGGAGTCCTTATAATAAGGCACGGACATAGGTTTTAACAATGTGAAGCCGCTCCAGGGTTCAAAGCACTTTACCAATATTTATTTTATTATTTCAAATAAAATATTTTTAAATGTATTATTTATTATTAGCACCATCACAAGCTAAGCTATTAAACAGAGCAGACTGTAGCACTATCCCAATTTTACAAATGAGAAAAGTGAGGCTCACATAAAGGACAAAACATGCCTCCGCTGAATATTTTCTAGCAGGGCCGGGACTAGAACCCAAGGCCGTCTGCGCGCCCATCCTAAGCTCCCTGGAGAACGCGCGTTTATCTAACACTAAGGAGGATGGTTCTAGGTGGTCGGAAGGCAATGACCACGCCCGCGGCCACGGAATCACCAGATGGCTGTGTGAGTTTCTGCTGAGTTTCCAATTCCGTAGATTTGGGGTGGGGCCCAGTAAATTCCATATCTAACAAATTTCCCAGGCAGGGCTGATGATTCCAGCCTAGAGATTGTGCTTTGAGAACCACTCATCCTTCCAAATCTTTGAAGACACTCCCTTAATATAAACTACCGACTGGCCATTCGTCACGCTACCGACTCCCTCCGTGGAAACGGCACTAAAAAAGGGCCATCCGGCAGATGGTGATGGTGCTGCCCTTTCTCTGGTCAGGTTTTCCAGGTTCCCAAATGCCTGGGGAAGTTGTGTTAACGGAGAGCGTGGTGGGTGAGGAGTAGCGGAGCGCACTGGTCTTTGGCCCTCGTTGATATTCACAGCTTCGGGGCCAGGAGGAAAGGAAGCTCAGTGCATGGCAGGGGGACAGGCTTCAACAAACGGGCCTATTCAGGGAGACAGGAGCGAGCTAATGCGCACGTTAAACGTTAACTCCCTTTAAAAATAAAAACAACACAGAGAGCAATCTTCGCAGGGGAAATAGATCATTCTAGATTAGGCAAATGTTGTTGTTTCAGGTGGCTAGCCTCATTGCTCCCAACCTGAGCTTGCAGTTGAGAAAACGAAACCACAAAGCCGAGGGTCAGTCCGGAGCACAGCAGTCTCCAGGCAGCCCTATTAACAGTAACTTAATACCGTGGAGGTGGGCCGTTTGCTCCGAGGCTTCTCTGGTGGCTCAGAGGGGCCCACGGATCCACCTCTTCCCCTCTGGCACCCAGTGGGAGGCGTTTCTCTCACTGCTGTTACCTGGATGGGTACTGGTGGAGTCAGGAGTGTGGCTGTGTGCTGGGGACACGTGGGCAGGGGTAGTTTTGGGGGGCTCCAGGCGGAAGCTTGGGCGGACTGTATTCGGAAACAATTGTGCATAATTCATTCCTTTTGGAATCTGACTTCACTCATATACCCTCAGTCATGTGACCTATTAACCCAGGAGGACCGTCATCAGCTGCAGAGCTTTTCCAGCTGTACTGTGAGAGGGCAGGGACATGAACAGTGTCACAGCTGATGCTGAGGAAGTTGTAACGGTTGCTCCACCGGAACCAGGATCTGAGCTCCGAGAGACGTGGCCACATCTTCAGATGTGTGAATGGGGAGTCGTCCTCTGGGGAGAGGGAGAATGCACCCCAAGATTTGGTTTGATGTCCTAAGCAAGAAGCAAACACCAACAAGCAAACCTGACCAGGGTCACGCAGTCACACACCTCAGCCCCCAGCCCAGCATGCCCACTATTGGCTTCCCCAGGAGTTAAACCTTGAACTCTTTACTTAAATGCCTGGCTGCATGGTCCTCACTGTGTCCTTTGTATTCTGTGGACAAGCCCAGCTTCTGCCACTTCAGACCTGGAGCTGACAGAGAAACTTCTTGTCCCACACTTTAGATCGGTGCAGTCCCACAGCAGGATTTTGTCCACATCACGCCCTTGCGGGTTGATAGGATGAGAATCCATTTACGTATAAGAAAACTAGATCGTTCTAGAGATTTCTCTAAGGGAGCATAGGTACGAAGGACTGAGAACCAGAAGCACAACTGCTTTTGGTTGTAACTACAGCACCTTGGTTGGTATTTTAGGTTTCCGCCCTCTGCAGAAATATGGAAGCTGTTCGTTCCCCTCATCTTCCAGGGCCCTAGTCCAATGCTGTCTCTTCTGTGTGGCTGTCCTCTGACCCAGCACAGCCACTTATTCTCCCTCCTGCTTGTGTGCTCGGGGCCCTTTGTACACACACAGAGCACCGGTCACACTCTTGCAAAATTGTTCAGATGTTTACCTTCCTGACCACATATGCTATGGACTCTTGAAGGCAGAAAGTTTACCTTATTTCTCTTTCTATATACACATGTGATTCTCAGTGAATATCTGTTGAATTAAAGTGAGTTAGACATGTAATGATAACACCCTTCTGAGTTGGCTTCTAATTATATCTGAAAAGCAAAGTAGTCCCGCAGGAAGGTTTAAGTCTAGCTGGATACTCTCTAAGTGTGAGAGATCCAGAGGTGGTATTGGTTGGAGTCCCTTTCAGGGCACTGAATTCCACTGTATATGGACAGACTGAGCCTGGAGGTCAGGGACAGGCTGAGCGATGGTCACTCCTGGGTCCGCTGCTCGGGAGTGGCCGTGGTGGGGCAATGACTGGCATGTGTGTAATGTTTGCAAGTATTCTCGCAGTGTCCTGTGTAACCCTCCCCGCAGCCTTGGGACGCAGATTGCGGCATTCATCTTTTGCAGACAGGAAAATGGAAGTTCACTGATATTACATGAATCACTCAGTGTCACGCAGCACATATGCAGCCAGAGTGTGACTTGAATCCAGGGTTTTACAAACCCTCACACGTTCTCACAAACAATTCTGTCTTGAATAAAACATGAGGTTGGAGACAACAGGAGCCGATGTGTTAGAAAAAATAAACAACCAAAAAACAGTGGGACTGAGAAAACAAGTGGCAAAGAGTGGATCCCATCAAGAGCAGGGGAGAGGTCGAGACACCTGGTCTCTCACGCAGGTGTAGCAATGCAGCACCAGCCAGACACTGAGCTTCTGGGAGCTTCCATTTTCTTTTGGAAACTCTACTAACTGGAAAAAATAACACGGGTCCTTCTTAGAGAAATACATGGAGCTGATGCATATGAAATCTCCCAGGAAACTACAAAACAGTCTAAAATCCAAGGAACCATTATCAGTGCTTTTATCTCTGAAGGAATAATGAGATTTCTTGGGGCAGGTACAGTTCAATCTAATTATAAATAAAAAATTCATTTACACAAAGCTCCTCAAGGGAATTACTTCGACTTCTTTGGAGAATCTCTTCTGGACCTTTCAATCAAGTGAGTAGTCAGTATTTACAGGCCTTTGCTAAGTTTCAATGAGGAGAAAGTTCTGGACTTATGGTAGAAATGAAGACTAGATTTTCTAGGAAACGAAGAGCAACGTGGTGGCAAATGTATGCTACGTTGGGCTATGGGGATGGCCCTGTGACCATGGGCACAGAGCAGCCGTGTCTCCTTTTCCCTCTCTGCTTCCTGGGGGAGCTGACCCCAAATCAACACTCTCTGGATTTCAGTCAACCACAGGGTCTGCGGTTCAGAAACCTCCCCTCTGCTCACTGGGTCTCCCTGCCGACAGCTCTTGAGTTACCACCTAGAACTGTGGTCTTTCCAGCTCACAGACCGCAGAGTTTCATCCAAGTAGGTTGTCTATGTAATCGCTTCACTTGAGGTCAGGGGTGGAGGGTGGGTGACTGACTAGAGACTTGTTAAAAAAAGTCCTGGAAATTGTACACAAGATATCTCCGAATGAAAGCAGCTTTGAGCAGCAAAGATATTTATGAGGATGCAATGACACATTTGCACTTTTGAAGAAGGAGAAATTCACAGTGACAATAAATGTGTAGTGCAGGTGAGTCAGTGGCCTAATGAGGAAACGCACAAGGAGGATTAGGTTATGGGAGGTTCTGAGAGAAACTATGGAATATAGTTTTAATGTTGAGTTTGAGGGCCTGTGTCCTAGGCATATGGGATGTCCATCAGATATTTCAACATATTCAGGAATGGGGGTCAGGAAAAAGGCTAGACTGGTGATAAAAACATACCCACACGTGCATGCATGCACACATGCCCCCCCAACATATACATACAACTGAAGGTGACCCACACACCACGGAAATGAGGAGGTGAAGAATGAAATACTGTGGGTATCACAGAAATTGAAAGAGTATTAAACTGTCTCTCCACATCTTAGTAATGCTATTAAATGATTCTATATTCTTCTGCTAATGTTAATCATGTTTATGAAGCAGAGTATAAAATTTTCCTGAATTGTGCTTATAATTAAGATATGATCTTATGTTCAAATTTTATGTCCAGGTTGGTTAAGACTGCAGTCCATTATTTTGTAAGGTGGGTTCAATAAAATGAGTATTTATTTTATTATTGTTCTTTAATAACAAGTATGGTCCATTAAACCATAGAAAAACAAGAAATATTTTTATATATGATATTCCTCAAAATAATAAAAAATCCAAGGTATATAGTATGAGAACTGAGAAGAAATTTAAATTTTACAAAACTCTTCTGGATTCATACCATGCACCAGAAATACACATGTAGGTCATCATGTTCTAATTGCCGTCATCGATCCATCCACTAGTTTATTCCATTAGGATTCCTGGGTAAGCACTCCTTTCCAGGCAGTACGCAGGCTCCTGGTGGCACAAAACCAACAAGACAGAGCCGTTTCCTCATGGAGTTGGAAGGCAAGGGGGACACTCTCAGCGATAATTCCGTCAGACAGAGGTATACATACAATGTCAAAGAACACAGAAGAGGGACCTGTGACATGGGAAGAACGAGTTTCCCTGAGGGGACCTTTGAGCTCACTACCACAGATGAGAAGCGATGAACCAGGTAGATGTAGGCAGGAACCGTCTTTTAGGAAGATGGAACTGCCCTGTGCAAAGAAACACATTTGTAGAAGCATCGATGTTAGGACGGGCATGCGGCCCTCAGGAACTGCATTAGCATCAGGGAAAAGCTGTTCCGTCTATGGCATGAAAGTCTGATTCCTTAGACCAGAAACAGGCAATGACCATTCTCAGTCTGAGGGGGACCATCCCCAAGGCCCGCACGCCTGGAGCCCCAGAGTTCAGCTTTGCTTTAGTCCTGTCCCTGGACTCAAGCTCTTCCAACAACCTATGCGATCCTCATCAACTCTAACGTAAAGGAAACTGATGTGCAATAACTGATTAACCAGGTGACTGACGTAAGTGTTTTGGGAGCTTACAAAGAAAGAAAGAGAGAAGCAAGATTACCTCCTCTTTCCCAGGAGCCTCTCGAAGCCCTGATGAGAGGCTGCACCTTCTGGTTTGTCAATTCAGAACCTCTGACGATCTTAGGACTGCGATTCCCGAAGAACGCCACGTGGATGGTCTGCCGAATCTGCGTTTAGCATGTGGCAACACATGGCTCAGAATTTTAAAATATTTCAGTGCTGCAAGTGATTGAGCAACCTAAAGTGCTTCCACATGGCTCGTAAAAGTCTCACCAGGCAGAGACCAGGACAATCTCTCCTACCCTGGATTCTTATAATCTGCAGATTTTTTTCTATTGGGAATTAGAATCAGCAGCTTTGAAGCGTGCCCTTGCAGGGAGGGAACACGCTGAATGATTTCACTCCAACGAAGTTCAGGGACTTGCCTTTAAACCGAGAGAGGGGCAGCTACCTTCAACCTTAACTCTGTCTCCTAACCATTTTCATGAAAAGGTCATCAAGAATCTTAGCTGACCTTGGCAGCCAAGGTTCTGAGGTGACATGGGAATTACTCTCATATTCCATTTTAGTTTAGAGAAAATAAATGAATAGGAACAATTGTGAAAGTTGCTTGTTCTTGTGTCTTAGCTCAGGCGGCTATAACAAACTACCATAGACTGCTTGGCTTACAAATAGTTTTCTGACAGTTCTGGAGACTGGAAGTCTGAGACCAGGTGGCTGGCATGTTTGAGTCCCTGTGAGGAGGACTCCCTGGTTGCAGATGGCCAACTTGTCATTGCATCCCATCGGGACAGAACGAGGGCCGAAGAGCTCTCTGAGGTCCCTTTCATAAGGACACTTACCTTACTCATAAGGACTCCACTCTCCTGACCTAATTAGCTCCTAAAGTCTTCACCTCCTGGTCCATCACCTGGGGGATTCGATTTCAACAAATAAATTTGGGGAGGATGCAAAAACTTAGCCCATAACATGTTATTATTTTAAGTATGCATTTATAGAACATTTTCTATTAAATAGGCTGTGTGTGTCTTTTAAAAAGGAGATAATAAAAAATGAATGTAAAGGAAACATACCAACTTAGTTACAGTAATGGACTAGAGAAAGTCACTCTGGTCCTTGCAAGGGTTACTTCCTTATCAGGACACACTTTTTTGTATTTATATAGATGAGAGAGAATCCCTGTGGTTTAAATAGATCCTTGGTTACACAGAGAAGTCAAGAAGCAATGTTAGGTTATCTGCAGAATGAATCTTCGATCACACACAGAACAAAAGAGGTGGAGAAGAACTTGGAGACACGATCTGTCTTTACAGACCCTGCCGAAGGATGCAGCAGCAGAGAGAACGTGGTGTGGAAAGCAGGATCTAGAACTGAACCAGAGGGAAGACTTTCTCCTAACACGTCTGAGAAAGGGAGGTATCCAGGTGTTCCATGAAATACAACTGAAGAGGTAGAAATGGGACAAAGGCAAAGATTATTAAAGGCCTTAGAGAGTGGTACAAAAGACACGACATTTGGCATCATGCAGCACTGCATTTGACTCTTGGTGCTGCCCCTAATTAGTTGTGGAACACTAGTAAGTTTGTGTCTTAATTCCTTGAAGCATCATTTCCCCATTTTAACCCGCAGAATTTCTATAAGCATGAAATAAGAGGATGTGTGTCATCAGTCTCACGACTGGCTCATTGTTGGTACCCCAGAGTTGGAAAAGTCAGTAGCTAAAGGTCTCTTTGGCAAAGTTCTCAATCAACTGAGAGATAGCCATAGGGCCTAGGGAGGTAAAAGTCAAGGTATGATGAGGAAGGCTAAGCTAGAGCATATGAGTCAGGATTTTTTAACAGTGCGCTTCCCATTCTGCCTCTTAGAAGTGGGCAGAGTTACTTACCCTGTCACTATCCGTGCAAGGACACAGCAGAACCTTTAATGTGTAACTTCTCTGCAGGGAGGCATATGTGGAGAGGAAGTGGGGAGAGGACATTCTCAGCTCCTTCTAAAACCCAGTGGGGTGTATCCTTGTGCAGGGCGCTGTGGAGAGAAGGTTGGAGGATGCTAAGAAACTCAATCAAAAGATACCCAGTCCTTGCCTGCCCAGTCTCCTAAATCTTGGGCAGTCTGATAAGAGAAAAAAAAACACACAGAAGGAAATACATGCTCCTATTTTAACTGTTGTTCTCAAAATGTACAGTGGTGGTTGCAAAGCAAAGAAAAAATAATAGCTAGGAGATAGGCTAGAATTAAAGATGTGGTTATTTTTATCTGAGTCTGTGAATATTGAAGACAATGGAATAATGCAGTCTATTTTTCTCCTTCAGAATGTTAGATCAAAATATCCAGTTGGTAGAACAAACATATGGGCTGACGTGCTGCCATAGCTCAGTCCCAAGTCTTTAAAATGAGCTCATGCAGGAGACCCGGTTGGAAGCTGCTGCTCCGACAGACCAGCTCGGCAGCAGGGATCCAAATTCTTGAGTGCTTGTTGAGAGCTCCGTCCTCTCAGGGCTGGAGGCTCACTGTTGTGCTGTAATTGGGCACGTGAAAGTATTTTGGTTAGAGTCACAGTGAAAAAAAGCACTTTAAACAAAACTAAAGTAGGATGATGTCTTAGAAACTCAGATTTAACATGACCTTGGGGTTGATCGACCTCACTGGGCTTACAGGTGCTATACAGGCTCCTGCTGAGGTGAGGCCGTCCAGGTGCAGGGATATGGTCTCAGACCTTCACACCAGCACGCCTGCCTGAGGTTGCTGCTCCGACAACAACTGGTATAATTTGGGCAACTTACTTAACTTCTCTGATCCTTGCTTCTTCATCTGTTAAAAGGGATGCAAGAAGACCATGGGGAAAACATGAATGGCCCACACGGGGTTGAAATAATGATGAAGAGTGTTGAGAACAGCATTTATCGATAAGAGAAGACTCAAAAAACTTCCACTCATACGGTTAAAACATAGATGTGGAAACACGCGCACTGGAGTGTGTGCACAGATTCCTTTGAACAGAGAACAAACTAAAGCTTTTCTAACTGAAAGCCCAAACAGCAGCTGAATGGCAGTGTCCAAAATCTCTGATCTCATCATCAGCTTTGAACATTCTTTTTCTCAAGAAACAAAAGCATCTGGAATATGATTAATACACATAAGGAAAATGCCAGAGAGAGAGAGAGAGAGAGAGAGAGAGAGAATTGAGGAATCCCTGGCTTTATCTAAGGCCCCAAGTTTCCTGCACTTTCAAATCTCAAAAGTGAAAAGCCTATGGGATTTATAATGCAACCACTCCCCCTTGAAAGTGTATAATGTTTTGAAAAAGATATACTTTCCCATTTAGCTTCATGGAGGCCTCTATCTAAAATAATGAAAATCACTGTTTTAGAAAAAAAATACTCTGAGTCTAGTAGGATGTATGTACAATTTCTTAAAACCTGCTAGTATTTTGCCCCTGAAGACATTAAAAAATGCCACCAGTGGCAATGAAGAGTGTGCTGTTATAAAAGCTAGTTGCTTGGCAACAGGTTAACATACGTAAACCTTCACCCTTTACTGCTGCTTGGACAAAGGGGCTGAAAAGAGAAATGTGAAGGTGACCGTGAAATCCTCAGGATCAGGAGCTCCAGGACACCCTCCAAAGTACTATATAGAAGACACACTCGACTGTATGTTAGAGCTGGGAGCTGGCAAACTACATTTCCCAATCTCCCTTGCCAGCAGAATTCCTCTTAGATTCTGCCAATAGGAGGTGCTGGGTGGAGATCCAAGCAGAGGAGAGAAGCTGGAGCTTTGCACCTGGGGCAGATAGTGTGAGAGTCGCTGGGTGGAGCTGGTCATGAATGAGAGGGGATCGCAGACACTAGTGGCTCAAGTAGAAGTAGCTCCTTTTTTGTAGCTTCAACCCTGGCAAGTGGTACTCCCTTAGGTGGATTCAGGATTGGTTGTGTCTTCAAAAGCTCAGAAGCCAGGTGGGGTCCTGCAGACTCCAGCTCATGGCTGTTAGTGTATTCCAATCTCTGGGTGATGCCATTCTTCCCTTTGGCTCCTCTGGGCCCTTTATTTTCTCTTCTCCTCTCCCTGCCCTTATGATACCTCCCCTGTATTAAAGTCTCTCTATTTGAAGTACCGCAAGTGGTCTCTGACGGAACACTGAACCAGATGAAATCTTAAAAGGAGGTCACAGACTCCCTCATCAGACACAAGTTACAGAGCAATACGATAAGGGCAAAAATAGAAGAAAGCATTATGCACCAAGCTGGGAAGGGTATTGTGATGTTTAATTTAAATCTCTTGATAGAGATACATATAGGTATAGATATACATATAGGTATAGGTATAGGTATAGATATAGATATATAGATATATAGATATATAGATATAGATATAGATATCCTATTGGTTCTGTTTCTCTGGAGAACCCTGACTAAGAAGTATGCAGGTGATGAGGATTGTGAGATGAGGTGACGCTGTTGGCAGGCAAAGGACAGATAGTGAATAGCCCTGGACATCAGCTGAAGGCTTTGGGACTTTGTTCTAGGGTTTGTTCGAAGCACTCCTAGTTTTTAGGGCGAGGAGTGAAACGGTCATATTTTATTTTTTTGAAAGCCACTCTGGCTGTAGGAGTGTGGAGGATGGATCTCCAAGGAAACTAGAGCAGGAGAGCGTGCTGGCGGGAGGGACACGTCCTTGGTGTGCTCAGCCAGCCCTCTGCCTGCAGTGAGGCAAGGCTGAGTTTCCCACTTTCCAGCTGTTCAGACCCTCCTAAGAGTGAGAGTCCAGCTCACTCTTCCCTACTGACCTCTGATTATTTTATCATCATCAGTGTGGGACACCCTGGGGCACAATTTCTCCCAGTCTTCGCTTTGGATCAGATCACAATGTGGAGGAGCAACAGGGAAGGGGGTAGTTGCAACCTGGCAGACAGAGATAAGGTACAAATCAGTTGCTTTTTTAATTTTAACTTTTTAATTGTTTTTCAATTATAGTTGACAGGCACTATTACTTTAGTTTCAGGTGTAGAACGTAGTGATTAGATGTGTAGAGTACGTAAGAAGTGATCCCCGTGGTAAGTCTAGTGCCCATCTGACGTCACACATGGCGATGACGGCGTTATTGACTCTATTCCCTGTTGAAGCTGTTTTTCTTGACCTAGGACCATTTAAATGGCCACCACCATAAGTGAAAGGTTTGGGTACCAAAGAAGTACATGGAAACAGAGAGGACTTTTGTGTCCAGGCCCTGAGAGGATCCGTGGTCGGTTTTCATCAAAGGGCCTAAGTACAGGTTGTGGCCTGGGGCTTATCCTGTGTTCTTTTAGTCCCATTCAGTGCTGTTCAGAGTGATATCAGCTTGTCTTTCATTCTGTAAAGCCTCCAAACACGGGTCCACGGATGTGTTGTCCTTGAGTTTAGCAAAACTTAAGCTTCAGAGCCTTCTTGCACATGGGCTCCTCCCAAGGCCCTCGGAGGGCTCTGGCAGTGTGTTTAGATGGTCGTAGGATTTTATACAATTTGCCAAAGTAAGATATTTTCACCACACTCAATGAAGACTGCTGTCTCTTTCCACCCCTTCTTCCCTGCCAAACTTCCCCTTGTGTTGGGCGGAGTTATGGAGGCCACGGGCATTTTGAGTATCTAACTGGGGAGGAACTTGGGTTGGGGTTAGCTTGAGTTTACTGAAATGAATTTATGTCTGTCAGTCATTTCCAGAACAATTGGCTTATTGTTAACCATTCTGGTGTAGGACCAGATTCTAAAAATACTTCTGCCACCCACAGTGTGGCCTCACCCAGGGCCCTGACACAAAGGTGCAGGGCCAGAGGTTGAGTCACAGTGTAATTGTGGCCTACAGTGACAGGAGCATGCGGGGAGTGACGGAGAAATGGATCGTGAAATGTATGGAGCCAGCAGCTAATCTGGGGAAAATCCTTTCAATCATCGAACATGTAAAACTGTAAGCGGATAATTTGAAACAGAAGTTCTCTTCTAACAATATTCTTGGTAATGCAGCCTACACAGTTAAAATACCCCCACTTTTTCTTTTCAGAAGGAAATCTGATGAGATAGAATTATTAAAATGACTGTCCCAAAACTCGCTGATTTGACTGAATGTACCGACCTCAATAACAGCACCAAACTCGTAAGACGCCATCGCAAATGAAGACACTGTGACCAGCTGGTTAATCGGTGTTGTGTGAAGAGAGTTTTGAAGAGTGGCTACTGCCTAAGAAAACCCACGATGGCCTGAAGTCGTAGAGCTTTTAAAAGAAAGAAACATGGTGGAGGGGTTTCTGAACCAGACAGCAGTGGTTAGAAACCTCTGTGGCCTTCCGCACGAGGAGCCATGCTGTGAAGGAAGTTCCCTGCACTGTTGAAAACTGAGAGAAATCGGCCAACTATGTGATAAGAGTGGCTGAGCTGTGTTTCTCTCCTCTTAATAAAAAACATGACAGAATCATTGTCACATGAGAGCATCATCAAACATTATACACTTGCCATGCTATTGCCAACAAAGGATAATTGATTCATAGCTCCTTTTGGAGCTTAAAGATGTAAACTCGGATTCAAAAAGCCGAGAGACTATTAATGCCTAGGACGTGTTGGATGAGTAAAGAAAAGAGTAAATTAATCATGCATTTATAAGCATTACTTTCTTATGTTCCCATATACATGATATATATGTGTGTGTGTGTGTGTGTGTGTGTGTGTGTGTGTATATATACACACACACACACACACACACACACACCATATACATAGATACATATGTGTGTGTATAAAATATAGACAGTTTGGAAAATATTACTTATTCATGTTAATAATAACTAGTGTTTACTGAACAATCACAGTATACCAGATATTGGCCTAGGAATGTAATCTTTTCAAAATGTATGCATGCATTTCTCCCCGAAGGTGGGCTGCTCATTGGCTCAGGGAGGGGAGGGTCAATGGTGCCCAAGTAGAACTGCTTTTGCCATGGGTAATTTAGACAATCAGACGTTTTCCTACAGTCAGAAAAATAAGTTATCACAGTGTATCAGATTGCTTGCATTTGTTTATAAAAATTCTACTCCACGTTGGAGGGAGAGGGAGCACAGATGGGGAGAACAGCTTTGACGTCACAAAGATCTGAGTCCAAATCCATGTCCTGCTGTCCACCAGGTGAGGGACCTCAGCACATGGCACAGCTCTCTGGGACCCGTCTTGATCCGATAGTGAAGCGATCATCAGAGTTTGATGTCTTTTTCTTGGGTGCCATTCCCCCAAAGCCTACACTGAGAGGTGGGGAGGGGACGGGCTCTGTGGTATCCAGAACTCCCTCACCAACTTCCAGGTAGGTTGCTGGTCAAAAGCATTAGGCCATGTAGTTGTCAAGGATTTCCTCCGAAGGAGCATGGACTCAGAGAGCCCGGGAACCGCTTTGCCCAGGGGAAGGCAGTTTGCTGACAGTGACAGTCATTCTGCCGTTGACACATCCCATGCAATGCCACCAACCACAGCTCTTCCCCTCCTAGCCCAGCACCATGACCTGGAACCCACAAGCCCACTTGTCCTTCCTCAACACACCTCGATCCCCCATCTCCCCGTGGCCTCGCACTCTGCTCCTCCCATCAGGATGCTCTTCCCTCTCTTGTCCACCACGAACACTTACTGGTCCTCAAAGATCCAGTGTACCTGGCCTTTCCTCAACGTATGTACACTCCTGGTGCCTCTCCCCCTTCTTATAAGGACACCACCCTCACGATCTCATTTATCCTTAATTATTTCCTAGAAGACCCCATCTCCAAATGCAGCCACGTTGAGTGTTACAGCTTCAACATACGGATTGGGGGGAGGTGACACAATTCAATCTACAACAAGCGGGGTCCCCTAAAATTGGAAGAGGGATGTGGGCCATCCAGCTACTACACCCTGGCAGCTCTGCAAGAGATGCTTGTCTGGGGGCTTTAGGGATATTCCCAAGTAGAGGCAAAGATGAGGCATGTTTTCCAATAGATGCCGACACAAATGAGGGTCCAGGGGACAAAGAGCATGCCTACAGCAGTTTAGAAGCTGCCTGAGTCTCACAGTTCCCCTGGCTACTGCTAGACTGAAGGAAAAGGCTTAGGACAAGGCTGGGGAGCCAGGGAACCAGCAGGTGGGGCAGAGTAAGGAGCTTGTCCTCCTAAGACCACGGCAGCTCAGAGACATAGATATTTCATTTACATCTTTCATTCTGAGTGATGAGAGATCAGGGCACAGAGTAAGTATTCAGTCATCAGTCCGTGAATTTCTCATAGTTGTGTATGTAGGAGCATGTGGTGAGCCCCGTAACTGGAGACTTTCAGAAGGTGGTTGCGTATGGGATGAGACCCTTAAAATCCCGTCCCTGCCTAATATTCTGACTCTGCTTGTGTAATATGGTGAACCAGAACAGGCAGCTCTTCCCACGCCCGAGTGCATTTTCATAGTTTTTGCTATAATCTTGTCCACGTGCTCATGTTTCGCATCTGAATTCGCTTCATTTTCCAGTGGCATTTTAAGAGGATGACAGTTTACAAGTTTCACTTATTAGAAACATTGTGTGTGAAGATAATTTTCATGGCTCTCTGTCCTTTGGATGCACATTTGTAGGGAGCAATCATGATTGCTCATTCAAGGCTTTCTTTTCTCTCTGTCCCTGGCTACTCAGAAGGTTTCTGCCTGGCTGTGGAGCAGGGGTTACTGATCACCGACTCCAGCTCCTTCCAAGAGGCAGGTGGATTTATATCGTTCACCCCAAGAGTTAAACTACACAAAGCAACCCAAATAGAGTAAGACAGCCCATTAGAAACATTTTTTCTGCTTACATTTTCCTGACTTTTATCATAAATTAGAGATTTTGAAGAGAATGAGTCATAGAAAAAGGAAAAATAATAACCTGGTTTGGCAATCAGCATATTATATTTCCCCAGTGACTCATAACATCAGACTCAAGTCAGGACAAACAGAGTTGCTGTCAGAAAGAAGTGCAGTTAAAAAGAAAAGCAAAAAGAGGAAGAAAAAGTAATACACGTTTTAACTGTGCTGGGAACCCTCCCTGTTCCAATTTCCTAATGAGGGGTTGGAGGGACAAATGAGGGGAAATGCTCACGTCAAAAGGCAGGAGGAAGCAGCCCCCATGGAGCAAAGACAAACTGAGTTCTGAATGGAATCCCATGAGCCAGAAGGTATGCAGTATCTTTTAAATATGAAGGGGATACATAAGAAGGGCTCCTCCAAGTGGAATCATGGCCCCACAGAAGAGGCCCAGGTTCTGATCTGCAACAGCCTTGCATCTGAATTCTGGGGGCATCAGAAGTAGCTATCTGAGGGTTGCTTTATTTTCTGGTCCTTGGATTTAACACCCATGCCAAGGGGACACAAGCTGAAGCACAGAGCCATTCAGAAGATGAACTAATACGAAGTGTGTTAAGCACTCAACTTGGGGTGCACATTTATAGATGGAACTTGAAATAATTCTTTGTCTTCAAATAGCAATTATGTCTATATATTTTTTTAAAGTGCAATAACTCGAGTGATGGTGAAGAATGTAGAAAGGGATCTCCTGCACACTGCTAATGTGAGTGTAAATTGGTCAATCACTTTAGATCACATGTAGTGGAAGGGGATGCTGGGCCACCCCTTGACCAAGAGATGCCACTTTTGGGTGAGTACCCTAGAGAAATTCTTGCACTCGTACACAGGGAGACATGTATAAGCATCAGCATGACACTTCATTTTATCACAGAAAATGCTAGAAACAGTCCAATTGTTCATCATCCCCAAAATCATGATAAACAAATAAAGTGTGCAGTAGCTCCATTGTAAGAAACTCTATCCCTCAGTTAAAATGGAAAGAAGGGTAAATTTATTACATAGTAAATTTTACTACTATTTAGGCAGTAAAAAATGTTAGGTAAGCGTATTAGTAGAAAAGTTGTTTTATTTATTCTG
Organism: Macrotus californicus; assembly: GCA_007922815.1. Taxonomy (NCBI): domain Eukaryota; kingdom Metazoa; phylum Chordata; class Mammalia; order Chiroptera; family Phyllostomidae; genus Macrotus; species Macrotus californicus. The sequence goes on along the minus strand of VMDR010000657.1, from coordinate 153,928 downwards.
CTAGAATCCTTTCACTTATTTTAACAGCTGTAGGTTCTCTATTTCCTTAGGATCCTGTCAAGGACTATTAAACTTCTTTGGGTGGCCATTCAAGGTTATCCAAAAAAAAGTTAGATAAAATGTAATCAGCATGTTGCTGCAAAACATGGTCAAGGGAAATCTAAAAGTGCATGATATGTAGCCTCAGGCCAGCCACGTAAGGGCAGAGCCATAAACAGGAGAGCAAGCCGGTCATGAAGGACCATGAAGGTCAACAACAGGCACGTGACCCATGCAGTCCCGCCAGGTACCCTTCATTCTAGTTTTGGAAATTTTTTTTTATCTTCAACAGTCTTTTGGGGGCTTTATTAATTTTTTAAATCTCTACCAAAATGTCAGTTTTGATTTTGCTTCTCTTTTCTCTTTTGTTTTGCCTTCTATTTCATAGAATTCTGATCTTATTTTTTTTAATTATTTTTCTTTCTTCTTAAGTTGATTTTACTTGCATTTAGTGAGGGAAATTCAGAAAAGTATATCTATTCCATCTTCCTTCAAATCACTACAGAAAATAAAATTTTAAAAAATGGACAAAAGTCTTGCTATGAGCAAAAATTTGCTCAATATCACAATCATCAACAACTGCTCTTTTTAAAGCCAAATTAGACATCATAATCTGAAAGACCAAATTTTTTAATAAAAGAAGAAAAGAAAACAAAAACAAGAAGCCTATAAAAACTAAGTGAGGAGGTATAACAACTTTCTACACTGCTGGTAGAAGTATGGATTTGCACAATTAATTTAGAAAACTTTTTGGTAGTATCACTTAAAGTTATACATATACATACCCTGATTGAACAATTTCACCTTTAGAAATATGCCTAAGAGAAATACACATAAATATACAAAAAAGATAGGCACAAGAGCATTCTTAGAAACGTTTTTCATAATAGCTCCAGAATAGAAATCACACAATTATCCTTCCATGGCATAATGTGTGAATTGTTATAAAAATCACATGTTCCAATACTATGCTGCGATGACAAAATTTTCACTATTGCTGCAATAGTTAAGTCATCAGGGATGAATTGAGCATTTGTAATATTGAGTAATACTAATACAAATGAGTACATAGAGTATTATTTCATCTACATCAAGTTCCAAAAGCAAGCAAAACATACCCATTATAACTGATGTAAGAGCAGAGGTTTTGAGGCGGCAGGGGGCATCGTGTCTGGAATGGGGAAGAGGATTGCCAGTTCCCATGTCCTAGTTTCTGGGGTTGTTTCCTTAACACGGGCTTGAGTTCTCAGTAAAATTCATCAAGCAACACACGGTGTTTACACTTTACTACATTTGTTACACTGCAGTTAATTTTTCAGGTTTACAAAGCACCTTTATGTGTATATGCCGTGTGATTACCAGGCACAATGGGAAGATGGAAAATGAGACCCAAAGATTCTAGGTAACTTGTCCTCAGCTCCAGGCTCGATGAAGATCTGACTCAAAATTGTGCTCTTCTCACTACCCTCTTATTGCTTAAAACTTTCTTAGTTTATGGACGACTGTGTCCCAAGGGGTGGGTGCCGTGACTCAAAAGCATAAGGTAGGTACCCAAAATGCTCAGATGCCCCAGGTCTTCGCTCAAGCTGCAGGCGGGCAGGAGGTGATCAGTGTTGGTCGGGGCAGTTAAACTGCAAGATGACTTGAGATGTGGTAGTTCCGAGCCCTCGCCAATAATGCTTTATTGTGGTGCAGCCTTCTCAAAGCAAAAATGACAACCTGTTAGAAAGTGAATGAGGCAAATTGATGGTGATGCCATCAAAGTAGTAACTGCAAATGAGCATTTTACTGGTGCAGATTGCCTGTTGCCACACGGCCAGGAACAACCAATTTGCTTTCTGCAAATCTATCCAGATCATTTACAAGGCCTCCCGAGCCCCTTGTGACAGCATGGGTGGACCTGGAGAGCATGGTGCTAAGTAAAATAAGCCATTCAGAGAAAGAGAAGTATCCTGTGACCTCACAAATGACTTTACACGGACCAACAGCTCAGGGGTCTCCACCAAAGAAGTTTTGCAAATCTCTGTCCAATGAAGCAGCCAATCAGGAGAAGACTTTCCCAGCTGTGGTCATAAGGCATCATAATAAATGCACCTCCTGCTAAAAGCCCTTCCATTGCTCAGAGACAGGCAGCAAGATGGAACTGAGGGTCAGAGCTGGTCTCAGGTGACAGTAGTATCTGGAAAGATGTTCCCAGGGGGTGTGAGGAGGGTGACAGAACCGGTGACCTTGCTTTACCAGTGGGAGCTCGTTTGGGCTCAGAGACTAACAAATTCGTAAATTGGAATTTTGACCCAGTGCTGCATATGCCCTGTCATGTGCTTGCTTCCTCATTCTTAAGGCCTGTGCTTGGGCTCATCTCCCGCAGCATTCTCAGGCCATCACGCAGACTGCCAGGGGTGCAGGGGAGGCTCAGAGCTAATAGTCAGTCCTAAGAAATTGTTGTGCAGTCCAGGGAGTGTCTTCGCTTCCTAAATACCTCATGATATTACAGACAAAGGAGTGGAGATGAAAATGTGGTCCCTGATATCTAGTTATTGTGAAGGAAATAAATTTAGTTCAAGGGATGCCATCTTGGTCACATTCAGAATACTGCAGTGAAAGGAGCCAGGTTTGGGAGACAGGACCAAGTTCAAATCCCACCTCCGCTGGTCACCTAAGGCCTCTATGCTCAGTGTTGTCATCTGTATGGTGGGAACCATAACACTGACCTCATGCGGTTCCCCTGAGGGACAAACGAGGTAAGGTATATATGAACTACGGGGTCCTACTGAGGGTCAGCGGCCCCACGTCACTGCTCCCAGAACAGCTTTCAGAGAGGTGGTTTCCATATCACTCTCAAACACTTTCCGCCTCTACTGCTGTACCATACTTTAGGCCTCATTGTTGTTCACCCAGGGTGTTCCTGCGCCCCTCTACCTGGTCATCCTGCCATAATTCTTGCCTTCGCCAGTGCAATCTTTTTCACTTCCACAGGGGGACAACTATAAACCACTAACGTGTCACTCACTCAGCAGCTCACAAACCCCCAAGGAGCCTACGCCCTCCACCCCTTTCCACAGAGTATTGTCGATGCTCCTTATCAGAGAATCCAAGGCAGTGTGAGTTCACCCTGTATTTCTAGCCTCACCTAATAATACTCATACTGGACTACCTATTGTTTTCTATACTTGGAATTCTCCCATCACCTTAAGTTCTGCAGTGGATTAATAATACACTCATAAGCTATTCAACAAGTGTTCGTTGACTGGGTGCTATGTTTTGGATGTCTCAGTTCAGAGGTTCTTTGTCTGGGTGCTCTTTTTTTTTCTGACCTCTCATTGTTATTGGGACATAATTTGATTATGGCACGTGCTGAGCAATAGTCACGTCAAGTGTGTTTTCATCTGTCTTCATACTAGATGTGGTGTATGTATCTTGAAATTATTGTCACTTGGCATTTTGTCTAGCACACCATAAATAATCAATTTTTATTAACTGGATAATTTTGAAATAATTCTTGTATATTCTAAAGAATTAATAGTTTATCTTCCATATTCCCTACTCATACCTACAGATAGTTATTTTTGTGGTGCATTGATAATTATTCTGTAATTTATTGGGTCTTCAGGGGAACATCCACTTAGAATGAAATTATAAATCTATGTTTCAGTAGCAGGGATACAACTAGGTCGGCAGAAGATGGAAGGGATTCTAATTTCCTGCCCACATCTTCCTTCTGCAGAGTCAAAGCATGGTAGCCATAGAGATGTGGGGGACTCATGTTCGCCAAGAAGGAAGGACTTGGCACGCCAGATGGTGGTAGAGTTGTTTGCAGATAAGGTTCAGATGTCATCTCTTTCAGGGATGGCCTCAGCTGCAGAGCACCACCTTGCCCAGGGTCATGGCCTTGTAAGAGTAACTCATATCCAATGACTGATGAAGACAGGAGCATAAAGGCCCAGCCATTTCAGCCCCACACAGGGCCACTGTGATGGACCACTTTAGTTTCAGAGTTCTACAAGGGATCGGCAGGGCTGTGTCTGCAGCTCAACTCCTTTTGTCCAATCCTGCTGTTCATGGTCCCCTCCCATGGAGACTGATTGCAAGAATACTCTTAATAAACAGGCTGCATGTTAAATTTCATCTTAGAGTTGGCATTCTGGTGAATCCAAGAAGTTCATTGATACAAGCAGGACTATGATGGGACTTCAGAGCTGGATTACTCTTCACTCTACTAGTCATGAGGATTCAGTCCCACCTGTAGTTGGTGAATCCCATACAGTCCTGGCACAATATCTCATTTGTTTGTTACGTTTTCACCAGAAGTGAGTTGGGATGCTGCCCCAGCAAGAAAGGAATGCGTAATCTGGGACAATACATCAAGCATTGAAAAGTATGGAGGAAACAAAGACTACAGAGCAATGAGATTCTATGACTATTGTTAAACTCTATTTAAGAGCTAGAAAAAATCTAAAAATAAGGTTGAGAGTGATTAAGAGGTCAAGTGTGAAAGCCAGAGTGTCCATACTAGTGCAGAAAAAGCCTGTCATCTGCACCAGAAGGCCAGAGAAACCTAGAAGCAGCCCCACGAGACTTACTCATCATGGTAGTGAATGACACAGAAGAGAAAACCCAAAACCGTGGCCTGTCTATGCCCAGGTGAAGGGCATGATTGGCAAGAATGGGACTTGGACACATGGAATGCAGACGTGTGGGTGGAAATTGGAATTCTCAGATACTCCCAAATCTCTGAGCCTGCAGAATTGACCTTCCCCTTCCTATTAACACACCCAGAGGACTCTCCTGTGCAAATCAGCAGATTCTCCCTCAAGGTCTGCCCCCATCTTCTCTTCTGACCATTAGGCCAATAACTATGGTAAGTTGCACCATACTCAGCCAGGAATATGCTGTGCCTGGTGAGAGAAGAAAGAGACTACACCCCAAAGAGGTTGCAAGACCTACTGATATGGACCAGTCAGAGCTGGGGGAGCAGGTGTGAGAGACTGGATTGGGATGGTGCTTGATCAAGGAGGCTACAACACAAGAGTGGATAGGGATATTTTGGTAATTTAGAATCCCACTCCCAAGACATGAATATAACACTTATGAAAAAACCCTAGAAGATGATACAAACTGGTTTTTAAAATCATGCAGACTGGTTCCTGGAAGCATGCAAACAGTGATACCCAGGATAAGTGAGGTCTAAATGGTAGAATTTCTATGTGTGATGGGATCAAAAAGCTCAGGAAGTGGCATGCTGGAGGAGATATACAATGTATGAAAAACCCACCATGCACTATGTTCCACAGGAAATCTCAAGAAACAAGGAATGTGCTGGTGAGAGAGAAGGGCACCAGCCTAATCCAGAAGAAGTTCACTGATGACCCGCCTCTGGGGGCAGAATTGACAGTGGGAGAGGACATTGCAAAACTAGACTCACTGAGAGCAATGAGGGTGATAGGATCCCTGTTGAGGCCAGGTGGTGATATCTAATTGTTAAAATACAGGTAGACTCAATTATTTTAATAAATGACAGGGCTGTGGTAGTAGGCAAGAAGGTCCTATCCACAGAGAGTTGTAGAGATAATCGGTAGAATGCAGTGTTCCTAGAGTCAAAATAGATAGAAAGTCAATAAAAGTAACACTCCACTTGTCTCATCAGAAGGAATCAAGGATAAATGATCTGGAGGCTGAAAGCAATTGTCTCTCCTAATTTATACACACACACACACACACACACACACACATCTCCCATGCACAACTTTTGGACCTGAGCCAGTTTTAGAATAGAGAACTCATTAAATAAAGGAGAGGACAGAATTCATGACCCTCCACACTGTAGTGAGTTGCATAGGAGTTATGATAATGACTTCTCCAGTGTATCCCCAAAAGAATCAATAGACACTCACTCCAGTAACCATATACTGGGGGAATAGCAAAACTCAAATTGCCATTGATACCAGAGACCCCAAAAGTCATCATGGCCCCAGGGATGGCATGAGGCCAAGTAAACAGACTGAGTCCTGGCCAATGTCCAACCAACTGCGGGTCCACAAAGGCGTTTCCTTTTCCCGGACCTTTCTACTACTGCTCCTCCCACCAAGCCAAGACAGTAAATCAAAAACAGCATCACATTCCAAGGATATGGCTAAAGTTAGTTTCATACACCAGTAACTAAATGATGTATAGAGAGTGGCCCTCCTGTAATCCCTATTTAATTCATTAGTCTTCTGTAGAAACAGATGAATCTTGGAGGAAGACAGTGTATTAACATAAAAATCTATCAAGGAGTGACCCTAAATCTCTGTTCCAGACTGGACACCTTTGATACTGCAGATCAACACTGTTTCAGTCTATGGTTTGTGGCCATTGATTGTGACCATTTTTTCTATCTTTATCAGAAAAGATCAAAAATCATTACCATTATATTGAATAGACAAACTATAGGTTGATACTTATGCCCTAGGGTGATAATAATTCCTTCTCTTCCCTGCCTTCCCAATAATATAGTCCTGGACTATCTGACATCCCATGAATATCACTTCAATCCATCATAAATCATACTTATCAGATCAGAGGAGTAAAAAGAAACTTAGTTGAAGCCTTAGACACACATACAACTGAGGATGGGAGATAAACCCTGAACAGATTCGTGGTCTGCCACATCAGTAAAATATTTAGGTGTCCAGTGTTTACAGGCAAACCAGGATCCCATCTATATTAGTTTCCTGTGGCTGCAGGAACAAGTGACCATGAAATGGGTGGCTTCGAACGACAGACATTTATTTCTCCAGAGTTCTGGAGCCTGGAAATCCAAAATTAAGGTGGTGACAGACCCATATTTCCTCTAAAGACTTCAGGGGAGATTCCATTCCTTGCCTCTTTCCGTTGTTAGTGGCTCTAGGCATTCCTAGAGTTGTGACTATATTACTTCAGTCTCTGCCTCCACAGTCACACAAACTCCTGTCCTGTGTCTGCCAACTCTTTCCTGTGTGTCCCGTACAAGCACTTGTCATTGGATGTGGGGCACACTCAGAGAATCCAGGATGATCTCTTTTTCTCCAGACCCTTAAATTAATTACATCTGTAAATGTATTTTTCCAAAAAGGTAATAATAACAGGTTCTGGGAATTAGGAAATGAATGTATCATTTTGGAAGCCATTATTCAACGTACTACACCATCCAAATTAAAAGACCAAGTATTCCATATTATGCTTCTCATCACAAAAAAAAGTAAGCACAATAACTAGGAGACCTCTTCACATTCTGAACACAGCATCATCCCCACCCCGGAATGTATTTTGGCCCATGTAATAGATAACATGAGATGCTGCCAGCCTCGGGTGAGGTTCAGAAGAGGAAAGGACTCTGTAACAAGTAGGATGTAGTTCAAGTAGTCCTTTCTCTTGAGCCATATGACCCAGAAGATCCTGAGATATCAGGTATCAGTGGTGGACAGAGATGACATGGACAGCCGATGACAAACCCAAGTAAAAGAATCACAGAAGGAACCTGAGATTCTGGAGCAAGTATCCCAGTGGACACATGCAGTGTATATACATGCAGTGAAGAAATAGAAATGCTTTTGAAAAATAGCTTCTGAGTAAACAGAGCACCTGTCCATGGACTCTTTGCTACCCTGCATGCTGAACTGTCCATATTGAGCTGGATTCTGTCAGAATCCATCATGTCATAAAATTGTAGATGTTCAACAAGACATTGTAAGAAGGAAGTGGTATATCAGAATGGAACATGAGCCATTACCAGGGGACAGGGCAGACTTCATGGGCAGGTCACTCACCAATGAAGCACCAGCACCCCTCCATCAGCACATGTCAAACACGATATGGGGAGATCTTTTTTGCCAGCTGATAAAGAAGGAAAAAGCAGGATTTTGGTTCATTGTCTCTGAATATGGACCTGAGTCATAAATAACAGCCTATATCCTTGAAATACAGTAGTGAGAGGAAATGCCCCCAATGAGAAGAACATCTATGAACCTCTTGGTTGTGGAAAGAGAAGTGCCCTAAGGTTGGAAAATACAGAATTATAGACAGATAGTAATGGACAGCTTTCCAATTTTGGAAGGGCACATTTTGGAAGAGGCCAGACAGAAAGGTGTGGGATAGAAGTATATGGATGAACATGAGGGTGTGGCAATGACATTTGAAGAGCTTGGGAGCATGTATGGACATGCATGAAAGATCTTCCACCACAGAAAAGGCACCAAAGAACCGAGGAGACTCAGCACATCAATGTCAGCCATGGTGGCAGAGATGGAGACTTTGAACTTCACTCAACTGTAGAATCTACCACTTATTGAGGCTGAATCAGCTAGTTGCCACAGAATGTCCATGTCAACAATACAGAACAACACGGAGTCTCTGACATGGCACCCTTCCTTCCGAAGACCAGCTGGTTGCTTGGTGGCGGTTGACCACGTGGGCCCATCCCATGGTGCAGGTGGCAGCAACTCATTCTTAAAGAAACTGATAGACGTTTCAGGTGTGGACAGTGCTTTCTTGCCTACGGGGTCTTGGGCAGCACCACTGTCTGAAAGCTTATGGAGTGTTGGGTCCACAGGCACGGAATCCCACATCAAATTGCAAAAACACAGTGGGCTCAGTGATAAACTGAGCTGATGAGGGCATGGGCCAGTGACCACAATGACCACAGCAACTGTCATTGCAAACAATACCCCACCCAGCCCAGCCCAGCTGAGGCACTGCCATTCTCCAAGAGGCAGTCTCCACCCTGCATTGGAGTCTCATATGTGGCTGCATTCCCAGTGGGAAGGAAACACGGATCCAGGAGCAATGACGTACACACAGAGGATGCACCTCCTTGACATTTCTGGAAAATTATTTCTAGGCAGTATTCTCGACCATCTACACCATCAATGATGCATGGTTATTCTGAGATCTTTCCAGACCCAGAAGATGGCCTCCCATGTAGAGGGTGGGGGGAAGAGTAGGTTTACAGATGTGAGTACATGGAACACAGAGTACATTCTTATATTATTATTTACTAATTATTTACTATTATTTTCCATACGAACAACTAGAAACCTGCTTTTGCCCCATCCTGACCTCTTTTCTAGATAGCTATTTAAGGGGGCATTTTGCCAAAAAGGGAAAGACACCAAAAAAGGTGGGATTCATTAAATTGAGAATTCAGTATAAGAGAGCCAGGAGAAATCTCCAGGGTGACAGCGAAGTCCCAAGCTCAGTAAGTTGGCAGTCTGGACAGGAGCCTCTGGGAGAAATTTCTTCAAATCAATGACATTTTCATATTACTGAATTTGCCCCCACTGCATGACGAGGAGCTTTTATGTCTGGAGAAGATTTTGTGGTTGAATTAGCAATAATTAATAGTGAAGAAATGCACACGACAATTTTAGGAAAAACAAAGCTTATGCAAGGAAGCCAAGTGTGGGATGTTACTCACTTGTGAGTAGCTTTTACAGTCACGATAAGGCGAACGCTACATTTCCATCCAGCTAGAATTATAACAGAGGTAGGTTGGAAGGATGACGAACCAGGAAGGGTGTACAAATAGGGCCAGAAAAAGGAATGTGATAGAGAGGTAAATTTTCATCTTCAAGGGTCTAATTTTTATTAAAGTGTGATTTGACGGGAGGTTATCGACCCGCTTGTCGGAGGATTTTCAGAAAGGACTTGATTGTATTTGCCTTAGAGATATATTTGAAGATTAATTTCCTTTTGTGTTCATGTCACCTTTATGAACAACTATAAGGTAAAATTTCCTCTGGTCATTTTACCAAGAAATGTTATATTTCCCTTGAGAAAACATTCTTGTGTGTGCGGTTTTTACTTCTTCCCACGAACGCTATGAATCTTGCCCTACTCAGCTTTCATTCTTTTGCTTTGAATGCTAATAAGTGCAGAGGTACTTAGCGTCACATTTTTATTACATGCACAGAATATGATGACATTTGTCTTGCATACTAACTCAGCTGCTTGGCTCGTTGTGTTTTCTGACCCTCATTTTTCTTTTCTTCCTAATGTCTTCATTTAAAATCCTCATAATGGTTGTATTTCTCCAAATCACCTTAAATGATTTTGTTTGGGAGTGAAGCAAGGTTACAAACAAACAAACATATGAATAAATGTATCCTTGGGCACATTAATAAATTCGGGGCGTGCTTTTCCTGATCGCTCTGACTGTTTATACTGTGCTGTCACCATGTCTTCCCACTGGAGCATAAATTTACAAACATCATGCAAATGCATTATTTGTAATAAAACTGACTAATGAGCATTAAAAGCCAATTATTTCTATGCATCTGCTGGTTACGGCTGGCAATAATCGTGCATCACTCAGATTTGTGGCGACGCGTTTGCCTTGGTGAGATTTTAATCACTCGTTAATTTATGGATGACAATTTGCATCATGGGTGCCAGCGTTCTCCAAACTGCCTCAGACTTATAAATCAAACTGCCAGCGAAGGTGGCATGGTGACAACATGGGCTTCCTTTCTCAATTGTGTCTTCATGCCAGTGTCTACTGGAGAGTCATAGGTGGGCTCGGACAGAACCCTCCATAACACACTGAGTGCAACTGATCTTCCATTCTGTTGAAGAATCACTTCATCACTTTTCACAATAACATAGCATGCATTTTTATGTTACCTTTTTATTTGTCAGTGAAGAGCTTGGTAGTCTAATCCCTCAAGGTGGGATATTCCTCAAGCACGCTTTCCCAGTTAGAGAGAAGTGGGCTAAGTCTTGTTTCTAGTCTTTACTTGTGGCAAAAATCTTAGGCCAGTCACTTAGTGTTTCTGAATCCACATCCATATTTTTGATAGCAAAAGCACAATAGTATTAGAAGTGAGAATTTCGATGAAGGATGTAGTAGTCTTAGAAGGAACTGATCCTAACTACATCAGGAATGAGCTTATTGGGGAAAGGATCAGTGTGTATCCTACGTTGGCCTCTCAACACAGAAGGAGAGAAGATGGAGGATGCTGTGTCCCTCCTCTACCCAGGGGGGCACCAGGCATTTTGCCTTCCCTCCTGCCCCACTCTCACCCACACTCGGCTACCCAGGATCCCAGAAGTTCCAGCTGTGGAGCATCACATGGTAGAACGTTGTCAGCAGCAAACACATGAGGGGCCGCAGAGAATTAGAAGCACTGTGCTATTCACAGTGTATTTTTACACCCCCCACACTTATTTTAAAAAAAATCCATATTCTTTAAAATACACAGAAGAAAGGATGGGAAGACAAACCATTCCTGATAGTCAGAGGATGCTTTGAAGGGGAGCAAGAAAAAATATCCCACCTTGCAGCAAAGCAACACCAGGTAAAAGTCTACCAGATCTGGACCCAAGGCTGGGGCCGTGCTTATTGTGCAGTTTAAGGTGTGAGGAGGGTATCAAGCAGCTCCCAGGTGGACAATAAAGGAGATCAAAGTGACCCACACCCTCTATCCATTGGCAAACAGCAAACACATGTGCATCTCGGCTTGTGTAGGAAGAACTCCAAGACTGCAGCAGAAAACAGCAATATGGGCTGCGTGAAAAGACTCTGACATACGAAGAGGTAAGACACAGCCATGAAGACTCGGAGCGAAAGCACACTTATGAAAATAATTCAGCACAAAAGGCAGAAGAAAGCAGAATGCATCTGCTTTGTATTCTCAGCACACAAGAAACTATTAGTGCTAGGCAGCGGGATGGAATTTGCATCGGTCCAGTGGCGGATTAGGTTTTCAAGGAGCTGGCTGAGTGAGGGGGGAAAGATGCAATTAAACAACAACAACAAAAAAAACAACCAAAATCAAATAAGTGTTGTTGAGATGAATACAATTTAATGCAAGAAACTAAAAAGATGAAAGAAAAGTTCTATGATGAACATACATAGTAGCAATTATAATCATATTGATCTCTCCTGATGGGCTTTCTTTTAAAAAACCAGAACTTGAGAAATACACAAGTTGAAAAAACAGTTATATTTCCCAAACGGCATAGGATGCAGTCTCAATAGCGGAGATAAAGACAACTTATTTGTAGCCGCAGGCTGCAATTTTAAGTCTGATGGCCAGGAAGAACCTTACTGAGAAGATGAAATCTGAGCAAAGACGTGTAACTGGTGAGCACGTGACTAATGTGACTCTCTCGGGGAGGAACATTCCAAGCAGGGGCTCTGCTGCATGAGCGTGCCTGGGGTGTTCAAAGGCAGCAAGGAAGCCATAAATCCTGGAGGAGAGGGAGACAGCTGAGTAGTAAGAGACAGGAACACAGAAATAACAGGGACCAGAACAAGTAGAACTTCTTAAGAGGTTGAAAGGACTCTGAGGGAAGTGGAGAACGAATGGAAACGTTTAAGCAGGGGGTGATGAGATGGAGCAACGCCGCTGACCATCGTTTGCAGGATGAAAGAGGCTGTGAGCTGCAAGATGGCTTCGAAACTCTGGTAATCTCGTAATAATCCGTGGGAGGGACGGTGCCATTGTGGGCAATGCTGCTGATGAGGGAGGTGGCACTTTGAATGTATTTTGAGGGCAAAAGTTGCACAAACTTGCTTGCAGTCCAAGAGAAAAGATTCTGTTTCCCTGAGCTTGGGGGTCCTCATCTGTGCGTGCAGCATCCATCCAGGCCCATCTGCATGGCCCCAGGAGAACTGGAAGAGAAGGAGAACCAAGCAGCCATCAAGTTCGTGTTGCTTGCTGTCTGGTAACAATAAAGCCCTTTGTCTCTGACCCAGGGTCAGGTTTCTTCGGCCAGCATCCATGAAACTGTGGCTGCTGACTCGCTAACTTGCAAAGAGGAGAAAACCTTAGAGCTCCGAGGTTCTTAACATCTCCCCATAGTGCCTGCAGGTTCTCACCATGGTGCCTTTGTACGAGTGATTCCTTAGTACCTCAACCTTGGACGCTGACAACTCCCCCTCAGGGCCACGTCTTCTCTGGAAAGTTTCTTAGCTCATCCACTCTCTCCCCTAGAAAAACTCACACTCTTCCACTGCATCCCCTTCAATCTAATTTATGCTTATTTACCACCCACAAATGCCAGATTCAAAGACAAAATAACTTCCTAAAAATTATCCTTTTGAGGATATGGAGTTGCATTGTATCTGATTTTGTGCAAATGTATTGTAGGGGATGCTCCTCAATATTTTATTTCCAAAAAGAGTCATATTTGGAGAAGAAACATTAGCAGCCTCAAAAAAAAAAATGGTGACATTGGATCCCCACGGAACTCACCTAATGGAATTGTTGACAAAGGCAGCAAAGAAATTTAATTTAGGTGTAATTATTCCTCTGGGATAGAAGGATGCTTTGACCTCTCAAGTCCATTCCTGGCATGTTGTCACAAAAAAACAAAGCTTCAAAAAAAATCCCTTTCCAAGAGCAGTAGGAAAAGTTGCAAAATCATGAATAGCGAGTGGAAACCTGTGGCCTGAGATGAAGTCACCAGTCATGACATCTTGCAAGGATTTGAGAAGAGCTACCTCTCCAACAGATGGGGGTGAAGATGCCACATGCTAGTGGCTCAAAGGACAATTGTAGTGACGAGGGGGTGCCGGCACTTAGGGGCCGTGTGAAGTCTGAATAAACTTCCATTGTGAAAAAAGAGTAGAAAGGTTTAACGCAATTTATAAAGTTTGTGATTTTAAATGCATAGCTCATTTGAAATTTAAATATTTTATGAAGACTTTAGCCAACTTAGCAACTTGTATACATATTGTGTATGCTCCATGTGTGTGTGCGCGACCCTATTTTGGACTTTCCCATCAGGAACGTGGGGCTCTTGTGACAGTCACAGCTGCTCTGTGTTCATTCGTAGATGGTGGCCATCCTTGGCACCGCGTACGTGACTGCCAGTCTCCTCTTCCAAGTGAGCTAAAGTTAGGAATCCTCACACCCGCAACATCTTGCATAGTTTCTGACACATGGCGGGCATGAAAATTCATGTGGCAAACTGAAGTCCTCCCCCATGACGTCAGTTTCTTGCTGTATAAAATCAGGAGATTCACTTGACTCGATTATCTCCACTGTTCTTCTGGGCTCGGACACCCCGGGATCCCTTTGCCCAGTGGGTGCTGGGGCTGGAGGCTGGGCCTGCCCCCGTTCTGCGACAAGGCTTGGCCCAAGTCTCCCCTCAGAGGCCTAATCAGGAAAGCTTTGCCAGGTCTGAATGGTGCCTTTGTGACCGGCCCCCTCCCCTTTGCAATGGGGCCAGGGTCTGTGGGAAGAGGGGAAGCTGGGGCTTTATGGCGTGTTTTGCTAATGTGAGAATCAGAGGCTTTGCAGGTGTTAACGGTGGCAATGGTGCAGAAAGCCCAGAGTGACATAACGGGGTTCTGCTCCCTGTCGGCCTGATTGCCTTTCTTGGCTCAGTTAACTCTTCGTTTCCTTTCACCTTTGGGTTGGAATGAACCTGGGGACGGGTGGAGGCTGAGGCAAAGTTTCCTAGGGATTAGGGTGTAAACCTGATCTTCCTGGATCCCGGGTCCCAGATTCGGTGGCCAGCTGGCTGAAGGAGGGAAGGCGGGGAGCTGGGGACCGCTCACTCACAGAAGCCACAGCTCTGTCCATGTTCAAGGTGCTGGAGAAGGAAAGATGCCTCACAGCATCCCCTCCGTTAAGAAACAGAGCCCAGCTTTCTTCCTCCATGCTAATTAGTGCTGTTGCCTTACCTGCCTGCACAGGAGTTCAATGTCCTATTCTGCCTTGTTCACGCAGTTCCCCATTTAAAGAGCTCAGCCTGGGTGCCCGTGGTGCCTGGCGGCGTGGGGACAGCCCTTCCCAATCATCACCTCCAGAATAAACCTATTAAGTTCTCTGCCAAAAACAAATTACATCAGCGGCAATAACAATAACCTTGCCATCACGTGGCATTGGCTTCTTTCTGAGGACTTCTACCTGGAACGTGTTCCCTCTTATTCTAAATAGTTCAGGGACACGAGCAGTGAAGGGGTTACTGTCTACACTGGTCCGCGGGGACATGAAGGGCCGCAGAGGCAAGTAGCTTCCTCAGGATAAAAAATGGCTCAGGCCGACCTGACCCAGGCCCCGGCCCTGGAGCCTCAGCAGGAGCAGTACCTCAGGAAAACCATTTCACTCAGGGCCACCCCAGAATGGAGTTTTCTTCCACAGCCGAAGGGCTGACACTGTATGGTAGGGGGGAACAGAGAGAGGTATTGTCCCTGAGCTCACACAGTATCAAATACTACCTCCACAGTTTACTGTGTTATTTAACATCTCCAGGGCTCAGATAATTTATAAAATAATAATGCTTTTCTCCTGGGATTTTTGGAAGATAGAATGGCCTAGATAAAAATAAAATACCAAGAAGAACTCCACAGGTATAAGTTCCTTCTCCATTATTTTGAAAGATCAGGAATTTTACTTGCAGACCTCCCGAAGGGCAGAGGCCTATGAGAAAGAACGGGGCACAATATAAGGCCAAATGTCACCCCAAGGGTTTCATGGGGGGAAGGACTTAACAGTTCGGGGTTTCCAGCCCAATCACACGCAGGTTGGAGGAGCCCCTCCGTGGACACGGGCCAGCTTCCCTTTCTCAGTCCCGCTGGTTCATGTCACAGCCTCAGTCATCTAAGAACAGGACCCTGACACCAGGAAGCTCACTGCTTGTTGCTTCTCTAAGCAAAGTGGTGCATGCCAGGGGACACATTTCTGTCCTTTTACATGCCTGTGCAAGCTGAGCTCAGACTCCCGGCACTTCCTCGGCTGCGAGGGGCCCCCGGGTCCCAGCTTTCACTCTTCATGCCCTCACCGTCTGAGCAGAGCTTGGGCCTTGGTTCATGATGCTCCTCGGACTCACACGGCTCCAAGGAGACAGTGCGGGAAAGTACTGGTTTATTTTGAAGCCGACATGTCCAGCTGAGGTACAAAGGGCACACTTCCTCTGTACATGAAAATAATTGGGGTAAGGAGTTCAGAATCTAAGACCAGAGAGATGGAGGAGAAACAGGACAACTTCATAGCCAAGTCTGTGGATCTTTTGAAATATTTGCTGGCCATCTTAACCTCAAGAATATTTACTAAGGCCCCTCCTTCTTCTCCGTTTTTTAAGCTTGGAGTCCACTTTAACCCATGTTTCTGATTCAGTCACACTTAGTTCACTAACGTGTCGCGTTGTCCGAGTAATTCAGTATTTGGAAAAGTCCTCCAATGTCATGACTCTTTTTGGGAGAAGAAGGAGACACAGGGTTCACTTTTTAAGGTGCGAGGCCCAGGAAAAATGTGCAGCCCTTGTTCCACAACAGTGTGCAATTTCAGGAAGGACTGAAGATTACACCAAGCATGGGTCCTTTTTAAGGGCGGGCTCTTAGGTGACTTCACGAGTCACAGGTCCATGAAGATGGCGTTGAAGAGACGCTTTAAAGAGCTCAACTGCAATCATTAAAACAAGGCCTACAGAACTGGGCATTTTCTTCAGGTTCTTTAAAATACACATTCAAAACTGATGGAAAAAAGATCTCTAAATGCAGTGGAGTCAGCGGTTCCTTGTACATCCATCCACTCGCTCCCCAGACAGTCTAATGAGGCCGATTGAGTACAAAGCATGCTGCTTGAAGGTGGGAACGCAAAAATCTGTAACGATAGACACTTGTTTTTTACTTTTCTATCACCAATAGCGCAGAAAATCTTCTGTATACAACACATTTCGTAAAAGGTTATTTAACTTGATATATAGCCTGGTTGAGGGGCTCCCATGGGTGGAGTGAGACAAGAGACAGCATCTAGTCCAGGGCGACCCCAGCTCTGGTCAAGGTACCTATGTAAGGAGAGCTATCCTTGTCACTTGATTACCTTATGGTGGGAGTGCCGTCTCCACCACTCCCCCATCCCTCACTGCCCACCAGCTATTAGTCATGGACACGGGAGTTCCAGTCTCTGGCGTGGACACCTGCACAGTGGCTTGAAGATGGCATAAGCAGCGATGCTCTAGGAACACTATAGAGGGAGGAGGTGGCATGTTCAGATCCAGTGATGTGACCCAGTATTCAGCCCGTGGCAGGTGGAACCACTGCCATCCTGAAGGGACAAAGGCCACCGCAAGAAACTTCTCTTTCAGATACATCCCAATCCTGTCTCCCAATGAGTAGGATCCTGTACACTGTGCCCCATGGCAGAGGTGGAGGAGGTGTTGGCTTATTTTCAATTAGCTGCATAGTGTATGGAAAAGGTACAAACAAGCCTGCATTCCAAGCAGCTTCTAGTCCACGCTGGTGACAAACCCACAGGAGTCAGGCAAGTTTCTGAGCATCTTCTATGTGCCCATAGCAACCCCAGCATGGTGCTTTGATTCTGTGAGGTCAGTATTTCTCTCAATCTTATCTAGGAAGGATCTGAAGCCAAGAGATATCAAGTGCCCTTCCCAAGTGGACACTCAATCTGAGATGCCCGGGCTCCAGCTCTCTTCCCACTCCATGAGGCTGGGCCTCTGCTCTCTCACCTGATCACCCCTGGTTAGGGTAACAGAAGGAAAAAGGTGTGCAATCAAACAAGAGGACAAACAGGAGGTAGTAGGATAAAGGGGGGATGAAGTGCAAGGTCTGGAAGAGCATAGAGCACAGTCGGTACAAGTCACTGTGGCCAAGGCTGAAAGGACAAATGACATGAGCTACAGTAGAGAGAATTTTCCACCTCACTTGAACTTGATAGAAAATACCATTCTGAATGTCTGGTTCAGTCTTAACTGCAAAACTTTAAAGCATGAAGGTCTAGGTGGTAGACAATCAGTTTTACCTCTTGGCCTACGAGCTGAGAAGCTTTCGCTCCCGTACAGAGGTTTGGCCCGAGCTTCTGAAGGGCTTCATTATCACTGTCATTACATCTGTCCCAGAGAAATCAGAAAACACTGCCCCAAACTATTGTGCTACAACATACTTTTTATATTATATTCTTTGATGTCTCTATGTGTGTCTCTGACTTGCACATCTTCTCCAGACGCCATCAAATCTCAACTTTAAGGATACGTCTGTATTGATTTCCTCATAACGTGGAGCTTGGAATCTGGGCAGCCTGTCAACCCCGGCCTGGCCTGAAGGAAAGACTACCATTCACCACCTCCTCTACCTTCCGAGAGCCTGTCTGGGCTCGTTTTAAAGAAAGACAAGATGGTGTCACTCACACAAGGTTTGAGCACTGCCTCCGACCCTGAGTGAGGGGCTTGGGGCATCTCAGCTTCTCCTTGGTGAAAGAGGATGTAAAATGGGTGAGGAGTGTGCAGGGCCTGGCGCCCTGGAGGGGTCCAATGAAAGGGAGTTCTTATGACTCACCCCAGACTCTCGGTCTGCAGCCAGAGGCCTCAGAGGAGGAAATGGTAGGGCCCGCTCGGTGGATGGCGTTTCCTGACAAGGCGGGCTCTAACAAGTGCTGGATTGATAGGCTCCTTCTTCACGGCTGTCCCTTCAGGGGTGGCAAGGTCTGTGTGTCAGGGCCACCGGTGTTTGCATTCTGTGTGTGTAACCTCACATAATTTCCCAATTTATGGGGAAATGGACTCACACCCCACAATTCATGGTTTTTCAAATCCATTTATTATTCAGCAAGGAAGCCTAAGGAGTTCGTGCTTTGTTTGTACATCTTGGCACACGTGGATGCAGTTATTTATCAGCTCTCGGAGCAGCCCCTTTTCTCATTGTCTGCAAGGTGCCTGAACTATGCTTAGTACTGAGGATGACACCCCGGGGTAAGGAAAAAAACCCAACTTGTAGGGAGGACTCACCAAATGGCAGATGCTATTTCATGAAAATTCTCCCCCGCACCTTTGGGGAGAAAGATTATTGTCCCTATTCTACAGGAAAGGAAGTTGAAGCTCACATCTCCATGGTATTGACAAGCTTACATGGCCAGGAAATGTGGGCAGGTACACCTGGTTCCAAAATCTCTGCTCTCTTGGCTCACTCATACGCTGTCTCCAAAGATGGGTGAAGTGTCACCTGCCCCTGACAGCCTCCATTGTGTTAAACATAAGAGGATTTAATCTGAGGGGTACGTATAAACAGCTCACGTTCCCTATGCTTTGAGTCCTTATGCTAAGAGCTGACAGGTGGCATGAGCTTGGTAGACTCACGGATGGGTCTACTTCTGCATGGAAAACCTATATGAGCAAAGGGGATGTGGTGTTTAGAAGAGGCTGCATCTCTGCTCTCTAGGGAGGATGTTGGCAGGCAGCGGGCAGATGCCAATGGCTCTGTCCACCCCAGGACCCTCAACAAGGTACTCACAAGGCCTAACAGGTCCATAGGCCAATTTGAAATGTTAAAGATAAGTTTCAGTGATCCTCTTTGGAAAAACATCTTTTCAATCCTTTGTCCATTTTTCAACTGAGTTATTGTCATTCTTATTTTTTTGATATTGAGTTGTAGGCATTCTTTATGTATTATGGATGCTGACTCTTACCAGGCATGTGGTGTGAACTATGTATTCTGCCATTCCGTAGGTTGCCCATTTGCTCTGTCGATTGCTTCCTTGTTTGCTGTTCAGAAGACTTTGGTTTCATGTAGTCCCCCTTTGCCTGTTTCTTTTGTTACTTGTGCTTTTGGTGTCATATCCAGGGATGCCGAAACCAATGTTAGGAAGCTTTCCCCCTGTTTTCCATGAGGAGCTTTATAGTTTCAAATCTTATGTTCAAATCTTTAATCCATTTTGAGTTGATTTTTGTGGATGGTTTAAGATTAGGGTCCAATTTCAGACGACATACAAATGGCTGACAGATATATGAAAAGATGCTCAACTTCACCAACCATTAGGGAAATGCAAATCAAAGGCGAAATGAGATGATATCACCTCATACACCTTAGGATAGCTTTTTTTTTTTTTTTTTAAATGATAGTTTTCGGCAAAGGTGTAGAGAAATTGTATATGGTTGGTGGGCACATAAAATGGTCCAGCCGCAAGGGAAAGCAGTATGAAGGTTCATCAAAAATTTAAAATAAAACTAACAGATGATCCAACAAATTCACTTCTGGATAGGTATCTATCCTAAAGAGTTGAAATCAGGGTCTCAAAGGGATATCCGCACTCCCATGTTCTCTGCAGTGCTATTCACAATAATCAAGCCATGGAAACAACCTACTGGATAAAGAAAGAAAGAAAATGTGGTGTATACATACCACAGAATATTATTATTCAGCCTTAACATAGAAGGAAAGTCTGTCACATGCAACAACATGGGCGAACCCAGAGGACGTTATGCTAAATTAAATAAGCCAGTCAAAAAGAACGAATACTGCATGATTCCTGTCACATGAGGATCTGGAATAGTCCGAGGAACAGAAGAGAGAGTAGAATGGTGGTGGCCAGCTGCTGGGAGGGGCGTGGGAAGTTGCTGCTCTCCAGGTGTAAAGCCTCAGTTATGGGAGGCAAATGCAAGTAGAGATCTGTGCACAGCACTGTGTTCACCGTTAACACACTGTCTTGTGCACCTAAAGATGCAAGAGGGTAGAGCTCCTGGTGAGTGTTTTTACTACAATAAAAAATCATCTTCAGTTCCTAGTAAGAGGTGGGTGGGTCCCTCCATCCTCATTAAATTGAGGTTCCCCACCAGTGGTTCTCCCCTTGGCCTGCTCGTCAGAATGGCTTGGAGAAGTTGGAACAGACTGATGGCTGCATGTCCCTCCCAAAGTGTCCAGGTCACGGTCTAGGCTGCATCCTGGACACTAGTGCTTTCTTTTTTAATCTCTGCAAGTGAGTCCAACAGGCAGGCAAGTTTGAAAATCACAGACTTAGAAAATTCTCTTGTCTTTCCTGGGATTCCTTTGCCAGGAACAATCTAAAAGAGGAGTTGTTACATGGGGTCACCTTTTTCGGCTGCCTCTGTCAGTTTCAGTGGACTTTCAATGTCCCACTCAGTGGTACCTTCCTCAGCTGCTGGTGGTACGCACTAACGCAACCCAGGGCACTAACTCCTTGGATTTCTCAGTTCAGAGAATGTCTTTGTTTTAAAAATGGATGTTGATGTCTTAACAATAACAACAAGTCACAGGAGATCTGGGCGACCTTTGGAAGCTGCCAAGGGAACCTGCCGAGGAAACCCTTTGCTATTGTTGTATAGAAGCCAGTCCTACCTGGGCCATGAACACGTGTTAGAAAATGGCTCATTCTAAGCAGAATCCCATTCCCAAGCCTTTGAATTAATTTATCTTTGGAGTTGAAGAAGGATGTATTTTTCTTTAGAGGTAAGGCAACCTCTTCAATCCTGGTCGGCCGTGACATTTTCAACGTTCCAAAGGGACTCTGTCAGGTAAGCCAGCTGGCCAGGACTCCCAACAGGGAGTGAAGTCTTCTGAGTGCCATTAAGCATGTGGACCCCCTTCCCTGAGTCCAGAGAAACGGAGCAGGGGGTGAGCTTTCTTCCAGCCACTGTCCTGTGTGGAGCAGATAGTCTCATCTGCTTGGTGATTCTTAATTCTTCTTTCAGCAATGTGCCTGACGGCAACCCTCTTTTCCACCCACCACTGCACCAGCCAGAAAAAGGGGCCCAACAAAATGGAAATGAGTCTTGAGCACCAAACCAAAACAGCACAGCATCTGCTGCTCTGTGCAGGGCAGCACCTCCAGCTGCCCCTTGGGCCTCTCCTGGGCAACATGCTTGGTGGGATTCAGCATGAAGTGAAAGTCCAAGAACAGACGGGCACCCTGCTGGGGCAGAGTCACCAGGGTGACTCCGGTCTGGGCCCAAGGCTGAAACTTAAACAAAATCTGTTCAGAATCGAAAGGCAGCAGTGCCTGTGGCCAGCACGAGGCTGGTCTCCTACCCTGGCCATTCTGTTGCTTATCACACTATTTCATTTCACTGTCTTAACTCTGCCGAACCCTGGCAATGCTATGACTCTGTCTGTGTAAGCCCTCAGGGAGGCCTTGGACACCCCTGCTCCCCAGGCTACAACTTGGTCACTATTTTATGACTGGCTTGGAGCAGAAAGGCAAGTGGCTGCCTCCCACTGAGGGCCAGCTCCATCAGCCCTTTCAGCTGAGGCACGCATTCTCATATCCATCATCTGCTCCAAGCCCTGTGATTGCTGGTATCGGATTATCGTGACCACGTTCCCAATGGGAAACCAGCACTCTGCCCTTCACAGCTAGACGGAACCACCTTCCTGCGGGCCTGTCTGCAATGGAAACTCCTGCAGACAAGGCAGGGACTGTGACACCAGGGTGGCCCAGCCCTACCTCGGCAATGATAGCAACAACAGAAAGGAAACAGCACCTGGTGTATTTGAAGATCTTCCTGCTTTGCTTTTCAGATAAGTCTCTATGAGGTGGCTGAGAAAGCCAACGAAAGAACTCTCTGTCCGTGGTAGATGACAGCTCCAGTTATTGGGACAGCGGTGTCTCTGATGTCACAGGCCCCTGCAAA
The DNA here is from genome assembly GCA_007922815.1 of Macrotus californicus. Classification (NCBI taxonomy): domain Eukaryota; kingdom Metazoa; phylum Chordata; class Mammalia; order Chiroptera; family Phyllostomidae; genus Macrotus; species Macrotus californicus. Next base: position 131,545 of record VMDR010000657.1, on the reverse strand, counting down.
GCCCAGCTGGCCCATGAGGACCTGGGAGAATGCTTTTCTTCTCTGGAGCCTTGCCTGGCTCCCTGCTTGTGGCCTGGATCCTGGTACCCAATTTGTTGAGCCTTCACTCAGGACATGAGTGTATTTGGAAACAGGCCTTTAAAGAGGTGACTACGATAAAATGAGATTCTATGGGGGGACCCTAATCCCATGTGCCTGGCGTCCCTCTAAAAACAAGAAATTAGGGCACCCAGACACACAGAGAGGAAAGACCATGTGAAGACAGGGAGGAGGCACCAGGAGAAAGCAACCTACCCATACCTTGATCTTGAATTTCTAGCCTCTAGATTTGTAAATGAATCTCTGCAGTTTAAGCTCCCATCCTTGGTACTGTCACGGCAGCCCAAGCAGACTAGTTCACCCCATGGCCAAGCCCTCTCCCCGCCCATGTGATGACCATTTTCCTTCCACCAAATGCTCACATTATTGTCCTCATAAACATTTATGTCTTTTTCTACAAGGGAGAGAGAATATAATGTTCATGTACAGTATAGGCAAAGGAGGGGGTGTGAGGCATTAGCTTTGAAAGGCCAGGAGTGTTTTTTTATAATAACTTATTCTCATACATGTAAGATTACAGAAGTCTCAGTACTTCAGTACTGAGAAGACTCAGTACTTCAACAGATCTATTTGAAAAGACCCAGTTACTCAACCTGGAAGGTAAGCAGCATGGGTTCAGTTGGACTGGGAAGTCAGACAGAGTTGAAAGCCCAAAGGATCTAGGGATACTGCAGCTGGTTGCATATTCTCTCTCTCTCTCTCTCTCTCTCTTTTCCTCTCTCTCTCCTCTAAAAATCTTTAATCCAATTATTAAAACTAAACTGATATGTGCCAGGCTCAAACTTATAAAGAACAGACAAAAATGACCGCTTGGGATAAAAATCTAAGTTGGAGACAGCTCAACTACAAAACAAAACACATGCTTCAAGGTAAGAAATAAGTTCCAGGGACACAAATAGCTCTGAGGGACATCCACATTAATAAAGATTTTCATAAGATGTTGTAACTAGTGAGGAAGGGAACATCGAATCCAGTTCTTTTACTTTGTAGATGGAGAGACCGGGGCCAAGAGAGTGAGAGAGAGAGCCACTTACTCAAGGTCAAACACAAGCTATTAACATACCCAGGGCAGAAGCGAGGTTTCCTGCCTCCCAGACTAGAGTTTTCCGAAAATACCATCCAAAGGGCGAGGCCCAGGCAAAAATAAAAAAAATAAAATATGAGCACGTGCTGTTTCACTTTGCTCCAGTGGCCTGTAGTGCCCCCAGTGTTTGAAATCAAGAAGGGCAGTGATGCTGGGCTGGCAGAAGGTAGAGGCAGGGCCTGTTGAGATACAGGAGAGGGCTGTGGATGACCATGACCGCGCTCAGCAAAGTATGAGAAAATGGCAAAAGGGATTGGATGAGGGGCCCGGTCAGGGAGCAGCCTCAAGGTCAAGGTCAGGTGAGAGTGGGGGAAGGCTGCCTGAGCATGGGCGTGAGAGACAGAGGCGGATTTGCATTAGTGAGCAATGGTTTCCAGCCCTGGCTACGTCGTAGAGTGACCCAAAAAAGTACTACAAAATGCCGGTACCGAGACTCTGTCCCCAGCCTCCAATAATTTTAATTGATCAGAAATGGGGCTCAGAAAGTGTTATGAGTTTAAAACTTCCCTTGTGAGTGGACGTGCTGTGATACGTCTGAGTAATGAACGGCCAGGGAGGCACTGACATCCTAACAAGGTGAATGTGCAGTGGGGAAGGCTGTCGTTTTCTCCACTGAAGGCTGAAGATACTCAAGAGTCATTCAGAGGAACTGAGTGATTAATTGAATAAGGGGTAAGAGAAGGAAAAGTTTCTTGTTTTGGTGGTGTGGCAGATGATGGGGCTGCTTACTGGGCACTAGAGAACATAGGGTTTGAGGCTCACTTGATGGGAGTGTTGATACATTCATGTTTCAGCCTGTTCAGCTTCAAATGCTGTGAGCATCCAGGAAGCACTGACAGCTACCTGGATGAAGGAACTTGTTGATTGGATGGAGGAACCAGGGGTCAGCAAGCAGTTCTGTGTTGCAGATGGCTGTATGTTAGTATTCGTGAATTCAAGCCTTAATCAAGGTGAGAACTAAGTCTCCCAGCCAGGAGACGGGCAGCAACCAGGTCACTTCAGCCTGGGAAACACAAGCACACTCACTGCCACTCCTACCTGGCCCTCTGCCAGATGACAACACACCGTGGAAGGAGGACTTCTCCAAGCTCAGACTTTGCTGTCAAAGTCATGCCAATCTAGAATTCAGACCTTACAGTACCCTGGTACCATCTAGGCATCTGACACACATTGTCCCACTCAGTCCCTGTAAAATCTTTGCCATGGTCTTGTTAATCTGCTTTGAGTAAGATGACCTAACCGATGAAGGGTGAATAGGGATGGGACTCTGTCTAGCTCTGTCCGGCTCACCATCAGTTGTGGTCTCTTTCTTCCTATTTCCACCAATATCTACATATATTTAGAGAAAGCAGCAGCCTCAATTTGATCTTAAAAGGCACATGGTGTTTAAAACCAGTCTTTTCTGAATGTGGGTCAGGAAAGGCAGAGCCGAGGTTCCCTTCCCCCATTGACTCACAGAGCGAGTGCAGGTGCTCTTCAAGTGCAGTGAACTGTCCACTTGGGAGAACAATGCCCCCATTGTGGAATTTGCCGAATTCCAGAGCTGGACTTTCTACACACCTCCCAGTGCACTGGTGAGCCAGGAGGCTGAAGCATTCGTAGAAATGCGATGATTTGCTCCTGTGTTTTCCGTAGCTCATCTCCCTTCCTATCTGAGGAGTCTCACTAAATGTAGCTGGGCCAACCCAGCACCTGAGCTTGGATTTGCTTGAGAAAGGGGGATGGAAAAGGCAGTTCTTGCTGCCTTGGGGCCCGGAGGCCCTGGGGGGTCCCTGAGACACAGGCTCAGAATCTCACTAACACCTGCCTGTGTTTCCCCAACTGCTGGGACCCAGCTACACAAAACTGAAGTCATTCTTTAAGAATGCCTGCAGATGAAATGTATCTCCAGCTTAAAATGCTAGAAATGAAAATTAATAATAAGAATAATAGGAATAATTTGTGGCATTACTTACTTCCCCAAATATTTTTCCTCATATTATTAGTTGATTGACTAACATTAATTTTGTTCTGAAAACAAGATGTTTTTAGACTATGGTACAAAAAAGAAGCAGGCAGTTTTGTGGGAAGAGCACAATTTGGATTGAAAACCCAGCTCTGAGTTACCAGTTGTGTGACTGTGGGTAAATCACTTCAAACTTGCCCGAATCTTCAGTTCCTCATGTTACAAATGAGCATGTGGAAAGCACACTACAAACTGAAATAAAAATATAACAACAGGTGTGATCAGATAGTCATTAAATTAAACCTTTTTGTTTCTTTTTTTTTGATTGACCAGAAAAAATAAATCTACACAATGCATTTCCTTTCAAGAGCTTCCTCCAAAAGGGAGGAAAACTTTTTCCTATAGTATGATCATTCCCAGAATACGTTTTGCTTCCCTATTGGGAATTATTAGAGCGCTTGCTTAATAAATGCAAATTTGTGTGGCATGATTTTATAGTCCCATCCTTTTGTATTTATTTCCACCCCCTCATTGGTAAGTCACTCCATTTATTTACTTGCCTTGCCTTTGAGTGATTTTTGGCTCTTTACAAAAAACCAAAGTCATCCTCAAAGTTCAAAGATTTGACATCAGTGAGGGAATTGCTAAGTCTCTTCCTCCACGTCTTAAATCAGTCTCTGACATACTGTGGGCAATGGCCAGGCAAAGATTCTGCCTTGCCCAGTGGGCTGCTCTACAGGAGAGGGAACTTACATTCATTTGATGCCTAATGAATTCCATGCTGTATGCCAGCTGTATCTCATGCATATCTGATTTTCTTTTCACCCCTAATAGGTGTGGCTCAGTGGGTTGGGCAAACCGAGAGGTCGCCGGTTCAATTCTGTCAGGGCACATGCCTGGGTTGTGGACCAGGTCCCCAGTTGGGGGCATGTGAGAGGCAAATGATCAATGTTTCTCTTGCACATCAATGTTTCCCTCCCTCTCTTTCTCCCTTCTTTCCCTTCTCTCTAAGAATAAATAAATACAATCTTTAAAAAAAGAACTAGGTAATGTGATCTCTAGTCTAAAGAGGAAGAAACTGAAACTTGGGTATTTTAACTTGTTCTCACCTACCTGTAAGTAGGGAAGCTAGAATTAGACTCCAAATCTCTCTCAGTTCAAGACTGTGTTCTTCTTCCACCACCAGGCTTCTTTTCCATCCATGTGGCTCTGCACACCAAACTACCAGCCTCATCATTTTATAGTCATACCTCCTTCCCTTATTTGTTCACTTGATTGTATTTGTTGAGCACCTTCTGTGAATGTGGCTCTGGAGGGAACCTGTGAGAGATCAAGGTGTCTGTATGAGGCATTGACTTCTCTGACTCCATGTCTCCAAAGTGTTCCATTTCCCCAGGGTCTGAAAGTATCACAGTAGCATCACATGTTTAATGATTGTCAGCACTGAATTGGATTAAAATTAATTCCTTACATGCCACAAGTCAACAATGCTTTGTCCTCAAAGCAACCCTAATGATACTTCAACTGGACCCAGATAATATCAAAAAGGAAGTCCAGAACAGAACTAGACCCTGCATTAACTGTTGTCCCAGATGCACACAAATGTATGTACTTCTGAAAGTCGTGCCAAAAGCAAATACATATTGAATTATATTTGCCCTTTGGCTTTCACTATAATATTGGAGATAAAATTCTATGGATTAAAAGTGCTTTTTACCTCCACTTTGAGCCATGGTGGAATAACAAGAATAGATTTACCCTCCCACTTGAAAATATCAAACTAACAAAATATGAGACAATGGTTTTCAAGGAGCCAAACATCAAGGAACAAAGACAGTGATCCGTGACAGAAAGAAAACACATGAGGTAGGCCTACAATTGCTCCAGCTTACTACATAGTTTGCAGACTATTCTGCAGGAAATGGTAACCTAAGCACAACCTGGTGGACTTATTGGGTAAAAAACAAAGCTTAATTTTCAGGGGAACCAAGAAGGCCAGAGTTTGTAGGACAAAGTACTGAAGAGGAGAAATCTTTGCAGAGAGAATATCCTAAAGAAATGTAAAGGAGCCCCTTAAGTTTCTATCGGAATATTGATCCAGACAGCACATGAGCAAACTGGCCAATGCTGAAGAAAGAACCATCTGAAGAATTAAAGGGAACAGGACTCAGCACTCACACATGACCAGAAGTAGTGACTGTTTCCATCAGAGATGGAAATCCTTGCTATTCCCTGGGCATTGGGTAGAATATGCAGGAAAGTCTTGCCTCAGTAAGAGAGAGTAAACCCTAAACGGCCCTGGGCCTGTCTAACAAATGATAAGAGCAAGACCCTAAAGTAGTGAACTTTTTCCAAATAATAGTATCCCAGAATAAAGTTCAAGAATATTCATGAGTTAAAAAAAAAATCCAGCACCCAACAAGATAAAATTGACAATATCTGATATTCAATCAAAGATTTTTGACCCAGAATGGACACATATGTTAGAATTAGCAATTAATGACATTAAAATAGTCATTATAAACACAATTCACATCACAAAGTTAAATAGAGACATGAAAGATTTTTTAATGAACCAAATTGAAATTCAAGAGAGAAAATTATGATTTGTGGGGTGGATTATACATTGGATAGAATTATTGTCAGACTATAGACACTTCAGAAGAAAAAATAGTGATCCTAAAGGAATAGTAATAAAAAAAACTAAAATGAACCACACACATAATACAAATTTTAAAATAATAAAAATATAAGTAATTAAATAATAATTTTAAGATAATTTAAAAACATCAGCAGAACTTTAGTGAATTGTAGAATAGTTTAAGTAACCCAATATGTAATTTGTAATCCCTGAAGTAGAGAAAGAAGCAAAGGGGACGGAAAAAAGAATTTTTTTAATCCTTACCTAAGGATATATTTATTGATTTAGAGAGAGAAGAAAGGAGAGAGAAAGGGAGAGAAAGAAACATTGATGTGTGAGAGGAACATTGGTTGCCTTCCATAGGCACCCTGACTGGAGATTGACTAGACATCGCTCCTGTAAACTAGGTATGTGCCCTGACCAGGAATTGAACCCACAATCTTTTGGTGCACAGGATGATGCTCCAACCAACTGAGCTAACTGGCCAGGGAAGAAAAATACATTTTAGGAAAAAATGGCCAACATTTATTTGAATTTGTGAAACTATAAGCCTACAGATCTAAGAAATATGAAGAAAACTATACCAAGGCACAATATAATCAAATTTTTCTAAACTATTAATAAAGAGCAACTCTCAAAAACAGCCAGAAAAAACTCCAGAAACATTTTATGTACAGAAACAAAGACAAGAGTGACAGAGATTTCCTGTCAGTAATGATAGAAGCAAGAACACAGTGTAGAAAATCTTTGAAGTGCTGATAGAAAAAACAAAACAAAACAAAAAAACTGTCAACTTCAAATTCTGTACCTTACAAAAATATGTTTCAAAAATACAAAGAGAAATAAAAACATTCTCAGTAAAACAAAACTGAAAGTTTCATCACCAGCAGTATACACTATTTAAAAAAAGTTAGAGAGAGCCTTTCAGGCTTCCTTTCAGTATTTCAGAAAAATAATGTCAACTGAAAATATGAGTCTAGGCAAAGAAATAAAGAGCACTAGAAATGCTTACCACATGGAAAATATATGTTATTTTCATTATGTTAATCACTTTACACAATAACTGACTGTGAGTAAAAATAATAACATGTATAAGTAAAATATGTAACAACAATAGCATCAAGCCTGAGACAGAAGAAATGGAAACATATTATACAGTTTTCATGTGGAGTGGCATAAGATCAATGTAAGTTGTAATATGTTAAAGATGGACGTTATAAATCCTAAAGTAACCACTATAACAAAACAAAGAGTTTTAGTTAATAAGCAAAGACAGGAGATAAAATTAAATTATAAAAATGCACAATTAACTCAAAGCAAAAGCATAAGAAGAAGCAAATGGGAACAAAGAACAGCTGAAAAATTTTTTTTACAATGGCAAGATGAAAGATTTAAACCTAATTACATAAATAAGTGCATCAAATTTTTAAGAGTTTAGAAATCCCAATTAAACTGCCATTGCCAGACTTCTGGCCAAGGTGGAGGCACAGGTAGATATACTGTGCCTCCTCACACAACCAAAAGAAGGACAACAACAAATTTAAAAACAAAAGACAACCAGAACTGCCAGAAAATTGAACTGTATGGAAGGCCGACAACCAAAGAGTTAAAGAAGAAACATTCACCCAGACCGGTAGGAGGGGCAAAGTTGGGCAGCTGGGGTGGAGAAGACTCATGGCAAGATGGCAGCTGGAGGACTGGGGAAGGCAAGGCAGCGGCTCCTGGACCAGGTGAGTTGGCAGCGGGCAGACCAGTCAGTCCCACATTTGTATGCAGATAAATGGAGAGAAACAACTGGGGAGCGAGACAGACCCACAACCCAGGGCTCCAGCATGGGGAAATAAAGCCTCAAAACCTCTGACTGAAAAAATCTGTGGGGGTTGTGGTGGTGGGAGAAACTCCTAGCCTCACAGGATAGTTCATTGGAGAGACCCACAGTGTCCTAGAATGTATACAAAACCACCCACTTGGGAATCAGCACCAGAAGGGCCCAATTTGCTTGTGAGTGGCAGGAGAAGTGACTGAAAGCTAGCCAGAGCAGAGAAAATGACATTGTTCTTTCTAAGACCCCTCCCCCACATACAGCACCACAACACAGCAACCTGGATTGCCCCACCCTGGCAAATACTGGAGGCTTTGCCCCTTAGTATGTAATAGGCACGCCAAGACAAAAAAATATGGCCGAAATGAAAGAACAGATAAAAACTCCAGAAAAAATACAGCTAAGCAATGTAGAGATAGCCAACCTCTCAGATGCAGAGTTCAAAACACTGGTAATCAGGATGCTCACAGAAATGATTGAGTGTGATCACAAAACAGAGGAAAGAGTGAAGGCCATGAAAAGTGAAATAAAGGAAAAATGTATAGGGAACCAACAGTGACAGGAAGGAAACCAGGACTCAAATCAACAGTTTGGACCAGAAAGAAGAAATAAACATTCAACCATAACAGAATGAAGAAACAAGAATTCAAAAATATGAGGAGAGGCTTAGGAACCTCCAGGACAACTTTAAACATTCCAATATCCAAATCATAGGGGTACCAAAAGGAGAAAAGGAAGAGCAAGAAATTGAAAACTTATCTGAACAAATAATGAAGGAGAACTTCCCCAATTTGGCCAAGGAAATAGACTTCCAGGAAGTCCAGGAAGCTCAGAGAGTCCCAAAGAAGTTGGACCCAAGGAAGCACACACCAAGACACATCATAATTACGCTACCCAAGGTTAAAGAGAAGGAGAGAATCTTAAAAGCAGCAAGAGAAAAGGAAACACTTACATACAAAGGAGTTCCCATAAGACTGTCAGCTGATTTCTCAAAAAAAACCTTACAGGCAAGAAAGGGCTGGAAAGAAGTATTCCAAGTCATGAAAGGCAAGGACCTACGTCCAAGATTACTCTATCCAGCAAAGCTATCATTTAGAATGAAAGGGCAGATAAAGTGCTTCCCAGATAAGGTCAAGTCAAAGGAGTTAATCAACCCCAAGCCCTTATTATATGAAATTTTAAAGGGACTTATCTAAGAAAAAGAAGATAAAAAATATGCACAGTAAAATGACAACAAGCTCACAACTATCAACAACTGAACCTAAAAAAAACAAAAACAAACTGAGCGAACAACTAGAACAGGAATGGAATCACAGAAATGAAGATCACATGGAGGGTTATCAGTGGGGAGGGGAGGGGGGAGAATGAGGGAAAAGGTACCGGGAATAAGCAGCATAAATGGTAGGTAGAAAATAGACAGGAGGAGGTTAAAAATAGTATGGGAAATGGAGAAGCCAAAGAACTTGTATGTACAACCCATGGACATGAACGAAGGGGCAAGGAGGATGCCAGTGGGAGGGATGGTACAGGGCAGAGGGGAATAAAGGGGAGGGAAATGGGACAACTGTAATGGCATAATCAATAAAATATATTTAAGGAAAACCACCATTGCCATAGTTTACAGAGAGGAAATGCCTAACTATATGCTGCTTGTAGAAACACACTTTAAATGAAAAGATGCAGATAGCTTAAATGTAAAAAGGTGGAAGAAGGTAAGTCATACTAATGCTATTCAAAATAAATCTATCCTGGCTGTATTGATAACAGACAAAATATATTTTAAAGGAAGAATATTACTAGGATTAAAAGGTATTTTCATAATGATAATGGTAAAATATATGAAAGTCTTGCACACTGAAAACTGTATACCATTGCAGAGAGAAACTAAAGAAGACTGATGTATTATAAATGGAGAGATGAACCTTGTTCCTGGTCAGAAGACTCAATATTGTTAAGGTGTAAATTGTCTCCAAATTAACTTAGATTCAATTCAATTCAAAGCAAAAATCCAAGGGCATTTTATTAGTAATCAACACATTGATTCAAATAATCATGTGAAATCTGGACCTATACTTGCCAAATCAAGACCTATAATAGCCAAAATGAATTTGAAAATGAATAACAAATTTGAAGGGCTATCCTACCTGATAGTAAGACTTGATAAAGATGCAGTTATAAGGAAAGTGTGGTAGTAGTGGAAGTATGAAGAAACAGATCAATGTAACAGAATAGAGTCCAGAAATTGACCCCCACACATTTGGATAATGGATTTGCAACTAAGGTGCAAAAGCAATTCAACAGAAAAAGGATAGTCCTTTCAATAAATGATACTGAATAATTTGATATCTACTGCAAAAGTAAAATAAAATAAACCTAGATCCATATCTTTCTTACATCATGTGCAAAAATAACCCCAAGTAGAGTATTGACTTAAATGTAAAATCTGAAACTATTAAACTTCTAGAAGAAAACCTTTAATCATTAGGGAAGTGCAAATTAAAACCACTGTGAGACACCACCACACTGCACACTATACCACCATGTGTACAAGAACTGCTCACAGGAAAAATGATGGCCACCTCATGTGTTGCTGAGCCCATGGAACTCTCATTCAGCCCTGAAGTGAAATGAAGTGGTTTGGCAGGTCTTTAAAAAGTGAAGCATGCGTCCACCGTATTACCCATACTACTCCTACTGATTACCCAAGAGAAGAGAATGCACATGTGCATACACAGATTCGTTTAAAAATCTTCATAGCGGCTTTAATTGTAATAGACTAAACCTTTCATTGTAATAGACTAACCCTGGAAATATCCCAAATGCCAATAGCAGATGAATGGATTAAAAAGTTGTGATATGTCCACTGGATGGAATAAATAAAGACCAAAATATTGCTATACTATAGATGAATCTAAAAAGCAATTATTCAGATCAAAAGAATGTAGAGCAGAGAGCACATACAATATGATTCCATTTAGATAAAATTCTAGGAAACAGCCCTGGCTGGTGTAGCTCAGTGGATTGAGCGCGGACTGTGAACCAGAGGGTGGCCAGTTCGATTCCCAGTCAGGGCACATGCCTGGGTTGCAGGCCAGGTCCCCATTGGGGGCCAAGTGAGAGGCAACCACACATTGATGTTTCTCTCCCTCTCTTTCTCCCTCCCTTCCCCTCTGTCTAAAAATAAATAAATAAAATCTTAAAAAAAAATTCTAGGAGACATGAACTAATGTACGGTGAGAGAAAGCACATCTGTGGGGGTGGGGTAGGGAGAGAAACAGGAAAGGGAGATGGCAAAGGGACAAGAGGCCACTCTTGAGGTGACAGACATCGTTATATTGATTGTGGTGATGGGTTCACAGGTACGTACATATGCCAGAACTTACTAAATTTTGTTTTAAATATGCTTACCTTACTGTAAAGAAAGATAATTTATGTGTTTTTTAACGGTTGTACTTAGAAATGCAATCAATCTTTTAAAAATTACACTTCCAAAGGACTGACAAAACTATTTTCTGATGAAACATTGATTAAATTGTCTAAAAAAAGCCCCGGGGTGTGAATGTTAAACAGCTACGTGCTCTGGCTGGCATCAGGGCTGGATGGCCTGCAGGAAAACACCGACAGCTGAGCTGAGCACACGTCAGTGTGGCGCCCGGTCCCTCCAGAGCTAACGGGGTCCCTCCTATTTCACAGTGGGGGTGGGGAGGCAGCTCTCTGGTGCCTTAATGTGGGATTTCCATCCTTTGGAAGACCCAGCTGGCTTCCAGAAACACACAGGGGAACCTGGTCTGGAGGTCTGGGCAGGGCGGGAAGCTGTAGCCACCGAAAAGCCATCTTAAAGCCAACTGTAAAGGACACAAAGAGGAAGGAGCAGGAAGGGTGGTGCCTCTGTCCCGCACAGGCTTCAGCAGTCCCCAGGGGACATCCAGAGGAGCCTCGAGGTCTAATAGTGGGTGGGACAGCAAGCCCTGAAATGCTGCTGGGAGGCCCTGAGTCCCCACCCAACCAATCCACACTCAGGGCCGACATCAAACCCAGCCCCTGTTCTTGCTGTTTTTCTTAGATGTCTGCACAGAGGCTGGTGGAGCGGGCTCCCCGAGCTGCTTCCGCGTGGGTCCCAGTCTTCATCTTTCCTTATTTCCAAGCTTCTGTTTTCCTGACTGTCCTTTCACTCTTCTTTCCTCTCCCCCACCTCTCATTCCTCACATCTCCTTCCCAAACAAAACAGAAAATACCGAAATCAAATATGTAAAGATTGCGATTTCAGTAAATATTCCTAAGTAGCCTCTGTGTCCTGGAAACGGAGATGGGCGGTGGGCAAGTGAAGGACAAAGCCCTTGCCTGCATTCCCTCTACTGGACTTTAGAGTCAGTGATACTGTGACAGTGATGTGTGGGGCCAGGTGGGCACCGGAAATGTCAGGGGGACACTCTGTAAAGTATGTGATTGCTCTGTGTGTCCTCCATCACCCTCATCCTCAAGGAGGATGACAGAAGACCTGGGAAGGACTGTATGTGGCCAACAGCACCATCTCAGGGGTTGCACCTACTTCAACGACCCAATGGCCCATCCTGTGGGCCAAGTGCCCAGCCTGCCCCGCTGTGCTGTGGGATCGCACAGGTTCGCACCAGCAGTTCCAAACCCCTACGTCACAGAAAAGAAACCTTTGTAAGAGTCCCGAGAGGCAAGTTCCGACTGAGTCATGAATTCGCTGTGCATTTGTGAACTTGGGCTTAGTTGTTCAAATTGTTTTCACCTCTGCGTGAAGGACCTTTTCGATACTCTTAAAATAAAAGTTCAAAGTGATCATGAAACACTGTGTGACATAAGGACAGCACCTTCTCCTCCTTCTCCTTGGTGGCTCCCGAAAGGATGGTGTTTCGTGAACTCGATGGTGTGCTGGGCTCAGATAAAGTGCAGTGATCCTGCCCAGGAGGTGTAGCAGAATTACACTCAATTCTGAGATTCTTCAATTTCCTCCTCAGCCGGAGTCTTGACTCATGGAACAGCTTCTAAATATAATTTAACTTCCCAAACACCTGTCACTAAAAGGGAAAACAAGACAAGCATCAGGCATGGGTATCCTGGGAAGGGTATTTCTCAGGGCCCATCAATAATATGGAGTCTGGTTTGTACTTCCGTCGCCCAAAGGTTTGATAGCCTGAGTCTGATCACTTAAGGGTGCTTTGGCTAAATGCAATCCCTCAGCTGGAAAATCCATGTGGAAGATGCCAAACCACAGTGATCTCATCGCATTTCTGTCCCTCTGCAAGGCTCTGCCTGGGCAGCCAGCCTGGCTTCCGCGGGACATTGCTGTCCTTCCTCTCTCTGTCCATACACCTCTGTCTTAGCACGTACCGCAGCCTTCTTGCTTCAGTCTCCCTCATGAGTCAGGCCTGCCATTGGCTCCCATCTTTGACCTTTCCTTGTGCTGTTCTGTGTGGTAAGAGGGCCGACCCCTGTCAGACTCCATTTCCCAGGTACTTGTGTAGCAGCTTCAGCCAACATGAGACAATGACAGGAGATGGAGAGCGGGGGCAAGAAGATGGGCAAAGCCAGGACTTCTTTCTTCTGTCTCTGGGCTTCAGAAAGTGTCCCCAGCAGCAGCTCTCTCTGTCTGTTTTGTGTCTCACACTTTCCCTGGAGAACTCAGGTGACCGAGCCCCTTGCTTCTGCTCACACCCCCTCCTCCCTTGTCCTTCCAGCTGAGGGGTGGGGACACTTTACTACTGCTCCCACTTTCTGTATTGCCCCTCTGTTCTCTGGTTGGCTTCTCAGACTTTTGTCCTTGTGTAACCAATATCCTGCCACACCCCAGCTGTTTGTTTCTCTGGTTGGACCCTGACTGATGCATACAGTTTACATCCTCAGTCTGACTCTGGGCTGCTGGGAGTTAGGAACCCCACCCCACATCTTTGCGCACTTACACTAGAGTGGTGCTTGGTAAATTGTTGTCCCACTGAATTGAAAATACGTCATGCGAAATCTAGGCTGACAAAGTTAATAGACACGAGAAGTCATTGTTCATTTTAAATAGAGCTCTTTGTTACTAGAGTTAAAATAAGACTTGATTTAAGAAAATGACATGCTCATGCCACTTCCAGGAACACAGGCACCTGCAGAATCATTTCCTTTAAAGCAGTCACTGCACGTTAGCTGAGCACTTAATAGGCACCTTAAAGAGGTGGTGCAGAGTACTGGTCCCATTTCACAGATAAGGAAATTGAAGCTCAGAGATGTTGAGTAACTACCCTCAAGCTGACACACTTAACTTGTAACTTAGCCAACATGTAATCCAGTAATGCTCAAACTTTAAGCACTGTAGGAATTGAGTATTTGTTCAAAATGGAAAGTCTAAGGTTTATACCCACAGAATCTCTGACTCGGCAGGTGAGAGGTGTAGCCCATGTATGCCATTCATGATAGAAATACTCGTTTACGACGTCCCCCTTTGATCTGATGCATTCTCAATCACACTTTTGGAAATGCTGCACTAGGACATAGGAGGAGATATCTGTGAAATTAGTGCCTTGATACAACTCCAGAGCCTTGCCAAGGGCCTGGTGCTTAGCCGATGATCAAGAAATAGTTATATAATTAATAAATGAATAAGTGAGTGAACGACTTAACCATTTCTGTCTGAACTCAGATCCTGAACTTTTTCTCTTATTATTCACTAACTCTCATTGTAGATCTCATGCCAAAGCTCATTCGTTCATTAACTCATTCAACAAACATTTGCTTAATCCCTACCATGTGCCTGGCCAGTGCTAGATACTGGGAATATACATGTATTCATTGAATATTATGACCCAGGCTCTCTCCCTCAGAAAGTTTCAATTATTGCAATGGAAAAAAAAACAAGCAAGGATAAAGAGGTGTTATTATAAATCTCTGTGCAGGTAAATTAGGACCATAAAGAAGGGAGATCAATTCTACCTCAAGGAAGAAGGTGAGAAGGAAAATTCCACAGAAGAGTTAATGACCAGATGAATTTTGAAAGACCAATACATGTTTGCCCTTTTCACTGGCAGGCTCCAGCGCAGATGAAGGTGAAACTTGACAAACTCTTGGAAGCATGATTGGCTTTGCAGGGCTTGGGCTCTGGGTGTGAAGATCACACATGGAAAGATATCAGTCTAACACAAAACCATCCAAATAGCAAAAAATAGCAAAAAGATCCCCCAATCAGTTTTAGATCAGAAGGAGAATTCCTGTATTCTAAACATACAAACTTGAAGGGGACATGGGGTCCTTTGTTTATTTCAACCTTTCATGAGTAAGTGTTTAGAGCTGGGATTTCAACTTAGGGGTGTCTAAGCCCAAAGGCAGTACACCACTGTTTCCCAAGAAACTGGAAAGTTAGGGACAGAGGCGGAACAGACTCTTGATCCAAGTTTTCCAGTATGGTCCCTGGGTTCTGCTTGCATGCAAACCCAAACATTCACCAAGTAAAATCACGTGGATGACTCTGAGCTAGGCTTTTTCATGCTCAATGCTTCATTTTTGTCCTTAACATATTTTTGAAATTTGTATTGTTTTTCTCATTTTATAGACAAGGAAACTAAAGTTCAAAAGAGCAAAATAGCTTGTCCAGGACCACCCAGATGGTCAGCAGCTCACCTGCACCAGGACAGGACGTAAACCACTTGTAAGTACTTCTTTTTCATTATCTGGTATAGCCACATAACGACAAAAATCCAAACACAGGCAGACCACCCACAACTAGAAAGCACTTTGGCATCATCTCATTTCTCCTGCACAAAGTATGTGTTATTTCCACCTTACAGCAAAAGTTATTGAAAATTAAATGTCAGGGACTTGGTGAGCCACACAGCCATGGAATGGTTGGGCCACTTAACTTAACTCACCTCTAACTTGAGTCTGGAATCTCCGTATTTGGAAGAAATCCTTTGTTTCCAGATTGTCCTTATTTCCCCAGAGTCAATTTTTAGGTAGAACTATTTAATATGGAAAACCATTACAAGTCACTCTGGAGTTTAATAAAAGGTAGGGGGTGGCATTTGATGGATTAAATATTAGTTCTGCTGTAATTCAAGACTCCATTTTTATTCCCTTAATTAGTAAGCAGATCATTAAACCATACCAAATTTGACTTTTGTTGAGAAACAAAAATACTTAAAATGACCACAATGTGAAAGTTTCAAAATATTTACGGCAATGTTTTTCTATAAGCTTTAGTATTACTCTTTAATGGTATCACATTTGATATAATTATACCTCGTAAATATCTCAAACTTGTAATGACATCCTTTTAAGAATTATTGTTAATTATTGTACTTGACATGACAAATTAAACATGTTGTTTGACGTAATTACACTAAATAATTCAAAATGTTAATTATGCTTAGAAATAGCAATTAGCATGATTAAGTAAAAAAAAAACAAACTGTAAATTTTGCTACTGATTCAGGATCACAAACTGGAATTTTTTAGAAGGTTTTAATTAAGATTGACTGATGTGACCTATAAAATTATATCTTTAATCAAGAATGAGGAAGCATTTTTAGTGGCTTCGTAAGTCCCAGAAGAGACAATAAGAGAATAAAGGCAAGAAAAGCTTGGTGTTGAAGGGCAGTCTCCAGAGGCAGCCAGATTGGAGAGCGAATCTCAACCTGGCCCTTGCTGACTGGGTAAGTCTAAGCTAGCCAGAGTCTGTCTGGACATCTTTCTCTACACTTGGGGATTATAGTTGCCTCTAGTCTTGATGTAGAAATCAGGACCTTGAAGAGGTTTTACCACTCCCACGGTTTTTGCAGCATTACTTACAATGGCTGAACTATGGGAAGAGCCCAAACATCCGTCAAAGGATGAATGGATAAAGAAAACACAGTATGGATAAGCCATACAATGAAGTATAATTCAGGCACAAAAAAGAAGAAAATGCTGCCATTTGGGACAACATAGATGAATCATGAGAACATTATATGAAGTGAAATAAGTCAGTCACAGAGAGACAAATGGTACTGCATGCTTCCTTTCACATGCGGTATCTAAGAGTCAAAAGCAGAGAATCAAAGGATGGGGGGGGGTTTGCAGGGGGTGGGGGCGAGGAGAAAATGAGGAGTTACCGATCAATGAGCATGATGATTCCGTCCAGAAAAGTGCAGAAGCTCTAGAGAGCTACTGTACGACCTGGCACCTGTAGTCGACAATGAGATACTCTGCCCTTAGCACTCTGTCAATAGGGTACAGCTCATGTTAAGTGTTATTACCACAATAAAATAAAAATTGTAAGAAAAGAATAAACTAAGGCTAGAAAGATATAACGGGCTTTATATAGTGCCTGATCCCTAGAAAGGGCTCCATAAATTCAGGCTCCTTCAACCCTACTCATTAGAGGCAGGAGAATGTTGAGTGTCAAATCCTGGGCTACCTGGAGAACAATGAAAGGAGGTATAAGGTCATTATATATATAAAAAAAAATCAACCATCTGAAAAGGAGGAGGAACACTTTCTGTAGGTTTCCCGTAGGTGTTTGTAGGTTTGCGAGGATACGGAGAGGCGATATTTGTAAACATATGGTTCCCAGAGTGCTTGGCACTGTGTCAGCTCCTCAGACGTGATAGTTTCTTTTCCTTTCTATTGGAACAGATTTTTAAACAGAGGCTGGAAAGTGTAGGGACTTGTCCAAGGTTCCTGAGTAAGCTGAATCAGGATTTGAACCTGAGTCTGAGAGCAATATAGACTTTTTGTGCCATGCTCTTCTGTCTTGGGGGACAGGGTGGCCTGAACCTCAGCAGCTCCCAGGTAAGGCCAGTCCTGGACTTGCTCTCCTGGGCATGTTCCATCAGCCCCTGCACTGGCTTCTGCCGCCGCTGCAACTGCTGACTTTCATAGATGGCGCTCTCCTCTCTCTCTCCTTGGAAGTCAGACCAGGAGAAGTAGCTGCTACTTTTATTTGGATTCTGACAACTTCCTTCTCATTTGTAAAATGCTGTGTGATACAGTAACTTGTCTGAGAGAGACAACTTATTCCACATCTCATCTGGGAAGAATGACTGTTAAATGCACTCATTATTTTTTTCAACTGAAAAGAGACAGAATCTGATTAGGATGTAAATGAGCTGGCAGCAGGAACTTGCTCCCTGGGGAGGTTGAGGAAGGGCCTGACCACAGGGCTCAGGAGGTGGAGGCAGGAGACACAGGTCTTGCTCTCCACTTCAGGTGGGTTAGGCAGGGCAGTGATTAAAGATTAGACCACTCATCCTCCCCACGACCTTGGATGCCACACTTCAAATGGGTTTCTGCAAACCAAAGTGAGAGAAGAGCAAAACGCACAGATGTTAGAAGCCAGTGGGAAGGGCTTCTTTCCACCACTCTCAGGCATCCTTGAGGAGTTCACACTGGAACGCCTTTCTGTGGGTCCCACTTTACCTCCATTTCCTCTTAAGCTTCATAATTTATTCAGGAACCTAAGTAAATACATTTAATATTTATTCTTTACCCATTTCAAATGTACAAGGTTGTCCCCTTTTCTGGTGCATGTGCATACTACATGAAGCATCCCAATTACAGAAACCTTAAGTGTAGAACCTGGAATTGGGAGGCAGAAAACTCAGGTTTGAGTCTGGCTTTGCTAATTCTATGGTGTTTGACCATGAAAAAACATCCCTAAACTTCCCTGAGCTTGGATTCCATCCTTTGTAGTGTCAGACCATTACATCACAGAGGGAGAGGAAACCCTGATGTGAAAGGAATAGAAGAGACCACTATATGAGTCCATTTGAGAAGGAAAGCAGAGGCAGTGGGGATGGAGGAAAGATGACATATGTAAAAAAAATATTCTAAAAGATCAGGCAAGACTAGTTGTTGACTGTCATATGGATCAGGGCAGTGGCAGAGTCAAGTTTGATTAGTAGGTCTACATAAACAGAGACAGCAGGGAGAGAAAGGCAGATGGAAGGAAGAGGGGATGTTTGGGGGCAGAGGTTTTCGTGCTAGATGTGCTGAATTGCAATGCAGTGAGGGTCCAGCGGATGTTTCCCCTTCTAGTCTGGCTTGGCCTTAGGGATGTAAATGTGGATCACCTTTCCACAGAGGTGATAGCTGGAATGAGTTCCCACACAGAGTGGCATACTGACAGGGGCCCAGAGTTCTGGCATCTGTTGTGATGGGATGAGGGGCAAGCGGAGCCAGGGAAAGCGCAAAGATGCAGAATTAGAGGAGCAGAAAGGGACCAGAGGGGTGTGCATTGCCCCAAAGCCTAGAGAGCAAAGAAGGGAAGCAGAAGATGGCAAATAGAGGAAAGAAACTGTTCAAAGCAGTAGAGATCTGGAGGAGGAGAGAGAGGGGGAAGACATTTGGATGGTCCACGGGGAATCCTTTGAAAGGCTCTCTCTGTTCTGCCCTAGCCCTCCAAGGCAGGCCCATCATCGAAGCTCTCCATGTTCAATGTCAGCAAGAACAGCCCTGTAGACTTTATGACTGGGTTTTCCATAAACTTTTATTCTCAAAAAGGATCAGTTTGCCTGATAACAGGAACGGTGGAAAATTACTGCTTTAGGCTCCTACTCAAAATTGACTTCTCTACCCAAAGTCCTATATACACGTGTGAGCCAATTGGCCACATTCTCTCCATGCCCACGCTCTCCTGGCTTCTTCACCCAGCACAGATGGTGCCACCAGCTTCCTCAGACCACATTCCCTTCAGATTTGCCTCCGGGCATTTAGTAGCATGGCCCCCTTAGCAGCTCCTGGGAGATAAATCTCCAGATGGTGTCTTTTCCAGGTCTACCCGGGAAGGTGGCAGGTATACACCAGTATCTCTTCAGGTCAGTGAAGGACCCACAGACAGATTTGGAAGTGCAGGTGAAAGGATGGTCAGAGGACAGTATTAACAGTGTTTGGGATGGACGGGAAGGGAGGAGAATATGGTGCTGGGGCAGCAGGATGAAGGGAAACGTTGGTTTGTTCTGACCTGTCTTTTCTCGGTTGGAGGAAACGTGAGCATGTTCAAAGGTGAACAAAACTGCCGGGGAAATAAAGAGCTTACATGTGTTAGAGAGTGGGAGCGAGTGAGCCAGCAGAATGCCTTAGAGGACAGCCACAGAGGAAGGTCTTAAAGGAGGAAATGCCATCCTGCAGGAGGAAGGAAATGCTAATTATCACTCAGGGATTGCTGAAGAAGGGGAGGTTGCAAATGGACAGGAATTATCTAGACATGGGAGGAAGCTGGATTCCTTCAACCTCCATCTGGGCATCTGGGATATGTTAAATCCAATGGGAGCAAAGAAGCCTCAGAGTCAAATTTTAGGTTGTGGTCCAGCCAGGATTTGAATCTGGATCTGCACAGATCACATTTTTCCATTTATTTTTTTCTTCCCCCTATATAACCACCCTTCTTTCTTCTATTATCAGCATTTTTTTTTGTTGTCAAAGAAAATATAAATCAAAAAGTCTCTTCCTCTTAGATTTCCCTTCTTGGTTGAGCACCACCATATTTCCAGAAGATCAAGTTCGAAATCTCAGCTTGGCCCTGGACTCCTTCCTCACCCACCTGAACATGCCCTGATGCCACCTTCTGAACATCTCTTCCATTCAGCCCCACTCTCCTTTCTGGCTTCAGGTCTCCATCTTCGCTTACCCCGAATTTATTTACTTCTCCAGATTTTCCCTTTGCCCACCCCCCTCCCCTCTTTCATCCCCCATTAACCCACACAACCTTAGACATTAGCATCTGTTTCTTACTCCCCAAATTTTTCTGTATTTATACGTCCATGCTCACACTGGCCCCACTTTCTGAGTGACGATCTCTCTCTCTCTTCTGTCCCGGCACACCTGTCTGACAAACACCCATTTGGTCTTCAATCCCTTCTGAAGCACCTACCTAACCTGTTATCCTTCCCCTTCCCGCAGGAGAAGAGTACTCTGTCCTGGGCAGAATTCCATCAGAGTCTATAGCACACCTTTGCACTGACTTGCTCAGGTGTCTCCTAGTTTTACTAGCCTGTGAGCACCCTGGGTGCTAAGACATTCCAGTGCATTTTTGCATCTCGGGGACATGTGCTGAATGAATGAAAGAATCAGCCCCTCACGACTGACCTTTGGTTGAACAACCATATCTTTTTTGGTCTACACTGGAATTTTTCATGAACTCAACCAAAATTAAAGCCTTTATATATATAAACCTAAAAAAAAAAACCCCACAAAACCTCCTTTTTGTTTTGCTTTGTTTCCTTGGATGCTTTGTTCTGCCCATTAGAGTTTGGGTTGGAAACTTGAATGGGCAATTAGCATGACAGCCCCAGTGATTACTCCCATAAACTGCAGTCCCTAAGTGGTGGAAAATAGAGGCCTTGGGTAGACTTTGAGTGTATTTCCTTATTAGGAAATTACAGTGATTTCATGAAAGTCACAGAGGAAATGTTGTTACTGAGCAATTGCATGCTGCAACTAATGAGGAAAGGAAAAAGAGCTGTATTATTTTAATCTGACAATGAAATTATGTATTCAGGGAATTCTAGGCTTGCACTTGGTCTAGCTGAACAGAAAGATGTTAATTCCCCTGAACCCCAGTGTATGAGAACACATCTGACATGGTGGTGGCTTGCAATAGTGTGCCTCTTGTCACTGCAGAAGCTCTGACTCCTGGAAGCCTCACAATGGGTAGGAGGCTGCTGTAGGTTTAACAGCTGTGCAGCTGAGGTTTCAGTCAGTTCAGTGACTTGTCTGAGGATACACAGTGGTCAGGAAGGAGCCAGAATGTCAGCCCAGGCCTGTCTGACTCCCATTGCTCCAGAGTAGCACCCCTTGGTGATGGGTAGATCAGGTATTGTAATCCAGTTAAATAAACCGACATGAGCACTAGAAAAAATACATTTACCCAAGCAACGAAAAACAGGGTAGAAGCTCTTTCACTCTCTTTGAAGCCCTCTTCAATAAATCCTTCAACAAATATCTGTAAATGGAGGTGGGGGGTGGGCAGGAGGGAGAGGAAACTAAAGCTTGTAACACAACCTTCTCTGGTTCTAGTCCTGGCTTTGATGACAAATTCACTGTTTGACCTTCAGTGAGTCATTTTTTTCAGACTTGACCCCAATCAAATAAGGAATTTGGGCTTAATAATTTCAACAGTACATCCATCTCTGACTATCTTATGTTATGGGAAAGCAGATGGTAACCTCCCCTAAAAAATGATTCAGGATATCCTCTTCCTGATCAATTTTTAGATGAGGAAGTATCCTCAGGCGGGGTTGCTAGCAGCTGATCAGTGCTCATAACCCATCAATGTTAACTTCTAAATAAGTAGATGAATAAATGAATCAGTTATCCATTCTTGTATTTTTACTTGGGTTTGATTTTCAAGAAATTTGTCTTTCTGCGGATGCTTCTCACATATCCTACATGTCCTGATCTCTATGAACTTGGGCGATGTAAATTGCTGGTATCAGGATAACATTAAAACAAGGCAAGAGAAGCTTTGTGAAGGGTGACAGAATTAACAGCACGTATCGGTGAGCGGCATCTGGCTCGGTCAAGGCAGAAGGGTGAAAGTCAGAAAAGCTATTATGAATCACAGGCTCCATGAGAGTTGATGCCTTTTTATTATATCTTTTATGTACAATCAAATCTCTTCCTCCTTTAAAGGCAAGGATGTTGTGACTGTTACTTTTCTTCTTGGTAAATGCAAAGGAGAAATGACACATGGTCTAGGACTTCAGGGGAAAAGTCTTTTGCATGGCCTGATATTGACCCTGATATCATGCCCAGCATTCTTTTCTCAGGACTAGCCACCATATTTTCTACTTATTGGAAAACGCCAACCTCCCTTTATTTCAATGCACACCATTCTGATCTTAATTACATATTTGACTCCTCTCCTGATCCTAGGTGTTGATAATAATCTCTTTGATTTCTGTTAATTCAAGTAACCAGTATTTAAGCAAGATTTGTGGATCAAGAGCTTGACTCAATGCATTCAGACAATGTGGTCCCAATGCCAGGCTACTCTGGGCCCTGGAGATGCAGAAGTAAATGAGCACACAATCTCTTGTCGTGGAGGGCTTCCCCAGCTGATAGGAAGGACAAATATGTAAAAAGCAAATGACACTTAATGTGATAAGTGCTGTATAAAAATAGAATGCATGGCACAATGAACCCTAAGAGAAGGGCCACCTAATTCAGAATGAGATACGGTTTAGTCAGTATAAACCAAATTAAGTGATAATAATAAACAGTCCTAAAATTGTATCAGCTTAAAATAAGCCTGAATTTCTTACTCATTTCACATGATGATCACTTCCTATTACGTTCGATTGGCATAAGCCGGTTAGATTAATAAGACTGACATCCAGGGTTTGTTCAGTGCTCCACACAGAGGGGCCCAGTGAGGAGTGGCAATGAACATTTTGAACAATAATGCAAGCTGCCACTGGGGGAAATGTCTATCATTTATTGTGGCTAGAACATATGTAAAATGGAGGGTCAGTGAGGAATGAGACCTGTTATTATGTGGAAAATAGGTAACGGAGGACTTTATAGTACAGGGAAGCTTGAAGTTGAGTCTATAAACAATCACAGACTTGGTAGGTTTCTGCCTGGAAGTGAGGACAGTGTAGTCAGGTTTCCAGTTTAAATGCATCATCCTGTCTTTCTGGTGGGAAAGGGTTGGAAGCAACATGCTATTGGCAGGAACAAAGGAAGAGAATGCTTCTGGAGAGCTGATGGATGTGTGAGCGCAGGAGGTGAGCCAGGAATGGAGAGGGACGGAGAGCAAGGAGAGTGTGGGGAGGCGCTCTCACTGCGCCTGGTGTGGGTTAGACCCGTGGGTAGAGTGCACTTGTTTTTCCATCAAATGACTTGTTAACACTGATAAAGTGTCTGCTTTATGTGCCACATACAACAGAGGAGAGATCATTAATACTCGAAGTCAGACCCTGTGAGGCCCCAGATCTGAGAGTCTGTGAGCATCTCATCAACGCTCTTGCAGGTGCAGTACTGATGACGAGAGGTAAGAAACCACAGCGGGTTTTCTCTGTGATCCCCGACCTGCTAAAGAGTGACCTGCTTGTGTGCACGGCCCTTCACAGTTCACTACGAGGAGCTGTTGGCCCTCTGGAGTGCCAATTTGGCTGCTTATAAACCAGTAGAACGTGACAATTTAGCTCATCTCCTTGAGGCAATTTCCTCATTAGCAAGGAAGGAAGGAGGGAGGAATGGAAGGAGGGATATAAAAAGGAGAGGAAAGTATATTAGTCAGAGTTCTTCAGAGAAACAGGCCAACAGGAAAGAGAGAGAGATTTGTTTTAAGAAATGGGCTTACACAATTATGAAGTCTTAGCAAGTTCAAAAACCTGATGGGGTAGACCAGCAGGCTGGAGACTCAGGGGAGAGATGCAATTCAATTTCAAAGACAACTTGCTGGCAGACTTCTTTTTTATTCAGGGGAGGTCAGGCTTGGTCTATGAAGCCTTCAACTGATTGGACGAGGCCCACCCATGTAATGAAGAGCAACGTGATTTACTTCAACTTCAAACATTTAAATGTTGGTCTCATCCAAAACCACCCCTCCAGAACCATCCAAATATCTGGGTGGTGTGGAGCAGCTAAGTTGACACATAAAATTAATCTTCACAGAAGGAAAAGGAGAGAGAAAGAAAGAAAGAGGAAGGAAAAGAATGTGGCACAATGTTAGCTAAAGGCCCAGGACTCGGTAGTAGCTCAACAAAATACGGCTTATTGAATTCTTGTTTATTATCATTACATTATTTTCATCTGTGCATCCATCCTTATTTTACTGATGATACAGTTGAGATTTGGAGATAGTAAGTCCCCGGATGAAGAAATGCAGGCTCTCTCTTTCCTTTCTGTCCTATTGAGGTCACCCAATCAATCTCCAGATACTCCTGGTTATTCATCAGTCTGTGGCTAATTCTGCGATGGGCAGAGCGCTCAGGTTTTGCATATAACTGACTTTATTCCCCACTCAGCAAGGCTGCTCAGAATGATGAATCGAGAGTCCAGTGGAATTCATTTGTAAAGAGCAGAAACAAAGACTGACCCAGTTGGAGATGCGGAGTCAGGCTCCAGAGCTTCCTTCTCGCAGAAGGGAAGCTGAGCGCACTGGGCGTTGTTTCACGTGGACGTCGGTGTTTCATCCGCTGATTGAACAGGACATTGTGAACATACCCTAAACATCCTGTGTGCCTCACACCACACTGGGCTTGGAGGGACCTGGAGATGTCGAAAACCTTCTACATCATGTGGTAAGCTCTGACATTCCTGGCATCTTATTCACTGGTGTGGCCTGATTTTATTGTTTTATTCTGAGCTGGAGTCAACTGCAGGAGTGATTAGTCTTCCCGGTTTTGTTTCTTTGTTTTAACTGATGAACAGGTTGTCAGAGGGCAGGAGACTGCTGTCCTGCCTCAAGAAGACACAGATCAGAAGCTGCAACATCAACATGAATTCAGCTGCTGTCCGGGGTAAGCAATGTGGTGTGGGTCCGACAAGCCAGAGGGCCAGAGGGGCCGAGATGAGCCCCATTCATACAGCGCATGCGTAGCAAAGCCAGCTAAGAACATTTGCAGACACCTGTGTGCACTGCCCTGAGGCCCCTGTCCCTGTCCCCGCACCAGGTCAGCCCTGCCCAGGAGCTGCGCTCTGAAGGCAGTGGGGCAGTGCTGCAGTGTGAGAATAAGCTTTGTGTCAAAGTGGAAAGAAAGAAGGCCTTCAGTCCCAGCTCCGCCATGCCCTTCCTGTATGCTCTTAAGTAACTGATTGCCCACCCTCTGAGATGGGGATAAGAATGCTGGCTTGGCAGGGCCTGCAGGAAGGAAAGAGGGAGTGACTGTCCTACAAGGTGCCAGCCTGGGGCCCAGCACATCTCAGTTCTCCCGATGGGGTGCTCATGCTTAGCACTTTCTCACCTAGGTGATGGACAGTACTCCTTGGGGGCTGTAGAAATGAAATTTCTGCTTTACCAAGAATTCAGCTATTATCTTTGGGTAAAAGCGCCATAGTCTTTTGACCCAAAATTGACCAAGAGGCTATTCTGACAACTAATTACAGAATACATCTGGTGAGTGCCCCCTGTGCACCCACAGTTCCTGGGGCTGTGATGTGACATGCAGCCAACATTGCCAGGTCGCCCCAAACCTAAGGTACCTGTTGGGAGCAGTTGCCCAGAGCAACAGCGGTTACCTAGAGGGGAGCTGTGAGGATGGATGGGTGGATGGGTGGATGGATGGATGGATGGATGGGTAGAACCATGCTCCTGGCCATATGCAGGGGCCCTCCTCTATCTCTTGATCTTCTAGAAGGCTTGTCTTTACCCTCCAGCCCCTGTGCATGGGGCTTCTTTCAGAACTCAACCCCTTAATGACATGCTCTCCTTGTCCTCCCATTGCCTCTCTTCCCTTTGTCCAATCCCTGATTATATTGTAAGGACACAAAGGTAGAGCCCACATCAAATGATTCTCTGTGAAGCCCAAGAGCCCTGAGCAGCGTCTACACATGGTTGACTATGAAAAATGTATGTCGAATGCTTTATAGTTTAATATTTCAGGACTATTTTTTCTTCAGAGTGTTAGGGAGAAAAAAGAAACATTTCCAGAAAAGAAGTAGAGTGAGGAAATGGAAAGAACAGGGTCAGGCAGATCTGGGTGCGAGTTTGACTTAATCTCTGGGAACAGCAGCTGCCTTGTCAGGACACCAGGCCGATGGCAGTGCCCGTCTCAGACAGGGTGGCTGGGGTTGCACATTTGCTACAGTGGAGGGCCAGGGTGCTCGAGACCCCCTGCCCTTCCTCATGTTCACAGCCAGAGTGCCCGAGGGCGAGGTCTGATTGTCGACAGTGCACTTTAGGAACATGGCCTGGTGCCCAGGATTTAGAACATCCCCACTAAGGAAAGCCCCTGTGGGGGATGGCCCATTTTCGCTTGCCCCTCTGTCACAGAAGGGTGATGGCAAACCCCCTGGAATGTGCAGGCTATGGGGTACCTTCCTGGAATACCATCAGTGGCTGTGAACGAAACACCGATTCTTTGGCCCGGGGATGCACTCGCCCTGTGGGCTCTCAGCCTTTCCACAGACTCGGAAGTTCTCCGGTCAGTCCTCTGTCCCTGCACCCTGTCACAGCCACCGTTTGTTTCAGGGAATCTGTAGCATTTTCTTCCGTCTGACGTCTAAATCCGCAGGGGTGAAGAAGGCATACACACCTCACTCGGCCCCTCCCTCTGCCCTTCCTTTCTCCTTCAAGCACACTCTGAGCACCTACTGTGTGCAGGCGCTGCGCTGTGCTAAGCAGCATGGAAATGAAGGTGGATTGGCTTCCGCCCTGGCCGGCTGTTGAGAGACTGTGATGAAGACTCAAACGACCCAATGTGATGGGTGTGCGGACTCCGTGGGAGCAGAGGTTGGTGTGATTACCCGTATCTACAAGTTTTGGGGTGATTATCTGTATCTACAAGTATCTACAAGATAATGAAGAATTTACCAGAAGGCAGGGGTAAAGGTCATGGCAGGCAGAGTGTGTGAGATGTATACATTCATGGGAAACTTTCCCGTAAAGAGCCAATTATGGTTAAGGCACGTCAAAAGGATTTCATTCTCAGAAAAGGATCAGGTTATGACGGTTACTGTTAAATTATCCCCTCCTTCTCTGCATTTGAATGAAACCTTACCCTTTATTCAAAATACACCAGGATGCGAATGCTAATGTCGCACCACAAAAACAAAAAACAAACAAACAAGCAAAAAAACCCAGAGCTGGGGTTAGCTCCACCCCTTACCAACCACATGGTTATAGTCAAGTTCACCAGCTAAACTGGAATAAGACCAAGGCCTCCTTAGCAGGGCTTCTGTTCAGGTCATGGGCGGTGTGCCGATATACAGTATGTGGCGCACGTGGGGGCAGCCCTGCCCCCCCACATGCTAAGTGGTCCCACAGCGTGAACAGGACAGCGCACCAACACCAGTTTTGGAGCCATGTCGGGCTGTGATGGAGAGACCTCCACGTGCGCGCGCGCTGCCTGAGCTCCGCGGCTTCTTGCAGAGCGGTCAGTTTCTCCACCTCCTTCAGCAGAACTATTCTTCCAAGGAGATTACTCTTCGATTTCACAGTTCCCCCGGCACATAATCCCCCTGGCTATGACAGCATGCAGGCTCTTATAAAGACATTCAATACCGTGATCAAATGAAACGGGAGCCCTTGTATCCGAAGTTGAAATATGCACTGTTTTAGGAGGCTAAAGAAAAATGAAGCCCCCTGGAATAAAGCTGTAATCAGCACGAACTGTAGCCTCTAATTGCCTGGGAAGGTGAGATGGTTTCTCTGAAATGAAACACTAGACCATCACGATCGTCCGGACGAGCACGTCATCCCACACAAGACGACGGAGAAGTGCACCCAGGGAAGAGAGTGACAGTTTTAAAAATATCGGTCAGCGACAGTAACCTAAGAAAGCAGAAAAATAAGTATGAACCAGAAGCTCCAGTGTTTGCTGTCATAAATAATGAACAAGCACTTCTTTGTCCTCTTGCACGGGCGGATGTGCTTGTGCAGAAGAATGAGTGTGACCCTCCCAGAGGACAGTGTAAGGGCACCTACACTGTGTAGAGGGGGAAATCGAGGCTCCAAGGGGAGAAGCAACTTGGTGAAAATCATGCTGGTGATCAGCGCTGCTCCAAAGTCAAGGTCTGATTGAACGTGGCATTCCCTCAGCGTTCATCCCTCTGCTGGCCCCGGACTTTGGAGAGGTCCCACCCAAGTAGTTCTCTCAAACACCTGAATGCCCAAATGCTGTAATTAGAGAACATTTGGGGTGCCAACTATGTGTCAGTCCTATGTATTTTTCCTCACTGAATCTTCATAACAAGCCAACAAACAGGTGCAGATACTGCCCCTGTTTTATAGATGAAGACATTCAGGCTCCAGGAGGTACCTTTAGCTCATAAACAGAATGCACAGTAATGGGTCTGTGTGGTTACAAACCTGTGCATTGATTGTCCTTTTGGTGGAGGTTTCTCTGCCCCTGTATGTTCACCCTGATGCTTCCTTTTCATTGTTCAGGCCACAGTCCCAAAGATACTGCCTCAGAGGTGAAGGGCCTGGGCCACCTGGACCACCTGGACCATCCCCACTAAGCAGCCCAAGTCGATCTATCAAACTGTCTTATGTTATATTTCCAGTCTCATCAGTACATGATGCCATCATATTCATTTACGGGCCTGTCTCCTCTCACTGGAGTCAGATCTCCATCCAGACGAGGGCTGTGTCATTGGCTTCTCCGCTCCGGGATCCAGACAGGGCTGGACGTGCCCTCGGGGTTTGACAAACACTGACAGACTGACCACCTTTTCTACTCCTGCAGGGAACTTTGCTCTTTTCAGGCCAAGCTTGTGTCTCCTGGGCTTCAGGGACCTGTCTGCTGTAAAGGAACCCGAGAAGACAAGAAGGTGCAAAGCTAATGCGCCTGCTATTTAGGCACAGAGGAAAATGGCTATGATTTTCACATCCTCTGAAGATGAAAATTACAGCTTTGCTCAGGAACTCGTCCCATTGTCTAACTGCCCTGCCAGGAAATTCTTCTACAAATTTGACCTAAATTTGTCCAGCTGTGGCTGAAACCGACTTAGTCCTGGGTGGTCCTGGTGGAGGGGCAACTGGTGAAAGAATTCTTTGTGTCAATGACACAACACCCCACCCAGACCTCTCTGACAGAGGGAAGCTGGGGCTTCACACACAGTTACAGCCCCACAGAGTTCGTGGGCACTTGGGAGGCGGCCAGGGCGCCGCAGACAAGGCCCCTGAGAAAACCTCAAAGTCCTGGACTGAAGTCCAGCTCTCTGCCTGCCTCTTGGGTGACCTGGGCCAAGTCATTGAACCTCCAGGAGCTTCAATTTGTCACTGAAAGTATGCACAAACAGTCACACCTGTTCTACAGGTGTGTGAGATGGTGGTGGTGAGGTGCCGTTTGTTTGTTTCTTCATTTATTTAAAAACTGCTACTAAATCACAGGGTTGTGAGTCCAGAAAAGAAAAAGGACCAGCCCGAGCTCACAGAACCAATTAACAGTAGAATTCAGAACTTCTCTTGCTTGAAAGCCAGGGCATTCTTTATCTGTGTGATCCTCCTGAATCCCTAAGACAGATCTGAGGATCCCTTTGACGTGTTCAAAACCGGAAGGGGAAAGGCTTTTGTTCAAGAGAGGGCTCCAAACAAGATAATCTGAAACCATAGGACAGGCTCCCTGGGGAGCCTGTAGGCCCCCGGGCTCCCTGGCTGACACACGTCAGGCTCATTACATCTCCACATAGCCCCACAACTTCCTCAGCCGAACTTGCTTCAAGCCATTGAGTCCCCATCACTCCTTGGAAACTGACACCGTGGCAGCTGACAGCACAAAGACGTGACCAAGGCTTCAGATGGGGCCACCTGGCCTCAGCCGTGGGTACAGGTAGTCGTTTCCGACACCCTCCAGCAAAGCAAACCCAGCTGTCACTGGGGTTCTCCATTTCCACCTCAAGTCAGCTCATTTCTTTTCTTGCGATTTTACCTGCAGGCATGAAGCATAGAATAAATCCTTAGTGCCAGAGGCGCCTTAGCGTGTTGTACAGATGGGGAAGCTGGAAGATACAAGAGGGGACCGTCTGGCCCATGGACTCTAGCACAGGGCTAGAGCCCCGGCCCTGATGCCCAGCGTCACACTTAGGTCAGGCCTGGGTGGGTCTGACTCAGCCAACCTCATAGGCATGTAAACAGTTTCTTGTCCCCCTTAGTGTGGAATCATGGAATTCTTGCACCATGGGATTCTGGCCATCCATGTGGCCATTCTCCTTAGTCTCTCATTTACCACAGGTGGCCAGTATCACTGGGGTTAAAAACATGGCTCAAGGGACAGACAAACAGGGTCTACAACCTGAGCATAACACTCACTACTGGTGTGTTCTCGTATAGTCTTTCCATTCTCAAGGGGAACCTGGAGCACTGCCCAAGTGGGCTCGCCCCATTTTCCAGGCCACGGCTCTGGAGACCAGAGTATTATCTGCTGCAAGGCACCCAGGGTATATGGTCACACCACAGCTTCCCAGTCTCCTGTCCTGTTTTGTCATTTACAAGGGCACGGTCACAAAGAAGTTAAGGTACCAGCCCTGATGGATGTCTAGCTCCCCGAACTGCAGGAGCCACTGAACTGGCCATCGAGATGCAATATGTGACCAGAAAGGTCCCCAGACATCTCCCTTATGCTCCTCTCCTTGTCCCCCCCCACAAAGAGCAGTACTAACCTCACTGGGCAAGCACTGAGTCATGTCTACTGGTGGGGGGTCATGGTGAGTGGATGGGTCCTCTGCATGGGTGTGGCTCTTCCTGCTTTGTCCATGTCTGGTTAGAGGGGCAACCTGACTGCTGGCTGGCTGGACCCCAGGCCCATGCCCTTCTCCCTTCTTCTCTAACTCGAGATATTCTGATATGAGTTTAGAGATTTAAAGGTATAAGTCTTAGGCCTCAAGCATACTTGTGACTGCAATTTGTACCCAGCACAGTTCCACAGACACATTGCTTTGCTCCCGGGTCATCACAGCAGAGAGAGGTGGCTGGGTCAGATGTAGGTACCTCAGCCACACCATCAGTCCTGCCCTGTGCATCTCCCACACGGGCCCCACTCCTGAGTACTCTGTTCTCACCACGGGTCTGCTTCATGCCAGAAACATTTTTCTAGCATATCTTAACAAGCAACTGAAATTCCAGACTTGGGTAGGACAAATTCTCCTGGCTTTGAGTCAGATAATGTGGGTTTCACCACTGACTGCTTGGGTGACCTTGAACAAGTCAATTGATCTAACTGGGTCTATGTTCTCATCTGTAAAACGAAGATCCGAATAACTGTCCTGCCTGCCTCACTTGACTGGTATGTGAGATGAACTTTGTAAATGTGTTTTGTAAACTAAAAAAACCCATCCAAATAAAAGGGATATGGGGCCACCAATGAAAAAACAAACAAGGGGAAAAAAAAAGCCACATGACTTTTTGTTTTGTTTTTAATGCATTGGAATCTGAAACTCAGTGAATATTTTCTCTTTAAATAAAATTTTCATTGGAATCAGCATGCTTAAGAAACTTGGTAAAGACCTTGAGAGATAGGAAAACTTTATATAAGTAGTAACCATTCTTTCTTTATTTCATAGTAAACATACAAGGTCTGTCCAGAGAGTATCCAGCAACATACTATGAAAAATAGAGACATTTACTGAAGAAGATACAAGACACAAGAAACACTGTACACAGGACAATGACGCCTCAGTCTCCTTCAAAGTAGGCACCTGGGACCTCACACAGTTCCCCCAATCGCCATCAGCGGCCCCGTCGTATTTTCCCGAATCTCATTAACAGTCTGAAATCTCTTCCTTTTCAAAGGTGATTTTAGTTTTGGGAAAAGCTAGAAGTCACAGGGCACTAAATCTGGGCTGTAGGAAGGCTGAATCACCTGGGTGATTTAATATTTCACCAAAAAACTCTGCACAAGACATGATGCATGAGCAGGCGCGTGGTTGTGATGAAGCTGCCCATCACCAGTTGCCCGTAGCCACAGCCTTCTGAATTATCTGGATAGTTTCCACAGAGGAATGTTCAAGCTTAACGCAAAATTGGATGCAGATCCGTTGCTCTACTGGCTCAGCCATTTTGAATGTGAGGGCCACACAGTCCACATGCTCACTCAATGGAGTCTACCACCCCCACTGACTAGTACAGTGAAGTCATCATTGTTCACACATGCACATTCTAGTCCACTCTCCTTGGCTGTCAGGTTATGTTGATATTGTGCAAACTGTTCTTGTTCTATTAACAATGGCTGGACTTTTTCCGGACAGACCTTGTATACTGAACCCTAGTCTACGTCAGACATGCTCTGCCGAGTACTACAGAAAGAAAGGTGATAAGACACAGCTCTGTCCTCAGTGAGCTCACAATCGAATAGTTCAGCAATGATAGAATGGGAACCCAGTGTGATGGGAGTGATCCGAGCCTAGGAGGAGTTACCCAAAATAAACGCTAAAATATATAGAAGGGTAACTAAAGCCGGAGGGAGGTAGGGGGAATCTGAATGGACAGGAGGGAAAATGTAAAGAACTTGAGGTAAAAGAAGGCTTTGCCTCTTCAGAGAATTCCAAAGGGCCCTGCACGCCCAGAGCACTCTCTGAATATGCAGTTCCATATGGAGGAGATTAAGAGGGACACAGGGACATGGAGCAGTGGGGTCTGGAACCTAAAAGGTGACATGATCTGACCTGAGTTTTAGAAAGATCATTTTGGAGACTTCTTGAATTAATTATATAGTGGTATTAATAGAGACAGGGTTTTGATAGCTATCAGAATCATTCATGGAGGTTGTCCTAAATTTAGATTCTTGGACTCATGCCTTCTAAAGCTGAGTCTAGAGATGTGTCTTTTGAATGTGCTGCACAGGTAATTCACATGAAGCCAAATCCGCTGAATGGTAGCCCTCAAAATGATATGTTTGTTTTTGAGCCCCCTGAACTATAAATGTGGCCTTATTTGGGGAAAGGGTCTTTGCATTTTATCCTGGATTGTATGACTGAGCCCTAAATCCTGATAAGACAGGAGCTGAGAAAAGGCAATGTGACCATGTAGGCGGAGGCTAGAGGGAGATGGCCACAAGCCCAGGGATGCAGGGCCCACCAGAAACTGAAAGAGGCACGGATCCTTTGGATTAAATAAGGTCCTGCCAACTCCTTGATTTTGAACTTCTTGCTTCCAGAGCTGTGAGAGAATACATTTCTGTTGTTTTGAACCATCCAGTCTTTGGCTGTTTATTATGGAAGCCTTAGGAAACTGATATGCCAACCAATAGCAATGTTGCTTATTTATCTGGTTCCGTGAAGGCAGGAAAAATGGTAGCACAGACTGAGGCAAAACTGAATAAATTGCTAGATGAGATTGGTGAAGAAAAACAAAACAATTTGCATAGAGATAAAAACTTTTTTCCCACCTGAGCCACAGCCCAGCCCTGACCTTGGCTGAGCTGGGAACATAGTGTTCTCCCTTCCCCACCTTCCCTCACCTTGCTTCACTGTCTGCTTTTGCTTTCTGGTGCTGCACGTGGCTGTGTGGATGGGCAACCTTAAAAACAAAGACACCTATTTTTATCTCACAGGAAGCCACCATTACCAGCTCTCAAAGGAAAACTCCCAGGTCCCGACAGCTCCAAGAAGCACCAGCCTCTGGGGAAGCAGCGGGCTGGCCAGACAGCTTCACCCGTGATGTAGGCTTGATCCCGTCACGGGGCTCTGCAGGTCAGAAAGCACATCACTGAGATGTGGAAAACCTCTGGGATAGACATTAGGGACTCTCCACGTTCATGCTGCTAGGCTATAAAACAGAAAGTTTCTTAATAGGCTGTGTGTGTCTGAGTCTTCGTGTGTCTGTGTTTCTGTTTCTGTGAGCAAGTCTCTGCCTGTGTGTCTGTGTGTGTCTATTTGTGTCCAGCTCCTTCCTAGAAACCATCAATTTCAGGAGTATCTTGAATCATACCCACAAAATTGCCTGAGCCTCCGGTGTAGCCCAGGCCCTACTGTGGGCAATGAGGCACAAAAATAAGTGAGACACCATGTCTGACCTAAACTGTGCTCACAGCCTGGTGGAGAGAGACCTGGTATAAGGTAAAAGATGAGGCCAACGGCTTTGGGTTCGGATAAACCTCCATCCAAATTCAGGCTTTGTCTTTTCATTAGCTCAGTGGTTATTAGCAAGATTCCTAAGCCCTTCAAAATTTAGATCTATAAAATGAGAATAATAATATCTTCTCTCCAGGTTATTGGAAGGAATTCATGAGTCAATATACGCAGAACCTTGGATGTAATGTTGGTATATCCTAGGCTATCAGTGAAAGAGAACTGCTCTTATTTTCTTTGTGCTATAATACCAATGGGCAGGTGATTCAGTAAACACCACAGAGAAGAAAGAACTAAGTCAGGGTCAGGAAAAGCTTCCTACTATCATTAAGGAGAATCTTTAAGTAGCCAAACAGGAAGACAGTTGAGTCAGGGAAGGAAGAGTCATCAAGAACATTGGCTGTCGTGTTAACTTGACCTGGCTTCCATTTCAACCTTGACGAAAATCTGTATGGCTTCATAACTGATATTAATTGTGAGTTAACGTTATATTCCTCTAATTTCATACTCAAGAAAGAGGGAGTATTTATTCAAGTGGAGCCTCAAAAAATCACAGTGTACAACCAATCAGTTAGAGAAGTAAGACATTACTGCTCATTTGGTGAAGGAGCTATTACAACTAAGAAAGTTTCCTAATAAAATTATTTTTATCCTGTTTAGGACTAAAGAATAAATAAGTAGTAAATGAACAAACTTTTTAAAAAACAAAATTTAAAAACCAACAGTTATTATAGAACACTCTTCTAATGCATTGCACATGTCTCAATTTTTGCTTAAAAATATATGTGTATATAATGTGTATAAAATCATACTTTCTGAATGCCATCGAGTCATCACCACACAGCACGTTTTCAGCAGTGCCTTTGGGGACCAAGTCTCCCCGTTTACCGCTTGTGAACTGCCCCTGAGTGCTGGGCTGCTACACTGGCCACATCTGCTCTGGTTTTGGTCATAAGCTTCCCCTGTAGCTCCTCTCAGCCTGCTTTCATCAAGCCTATCCACGACTCAGAAAGTGCTTCCACACCCTTAATCCTGTGTAATTTTAATCTTCACAACAGTACTGGGAGGTAAATTTCACTGTCCTCCTTTTAGAGAAGAGGAGCTAACTCAAGAGGTTGAAGTGTCTTCATGAAGCACACGCAGCTAAGAAATGGCAGCTCAAAGCTGAGTCTATCAGACCCCAAGTCTAAGCTTTCCACACCAAGGCCTCTATATTCATTCATTTATTCACTGAACAAAATGTTTGTGGATCCCATGTTAGGTACTGACACTTACCCTTTGTGGGCTTCTTCCATCTCTCATATATTTTGGTTCTCTTTTTCTCTTTGAAGAGGTACCAGGTTGTCTACTCTTTCAGCTTTCTGAGCTTGAATATTGGGGGACTACCACCATGCTCTTCAAAGTATCTCCTATAACTGACTTCCAGTGACCCCCCAATCCTGGTCTCTTTTCTCTGAATGTGTTCCTCTCACCAATGTCCCTGCAGAAGTACAGACCTCGGGTCCATAGTCAATCATCTAAAGTTTCAATGGCCAATGCAGAGCTAAGCTAGACTGCCACGGCCTTATTCTGAGGGGGCTATCCCTAACTCAGGCCGCAGACTCTGGGCAGATGGCTTTTGAGTAAAGCAGCATTTCCTCCTCATCTTCACAAGTACCTCCATACATCCATCAGGTCCCGCAGAGAGAATGAGATGAGGCATTCTGAAACAGAAAAGAATCACCAGGTGTGAAAATCGTCCCAAGCTTCAGAACTCACAGACATTGGAATGTTTTTTTCTCTCAGCTCAGTTCAATGAGCTGCAGATTCCACAGTCTACTTGTTTTAATAGAACTTCCTCCAAACACTTCAATAAATCTCAGTGGTGTGCCCAAATCTTCATGCAAGAGATGCTTAATCGTGGTGTTCCATGCTTCTAAGTGAGGCGAGTGAAGGCAAGTATTCCATAACTCATGGTGTGCACTCTTTTAGAAAACTTTTTTATTAAGGTTTGATGGATAGCCTGATCATAGTGCACACATAGATGATTCAGAAGATGAATCACTGTTTTAGGAAAAAGCTCAGATACTTCTGGAGGACTTTTCCCATCTGGGATGCTGTGGCCTAGAAATTGAAATGAAAAGGCAGGCAGCGCTTCTCATTTGTTGCCTTCAGAGGAGAGTACTTTCTGAGGAGCCTGAACGAGCTAAGCATTAGGTATGTTCAGGGGGTTACTTTTTCAAGTGGGAAAGACAGCCTAGGACACCATAGACAGCAGCTGGTCACCTGGCCTGGGATTGACTCTGGGCTCTGCCACTGGTGGACTGAGCCCACACAAGGACCAGAGCCTCTCCGAGCCTCAGATTCTGGTTTAACAGTTGTGAGGAGTATGTCAGGCAATACATGCAAAATTCCAGCATCCAAGTTGTTTAATATATGGTTTTACATTCAATGTTAATCAAGTTATCCAGGTAGAAGATCATTTTTTTTACTCTTAAAGAAAAATAGGCCACTAGACTTTTGGCTAAATGCCTAGTTAGGAGACCACCAAGCTTTGTGGAGCCCTGTGTCCATGTGCCAGGCATCAGGCTCACACAGTTGATCTTCAGGAATGGCGGGCCCCTGAAAAGATACACTGCCATCCAAAGCCCAGAACCAGTGAACGCTGCCTTACTTGGAAAAGGAGTCTTTGCAGAAGCAATTCAATTAAGGATCTCAAGATAGGTGAGTTGATCACCTGGTGTTATATGATGGGTCTTTAAGACACACAGAGGAAAAGGTGGCATGAAGATAGAGGCAGAAATTAGAGTGATGTGACCACAGCCCAGGGAAGCCTCCAGGAGCTGGAAGGTGCAGGGAGCGGATTCTCCCCCAGAGCTCCCAGAGGAAGAATATCCCCACTGAATTTCAGACTTCCCTTCTCCAGAACGGTGAGAGAATAAGCTGTGAAATGGGTGGTAATCTCTTACAGCGGACTAAGGAAGCGAATATATTGTTTTTACACGAGATACCTCAGAGAAGTGAGCCAGTAGTGGAGTTCACCCAAGTTCAGATAGGCAGTAAATAATGGAGCCAAGATGCAAATGTCAGCCTCCCTCATGTGAAAACACAGGAATGGTTGTTTGTTGTTCCTGTTGAATGTCATCATTAAATCACGTGTAAAGACTCTTGGTTTAGGGGTGAATTATTATTACCCAGAAGTATTAGAAGGTCTTAATGGATCTCTTACACCCATCCAACATAATCCAATGTCTGGAATAAATCCGGAAACAACCAATGACATCCTAACTGGCTGATAGAAACATAGTTATTTGGAAGAGCAAAGCATCTAGATAGTCCATCTCTAATTCTAGTGCCAAGTAATAAATACAAGTAAAAGCTATGCAATCAGGGGAAGTGCAATAATCAAACACGAAGCCAGCAACCAGAAGACCTGGAAGCTACCAGCAGCCCATAACATATGGGTCATATCCCTCTATGATCCAAAAAGAATCATTAACTTTTTTCTGGATCCCATTTTCTTCACTAGAAAGTGTCAGAGATGAAATATATTATTTCTAGAATCTCCTCCAACAAGATCCCCAAGGACTATCTTGAGGACCATTTCTGGTACGTATCGGGAGCCCATACTTTGCACCACATGGTAGCTTGTGTACATGGCTGCCTTGTCAAAAGTGATTAGCTAATACAAAGTCCAGTGAAAACTTGAGAAACACCGCTCAACAAAGATGAAGCAGAAAGAAAATTAGGGTTCATCTTTCACCTTAGCGAACAGGGAGAGATTTGTTTTCGAGGTATCAATCTGTCCTCTACTCGAAGCAGGCTTTTCCTGCACAAGTAACCCGTGGTGTTGACATCACTCTGCAGCTTACGAAGGGCTTCCACCTACTCAGAGCCATCGGTGTCCACCCTGTGAGGCCCATGGGTGTCATCCTCCATTGACAGAGGGGGAAGCAGGTCAGAGCCCCTGAGCCTTTTCCAAGGTCACATGGCTGGGAAAGGCCACACCCAGGCCTGGAGACAAAGCCTCTTCTTTCACAGTGCTTGGTGCCTGCTGATGGCCCGTGGACCTAAACGCTTACATCGTCTTCTGTCTTTGATTTGATGACTTGAGGAAGTGACTTGCAAGCTTGCAGTCGATGATGTCTCTCATTTAACAGTTAGAGATCATCATCACCAGGTGTATTTGAAGGCAGTAGCTTTGTTTTATTTCCTAATGCCTGGGACATGGGTGACACTCCACAGAGGTTTAATGAAGCGGAAAGATAAAATAAGTTCAACAACTTGACCAGAACGACCGAGTTCACAGTCTCAGAGCAAAACCCACTGCTTGCTGCCTCCCTGTGAGTGCCACAGAGAACCAAGTCTTCTCTGACGTGCTTCCTTCAGTTATGTCAGGTGACGAGAGATGTGTGTAGCATGAAAGTTTGGACAACTGAAAATTATAAAACTTTATGTTATGAATTAAAAGTCTGTGGCATAGCTCAAAATCACTGTATTTGTGATTTGGAATAAGGCAATGGGTCATAACAGCAGAACACATTTGGATAAGCTGGATTGTGTCCTAAAACTATATTTGTGTTATGCTGTAGATGCTGGGCTCATGGTGTAATGTGTGTGATCTCCCTGTTGTGCTGGCTGCTTCCTCTGTGTTCCGGGCTGCAGGCCCATCTCCTTGCCTTTCCATTCCCTTCAGCAGAACTGGCCCGGTTATGGAACTGTCCCCTTTACCATGATTCCTCAGAGGTCACTCTCTATAGCATGATGTCTAGACAAGGGCACCCTGTGCAGATCAGACAGAGGCACAGAGAGAGCAGGCACAGGCCACTCCTCTCTCGTGACACCTGGCACTCCTGCCTCTTGTCCCAGCTCCGGAGGCTGGCACTGAGGATGTTAGGGCACAGGAAGGAAATGACATGTGCCATTGCAGCAGTGAGGGAGGAAGGTGGCTGGCTCTCTGCATCTCCCAGGGGACTAGCAAAGTGGGGGAGTAGAGAGCCTTTTTGTGGGAGAGCTAGGCCCAAAGGTGGCTGAAGTTTTGAGGGATTGAGATGAAAGAGGAAATGAGGGAATTCACTGGCGATGCTTCACTGGACTACCTTGTCCAGAAACAATGAGGATTCCAGAGATGAATAGGTCCATCCCAAGGGACCAGTTTAGTACCATAACCTCCTCTGCGAAGAGAGAAGGGAAATACTCAAGGTCACCCAGTGAATTTCTGGCAGAGTTCAGTCCAGTCCCATCAGCTCAGAGTGTTCAAGACTGAATCACATCTTCTCCAACGATAGTAAATAACAGGGCATCGGGACTAGACAATGAAATATTTAATGTCCTATAGAATTAGGCTTTCCGTTCCCTTCCACCAATCACAAATCGGGCAAACGGCAGGTGCATGATATGTTGACTCACATCTGCACGTTCTGCCATGTTGATTTTAAAAATGGAAGAGTCTGGTTTACACAAGCCATTCGAAGTCTCCACACCTGCTCCCCGCCCCCCCTCCACCCGCACCACCTCCTCCCTTACTCACCTCGTTTTCCCAGTCTACACTCCTCAGCCAGCTTTTCCACCCCCATCTCTCTAAGTTGGGTCTTGACCCCTACAGGCTCCAACCCCATTAGTTCTAATTTCTTTATTGTCCAGCCCTCGGAATCCCTGGGCTCACTCACCCACTCTGAGGAGAGTCAGAGGCCTAATCTGGGCACGGCTATATTCAACTGAAGTCAATTACAAACCATTTTACTGATTTATAGAATCATAAAAGAGCATTGGAACGGAGGCCGGGAAACTCAGATTCTAGCCTCATTAATTTACTTCATAGCCCTTCTTCTACCTTGGGCTACGTTTTCCCCAGGGCTACTTTCTCCTTTAAAGGAGGTGCCGAAACCTGGGTTCCGGCCCCAGCGTTGTGTAAGTTTATGAATTGGAGGGGGTTGGGTAAAGAGAAAGGCTTTTCTCAATCAATGACGTCTCCCGTCAAATCCATCATGAAGAAATGCTCCCCCTGGAGAATTAGTCAGCTAAGCCAATGCTCTGTGAACATGAGAAATGGCATTGATTTTCTGAATGTCACAAGCTGTAAACTAATTTATAAAATAAAGAAAAATGAATTATCCTAGCCCATTGAGAACCCTTTCCCTTATGACTTTTTATTCTTTTACTGAATGGGGCATTCTCAGACTGGAATATCCCAGAGAACTTCTGAAGAATCGGGATTCTGCTGGTAGAAGAAATGAAGCAGAGCGGTGTCCTCAGTCATGGGCGCCTACTTCCCCAGGCCACAGGCTCTCCTGGGGTTATCCTGGCTCCCCATCTCAGCAGAAGGATGGCACTTTCTCCCTTTGAGATGAACCTGGCCTCTTACTCCTGAATCCCACTCAGTCAGTAAATGCCCATCTGTCCTTCTAATTCTTCCAATAGCGTCCTCTTAAATGAGTCCTCCTGAATTCCCCTCCCACATCCGTAAGAAACTCCGCACAGTCCTCTCCGAATGTAACAGGCCAGTTCTTCCTTTGTTATAAATACCTATAAAAATAGGCCTCATTCTCTGAACCAGGGACCTCCTGCCTCAGCCGGCCTCCCGACCTGCTCCTGTCCACCCCTTCTTCCTTCACAGCATGGCCAGTGTGCAATGTAGTCCCCACGACTCCCTCCTGCATGACAGCCCCAGTGTCCCCCCGTTGTCACCAAAAGCCCACAGATCTTGGAGTCCAGTGTAGGACGTGACATTGCCTAGCTGATTCTCCGATTGAATGCCTGTGGGCCTCTGAGCATCTCCCTTCATGGAGGGAACATCCTTCCTCATGTGGCTTACTTAAGAAGGGGCACCCTTAGCTCTCCTTTGATCAGCTTCTTGCCCCATGAACTGCGAATGTCCAGGGCATCCTCAGGAGAGCACAGCGGACTCCAGACAAGCTCCCTCGACCCCCAACCCCGTATCAAAAATGGCACCCCAAGACTAGGGGGTGCTATCTGTAGTTTTAATTCTTTTTCACTCTTGACCTAATGTTTGCTCTCTCCATAACCCCTCTCTTTTTTGTTAATTGTACTAGTAACAGTGCTCATTGTAAAAACTGTGATTAACATTTGCATTGTACAATTTTATATCGCATGTATACATTGGGTTTTGAAACTTCAATTTGCCGTTATAAGAAATGATATGGAGAAGTCCCATCTACCTCAATCAAATCCCTCCGTGATGTTGGAGTCTCACAAAGGCATTGCAAAGCTGTAGTGCACTGTCCCAGCCTGGACACCCGGCACCGTCAAGGCAGAGGCGTTCCTATCTCCGTGAGTGTCTTCCTTTAGACCCACACCCACATCCCACCCAACCTACCCCCTCTTTGCCTTCTGGCCCTCTGGCTTGTTCTCCAGTTCCAGAATGCCCTCTGAAGAATCTTGTAGGAGTAGAATTCTAAAGCACATAGCCTTTTGGAATCACCTGTCTTCACTACGCATGCTTCTCTATACGGAGTCGTTGGTGCTGTTGTGTGTACCAGGGGTTCGTTTTATTGCCGGCTAGTGAACGATGTCACATGCGTACCACTTTTGCAACACCATTCCCCTATTGGAGACATCTGAGTTAGTTTTAGTTTTTAGCTCTTACAAATACAGCTGTTAGGAACACTCCCATACTGCTTTTGTGAGAACATTGTTTCGTTTCTCTGGGGGAAATTAAAAAAAACTGCTGAATTCCTATAGCAACTGCACAATAATTTTTTAAAGGGACTGCCAAACTGTTTTTCAGAGCCACAATACCAATTTACTTTCCCACAATCAAAGTATAAATGACCCAGTTTCTCCACATCCTCACAACATTTGGTGTCATGATTTTTTAAGTTTTAACCGTTTTGACAGCCGTGTGGTCACAGCTCATGTCATTTATTGCAAGTGTCCGTCTTCATGTAAAGCCCTTACAAAGTCTCTAGCATGTAATAGATGCTCAATAAAACACATCTTTTGTTCACCTTAAAAAACACTTAATCAGGATCTATCTTTACATAAGAGTGCGAATTATTGGAAAAAAACAATAGTAAGTTTAAAAAGTTCTATGTTTACTTTGATTTAAGCAGCCTTTTCTAGTCTAACGCAGAAGTGCCATCCAGGAGATTGCCAAGTCCATGGCCAAAGTCATGTCCATCTCCTCTTGGATTTCTCTAAATGATCCCTACCCAAGGGAGCTCCACCAAGAGCCAGGAACAGGTGAATGAGGAGCAGCGTTCCCTTCTCTCAGGCCAGTTCTGCTTTGAACTGTTGAAAGGGAAGCTGCTTCTTTCAGAAATTAAGTCTTGCCAGTTGGCTGCTTCAGCATAAAATGATTTCCCGAAGTTTTAAGTTGTTGGTTTCGTGGGGACTGCAGAAAAAGCAACAAAACTCTCAACGCTGCTCTTGTCTCTTGGTTTCCGTGGGCCTGTTTTCTTCTGAGTTTTTACCTAAAACCTGGACTCTGTCTGGGTCACAGAACGCTGGTCCAGAGAGGGAATCTGAGACACAAGGAGAAGGGAAAATTCAGAGGCGATCTTGAAGCGAGATGCCCAATATCACAGCCTCCTCACACCTGCCCTTGTCCGTGTGGGAGGGAGAGTAGCCTCATCCATATCCGTAGACCCCGAAGCAGCAGGTGGTTGAGGAAAAGTCACCAGACTGAGAATTCAGACTCCAGTGTGAGGCTGGGCTGCAGCTTTGTCTTCCAGAGTTCTCAGCTCCCTCCCTACAAAAGAAGAGGCTGCACCAATGAATGTCTAAAACCACTTCGAGGCCTCCATTTCTCTGAGCTTTTCGCTACCGTAAGATCTGCCTCTCTCTTTTCCTCTTAGCACGTGGGGTCTGGCCAACTCTTGTGCACTGAGTGAGGTCCCACGCAGTGTCCTGTAAAACCAGTGAATCCTAGTGTTCTGAGATAAAAGGAAGAAAATGAAGGTTGAGTTCCCTTGTCATTAAAATTCCTCCCTAGACTACTGAGTTCCTGTGCATTTGAATGGATTATCTAAGAATCAGGGTTAGTGCTTAATTGGAAGACAGAGAAAACCTGGATGAGCCTGACAAGAGAAGGCAGCTGAAATAGAAATGTCTCCAGGCGTTGAAAAGTTTGACAAGCGGCGGAGCTTGTGGTTTGCAAGACAG
Source organism: Macrotus californicus (assembly GCA_007922815.1). NCBI lineage: Eukaryota > Metazoa > Chordata > Mammalia > Chiroptera > Phyllostomidae > Macrotus > Macrotus californicus. The sequence continues at coordinate 88,197 of VMDR010000657.1, read as the reverse complement.
CTAATGGGGAGCGTGAGTCAGCGCGTGATAACTTTCACAACTTAAATAATTAAGCTTACATAACAGGTATCTGATTGACTCTCCGGGTTTGGATTCCACTGACGTTTCTAACCTCCCTTCGTCAGTAACTATGCATTACTCAATTGAGAAATGGAGAACTTTCACTATTTAAAAAAACATCATTTGTCTACAGCATGCCTGTGAACTTATTTCCAAATTTAGTAAAGAAGTTATTGTCTTTCCCACCCTCCCTTCACCTCTACATCACAAACTTTACAGTTAGCTTTCTAAAAGGAAATTGAGGATGTGCCTCCCTCATCATTTTCTGTAGGTAAATTGGAATACAGGTAATATCAGGAAGGTAATTATTAGCATATTCATTGGATGGCAGGCCCTTTCCTAAGCTGGGAGGTGGGGGTGGGGGTGGCTGAGCTTCATCAGACCTGGTCTCAGCCACCTTTCAGGAGCTCCCAGGCCATGCGAAAGACAGATCATTAAATAAATGGCATTTATGGCAAAGTTAAAGGCCTTTAAAAGAGGACAGAATGATTTTCCCCCGGGCAGGGCAGAGCAGTTTGGGAGAAAACCAGGGAGGAGACCCCGTTGGGTCCTGAGCACCCAGCAGAATGTGCCGCATGCAGCATGATAGACGTGCAAAGCTACATTCCTCCAAGTTACTCCCAAATCCTGCCTTAGCGTACAATTTTAATTTACAAGCTACTTTAGAAAGGGTGGCTCCGTACAACAAAATCGTCAGAGGGTGAATAAAATGTAAACGTAAGTGACAGGAGAACACAACTGGAGCTTCCAGATGAAGGTTGCAAGCTCTTTGGGCCACAGTCCTGAAGCGGGAGAGGACGACTCAGAATGTTAACCTTGAACTGGCCCCACGAGGGACGGGCAGAGTTTTAAAGCAGGCAGAATTGAGTTTGGAGGGAAGTGTTCGGTTTTGCTTGAGCAGGCAATGTAAGAAGAGAGGGCCACAGCCTGAGGGTGAAAGACTGTGGATGCTGGGCTAAGGAATTGGGATTTCATGTGCTGATACTGACACTGCTGCAACAGGCATGTACCAAATGAATGACTGTGCCCAAATAACAAAAAACGGTAAGAGGCTGGAAAGCAATTACACATGAAAGTGCTATCAAATGCGAGTTATTGTCACTCCTTGGTTGACATTGTCACCAATGAGTGACGGTGACAGTACCCCGGCCCATTCCATGTCATGACATTATTTTAATTATTACATGATCATGTCCATCCCACTCCAGGAAGTAAACAACTTTTGTCAAGTGCCATGAATTCAAGTAACCTGGGTATATTTGCCATGAGCTATTACTAACCCTTTGTGTCCCAAAGCAGCCTGCATCCCACAGGCAAGTCTTTTTCTGGAGGCAGAGGCATCCTCTCAGGTCACAGCCAGGTCAAAGGCCACACTGTCCCTCTGTTACCACCTCAGAAGAGCCTGGCTGTCGGTGGGCACGGCAAGGCCCTGAGGGGTGAAGACCGCTGCCATTTGATGAAGACCTTTTTGCTCAAACTGGCCCTGCCCCAGGACCTTTGCATACGCCAGTCCTTCTACCGAAAATGCCCTCTCCTTCTCTCTTTGAACCCACTGGTTCGAACTGCCCATGCTGCTTCCTCCGAGGAGCTTCCCCCAGACCTCTGTGACTGAGCGGCCTGCTGGCCCCTTGCCGTGCTTCATGCTCGCTGTCACCCCGTGCACCCCCATGGCATTACCGCAGCTATCAAGAAATCATCATTTACATGAAGAGCTAGTGAATGTGAGTCATCACACACAAGGCTGACGAGGCCAGGGACACCCTCTGCCTTTTTCAGCGTTGGAACCCAGTGTCCATTTTAACTGCCACACCTTCCAGGTGTAAGGTGTCATCACAATAGGTCACCTTGGGGAAGCCTTCAGCTCTCTGAGCCTTGGTGTGCATGGGTGTGGCCAAAGGCATTATTGCAGCCAGGACCTGCGGAATCCGAAAGCTCCTTGGACAGGAAACATTAGCGTACGAAGGTGGCCGTGTCTGTGCTGACATGTTTGAGGAGTGGAGAAACGCATTGGAAGGTACATCCACATAGAGGTACCTGTCAGGCATTGAGATGATCTGGAGTAAAAGCCGCCACAGGGAAATGAGGACACGTGTTGGTGTGGGGTACAGAAGGAGTTCCCAGCTCCGCAGTACCTTTGGAAGGGCTAGAGCCTTTTCATGGCGGACTGGGTCGTGCTGGAGAGATCTGGAGTTTGCCATCCACCGAGGTGTGCTCACCTTGGCCACAGAGGTGAATGCTAACTCACTGTAAATAGAAGGACGAGAGCCCTGTTGCTAAATTATTTACTGCACACTGCTTCTGGCCCCAAGCAACGATGTTTTTAGGTTCCACAAAGGTAGCTGTGTCTGGTCTATTGTTACGACATAAAGGAAACTCTGACAGTTTACATTATAAAATATAAATTATCCGTTCATTAACCACAGAATGGCACATGGGGCTGCTCTGCTGGGGCAGTGCAGGAGGCTGGAAATAGAATTCTGCCTCTTCTCCCAAGCGCTGTGTCCACATCTGCCAGTTTTTTTTCAATTCTGTAGACTATGTGGAAAGCAGCCTGCCTGACGAGCCCCACCTAGCTCCCCAGGGCCCGTGGCTCCAGGGTTTGAATCTTCTGCTCTGGGTTTAAGGTAGGATGGGACCTTATCTAGCTGCTGGCTAGGAAAGATGAGCTGGGAAACCCTTCCACATTCCTCCCCCTGGTTACAACAGACTTGGGGTTGGGGGAGATTCTAAGTAGGGGAACACCCACATCCACATCTCCTTTTCTGCAAAGGTACAGATATTTTTCTTTCTTGAGAAGGCACCTTTTATCCCCAATTTTTATTCCTTTTCTTCGCTTCAACTTCCTTTGATCTTTTTCTATGGTCATTTAAATGATGGGTCTATTCATTCGGTCATTCATTTAGCAAATGTTCATGATCTGCATTACAGAGAAAATTCACTGCTTAGGCTGAGAACCCCTCAGGCCTTCCTTCAGAGCCCCCGACCAGTGCCAGGCTACGTGGAAAATACGGGGGTGTCTACTCTCGTGAGTGAGCAGGGCCAGTCTCCTCCACAGGTGCCTGAAAGGGCCACAAGGACTGTGATAGGTGAGGACACAGGGCTGAGCAAACAGTGTAGTGGGGAGAGCTCAGAGAGGGAAAAAAACTATAATGTTAATACTATAAAAAACTAATGATTTGGAGGGAACTATGATAGTTCCAGAGACAAAGGCACTTTATATCTCTGGATTTATTTATTGCCAATAAATGGGTGTATTATTTTGTAGGGGATGCAAGTTGAACTTGGACCCTGATCATCTATCTCCGCATCCTGTTCTACCTCCACGAGGTCAGCGACAATGCCGTGGAAGGTGCTGTGGGAAGACAAGAGACCTGAACAAAGTTGGGTGTGAGGCCAGACCCCTCTGCAGAATGCCCTCCCTGGAGACATGTTCTCTGGAAGCCTTCTCACTTTGCTTTCCCTCACTTGTGAGTTCAATCTCTTGGGTCATTGGTCCACCGCCTCCAGCTGACGGATGTGTGAGAGGAAAGACGGGTGTGCTCCACCTGCGGAGCGGATGGCTAGCAGAGCAGAATGTCAAGTCCGAAGGCAGTTTGAGCTCACCCAGACTGACCCTTTCACTGAGACGAGGACCCAGAAACCCAGAGGGTCACGCTGCCTGTGTGACAAGAGCAGTACCAGAAACCCCATCTCTCACCCACTGACATTCACACACGGGGAGTCGCCGGGAAGCAGGAGGGGTTGGTGAGCGTGTGAGAAGATGCTAAGAGCTGTGGAAGAGGGAGATGTTCAACAGATGAAGGAGGCTCGGAAACGCCGGGAGGTCAGGCAAGGTGAGATGCAGAGCAACCTCAGTAGCAAGGTGATGGGTGAGCATGACTCGAAGGAGATGGGGGCCAGCTGTGTGGGCGTCCAGGGAAGAGGGTGCTGGGCAAGCCGGTGCGAAGCCTCTGAGGCTGGAGTGAGCCTGACCAGGGAGGGAGTGGTTGGAGGTGGCTGGAGGGTAGATAGAGGGGGCAGACGGAGAGGAGACAGAGTGAGAGCTCTAATGGGGACCAGGAACCGGGTGACACAACCTTGCCAGCTACCGGAAGGCTTTCCTTCTGAGTGCAATGGATCTATTGCAGGACGACAGACATCCGACTTGCGTTTCAAAGGGCTCACTGTGACTGTTCCGCTGAGGACAAACAGTGGGACGGGGAGGTGGGGAGGCCCCGGGGAGGTTACTGTAGTGATCCAGGCCAAAAACGGCATGTTAACAATGATGAATACTCAGCACATTAACGTTCCAGATGCTTAACAAAGTGCGTAAGTTATTCATAAAAAAGCTATGCAGAGTCAATATGGGGACCACTCCCCCGCGACTGCCTTGCACTTTTCAGATGAGGAGACTAAAGGCAGGGAAACAAAGACCTTCCCCACGTTACACGTTCAGCTAATGGCTGAGCCAGGTTTCCAGCCCTGACTGTCAAACCCTGGGCACCTTCTGTGTGCATCACCATGTGCCTCCCAGAGGGTGTCCTGCTCCCAGGAGCACAGGTGGGCAGCTGCTGAGGAGGGGGGTCACATGCAAAAACACAAATGACAGGAGGGGAACAGGGTCCCCCCTGTGCCTGGCCTGTGCTTTCCTCTCAACACCTCAACAAGCGTACTGCTCGGGGGCACCCACTAGGTGCAGGGTTGTTTTCATGAGGCATAGAGTAAAAAGTGAAGAGTCAGAAGAAAATTAAAAATAAAGTGTAGAGAGAAAGAGCAAAGTAAGATGGCTCTCCAATTCAGGCGCATTTCTGTTTACCCACCTGTTTTACTTTCTCTTTCCTCCCATCTTTATCCAAGTGGGGCTCACACTGCCTGGTCCCTTCTGCCTTGCAAGCAGGTAAAGTCTGTGAAAAGCTGGCAAGCTGGCAGATCTCGGGCCTGTTGGCCCATCAGTCTGTTCCTGGCCCTTTCTCCGCCACAGCCTGCATTGCGCCTCGTGGACACGGGAGTTCCCAGACTCCCATCTTGGCTGGTTTGGGCCTCCCGTTGGCCAATGAGCATCTTGGATGAGAGACAGAAACGCTAGAGGAAAGGAGACACTGGGTGGCTCTCTGTCTCTCTCTTCTCTCCAGCCTTGGAGCACCTCTCGAGCTGGCTGGTGATGTGGCCCTGGTCTTGGCTAGCTGGCACAGCCTCGTCACTCTGCCATCCTGTGTGGGTCGGTCCTGGCTTCCTTTCTGTCGCTCATCTCTGAGTTGCTTTGATGCATTTGTCACTTATTCTCTAGGGCTTCTCAAGTCTTCCATCACCCGTGTAGCTAATTCCCTGGATTAAATTCCTCCTGTTTTAAATACTTCAGTGACTTCGGCTCTTCTTGAGTGACGGAGTACTTTCGAACGATAGAAAGCCGTGCACCCGCCAACATGCCACCTTAACAGTACAACACAAGATTCAGATTTTAAATGTCCCGCCTTAAGGAGAGTTTCATCACAGATTTATAATGTAAATTTAAATTTACTGAGCAGTGAAAATCTCATTTGAATAGAAGTCAACAGTGTTTATAGTCAGAAAGGGAATTTTGAAAGAATCATCATCAATTTCTTTAAAAGTTTTTATAATGAATTAAGACACATTATCATCCACAAATTTTCTAAAAGGTTCATCAATGTTTAATCTTCTTCTAAAAAAAACCACAAGAGGATTAACATTACAAAGAAAACAGGCTGTTGTTCCAAGGAAAAATGTAGGGCTGTAATGTACTTGCTTTATCTGCTACCTCCGTTAGCATAACACAGTGTATTTATTCTAGCAACAGGGTCTTTTTTCGGAATTTCTGCCTCTTGCTTCTTTTACAAACGAAGCATCATTTTACCAGCAGGAAGGCAGAGTACATAAAACTCACAGCAGCAGGATACGTTCCCTAATGTTTGGCTAATCTTTGGGTGATCTCAAGAGAAGGTAATGGAAGAATTTTAATAGTTAGCAGGGGTTATGTGAATGTCTCTTTTTATTACCTGGGTCAGCTAGCATTTTGCAAGAGGCTAGGGCACAAGAGCCCAGTGAGTAGGTCCTGAATCTCCTCACTGCTCTATTCAGAACTAATTTGTCCAGAGTTCCTAAGTGCTAAGCTTTAATAGATATGCTCTTAATAATTAATCCTTCCCTTAAAGTGCTTTGATTTTCCTGATTCATATTCAGCTGAGTATATACTTGGCCACTCAAAGCCTATTGTGCCAAAATGGAATTGTAATGTTGGAGAGGTTGTGTTATATTTCAGGCCTGTGAGATCCCAGGGGAAGAAGCCAGGAGGGTGAGCTGTCCTCATCCTTGAAGAGGAGTTCGGCATTATTCACCTCACCAGGTGAATTTGCTAGCCCGAATGGAATACTCATGCGTGCTGGTGCTCACGCATGTGGTTCCACACGCATGTGCTTCTGTTTGTGTTGCTGCCTTCCTCGCTTTACCCTGCTACTCCGTACTTATCTCTGAAGATTCAGGCAACACCTCCTCCAAGAAGCCTTCCTTCATTCCCCGCCCCCGCCCCTGTCGGCCCCAAGCTTCCTATGGAGCCTTCCAGCAGCATTCCCACAACTCCTCTGCACAGTTTTTCTGCACAGGGGGCTAAGGTGATCTCTGTGGGATTCCGAGGTCTCGCACAGTGTGGACTGGCTCCGTATGTGAGGGCAGCCTACACATCTTCTCGGAGGTTCGTGTTTCCTGCACACGGCCTGAGCTCAGCAGAGTGGCTGATGATTTATGAATCTAGATCATACCCCCAACAAAACTGCTGAAGGCCATGGTTCTCTCGCCCGACGCTCCAGGACCATCTCAGGACCCGGGGACACTCATCTCGTCTGGAGAGTCGCCTGTGTGCCGATCCTGCTGGCCTTTTTTCCCCTCCTTCTTGGCTTTCTTCCTGTAAGAATTACTCAACCTCCCACCCTCCGCGGGTCCCCTCCTCCTGCGCGGTGCTGCACCTCCAGCTCTGCAGAGCTATGAATAAGGAAAGACAGCTGGTGCTCCGGGATCCTGTTACTAATTCAATATGCGAATACCTTTCCCCTGAGTCGGGCAGAGAGGCAGTTTCTTGAGAATGGCAAAGACAAATATGCCTTTCCCTCTTCCTCAGCAGAAAAATACAGACCTCAGAGACCCAAAAGGGCTTATGGTCTCAGTCAGACTGGCCCCATCCTTGGTGGGGACATAATGGAGCATGGGCTGAAGACCCAGGTTAGAAAAGGCTATGCTATTTGCTTCCTCTGTGTGACCTGCCCCCGCCACCCCTCGCCCTGCCCCGCCCCCACACAAGGCAGCTATTACACTGCTTTGCAGCTTGGTCTCTTCATTTCTAAAAGTGAATACTATTGATTGCACTATATTTGAGGGAGGGTTATTACAATAATGTCATGCAGAGTCTAGTGCCTAGTACTCAAAAGTGGCCAAAAGTGATGATAATAATAATAATAAAAATTTATTTCAAGCTGTTACAGGTCGAATTGCATCCCCTCATTCAAACACTGAAGTTCCTGGCCCAAGAACATGACCTTGTTTGGAGATAGGGTCTTTGCAGAGATAACCAAGGTAAAGTGTGGTCCGTAAGGTGGGTCCTGATTCAATATGGCTGTGTCATAAAAAGGAGAAATGTGGACACGGACAGGCACAGAGGGAGAACACCCTGTGACGAGGATGGCGGAGGTCAAGGTGATGCTTCCAGGAGCCAAGGAACCCAAAGATGCCAGGGAAACACCGGCTGCTGGTGGGGGAGGCCTGCAGGAGACAGCCCTCATGGCCTCAGATGGATCCAGCCCTGCCGATGACACCTGGATCTCAGGCCTCCAGCCCGCAGAACCGTGAGATAAATTTGTGTCATTTAAGCCTCCACGTTTGTGGTGGTTTATCCTGAGGACACTGAGAACGGAGATGTCAGGCAGATGCACAGCAAGGCAAGGGAGAGCCGGAACCACCCTCGCATCCTATTGGTGGGCACCTGTTTCAGCTCGCAGGTGCTGGGCTGGTTTTCAGTCTTGTCCACGCCCCTCGCCCCTCACACACTACCTTTCCCAGTCCCCTTCCTCTCCACATTCGGAACCGGTCACCTCATTTTCCCTGGTCACCTTTAGCACGTTACCACACCCACCTGGCTCTGCAGGTAGGAGTTGTATCCTTCTCCCCCTGAGAGGTTGGGATCCAATCAGCCCATCGCAAAAGCTGCCTCCCAGCTCACATCCAGTCCCTCCCACTTCTGCCTGCACTCTGTGCTGCTCCAGCACCCACCTTCCTTGCTTGGGTCAGAAATCCCTGAGCTGTGGGCCATGGGGTCTCACCACACCTCCGCTGGCATCCGGCCAGGTGCAGTATTTTCAAGTTTCCATAGTTCATTTTCATACCCAACCAGAAGTGAGAACCTTCTGGTGTGACAAGGAGGGATCTTTCTGAAAAGAAAAAGAGCAAGAAGAATGAGAGCAATAATAGTAATAAAACAATAATAATCAAGAGTTTAAAAAAAAAACCTGCTTCCTGCTAAAAACAATTGCGTGTTTCTCCGTCACCTATTTCAACAAGCCCAGGCTCCCTTTGTGGCCATCACAGCCTGTCGCTGCCCGCCCTACTGCGCACACAGATCCTTTTCATTCTCCCTGCCACGTGATCTCTGCCACGAAGGTAGCTGACCTTCAAGGTTCCCTTTTCCACACAGGCTTTCTCCTGCCTCAGGGCTTTCGGTCCTGCTGGTCCCTCTGCCTGGAAAGTGTCCTGGTCCACACACCAGCTTGGACTACTCTTTGGACACTTAGCTCAGGAACCTCCTTCCATGACCCGCCCCCCCCTTTAAAACTCCCCATGCCCTGCAGACCCCAGGCAGGGCTAGGCGGCAGGGCTCCCTCTTGAACTCCCGCTGTGCTTTGAGATGAGTGACTTTGTGTGTGACCTTGTATTCACATGATCTCTCCCAACCGCCCGCTGTCCTGAGAGCAGGAACTGCATCTTACGCCTTCCTCATCTCCTATGGCCGGCACTTGGCCCAGCGTCGGGGACATATTAGATGCCCAGCAAGTACTTGTCAAATGAATGAGTAAATCACATTCATTGATATTTACTAGTGCTTTGCAGTTTACAAAGTATTTAAAATGACAAATAGTTTGAATAAAAGGGAGAGATCATGCGGATCTGGGGGCCACTCCTCCGAGGGCTCCTGCCAACCGGGACTCAATTTTATAGGGTCACCGCTCTCCAGGGCTGGTAGCAGGGTTGTGTCTGTGAGGGGAGTACACTGGTCTGCACGTGGATGGCAGAGGGCAAGTCCACACAGGCTGGGCCGTTTGATGGACACCATGGACCCTAGTCACCTCGTACTCTGCACAAGAGCCCTGAATGCTGGTGTCCGTGGGAAAGGTCAGTACGACTGACTGATGTGCCTATGGTCATTGCAAAGCAACAGATAGTGGTGTTCCCTTCTGTGATCACAGACCCTCCTCCCAAATAGGCCACACCCTCAAAGCAAAAGACTCCCTCCTTCCCCTTTATTCAGGCCCAGAGCTCTCGGGCGCTGTCAGCCTGTATTTTGAGTGCGAAGTCCAGTGCTGAGGCCTCTGGGGAAGCCATTTGGCAGTGATGAGGGACCGGGGGCTCACACGGAAGGACACTGGTCTTGAGGCTGCTCCTGGGCCTCAGAGATATCACGACAGGGACGGTAGAGATAGAAAGTGAGCACAGGACCAGGCCTGTCTTCGGTCCACGTGCTCCAGCTCCTCAAGTACACCCATCCCTTGTGGTGACAGCATTGTAAGCCACTGCTGTCATCCCAATCTGACCCTGGAATTGCTCCAGGCCACCCCGTCCACCTGCTTCACTTCTGTTTCCATTCTGGTTCTTTCCAGGTTCTGAAACCCCAGGTTGTTCTCATCTGTTTGGATCCGCTCCTCAGCAGCTTCCAGAGATCAACAATGGGATTTCAGATTCACAGGTTCTTATCTCCTTTGGCTCTGATTCCTCAGCAGCCGCCATCCCACCTCCACCTGTAACAGGGAGCAGCCAAGGGGGGACCCCAAACAGGGATTTGTAATGGGGTCCAGAACTCATTGTCCAGGAAATACTAGAAAAAACATACATATAGAATGTCTTCACCCCCACAAGTCTGAGTTGGGGGGTGAGACACATGGAGCAGGGCCTTTGGGAGTTGTTTTGCATAGCAACAGTTTTGCATATGACCTCTAGAAGGGTCATTTAACATATCTATAACCTTTAACTGGTTTCATAGATATGTTAAATAGCTGTGGCCTCGCTTTGAGCCAGGGGGATGGGAGTGATTTCAACCCATAATGCAACTGGGAGGCAACTCCCCTTGGTTACAGAGCCTGTGTAAGAGCTCGGAGATGATTGGCTCCACACCACAGGGCCATGCCTGCCCGGACTTACTATGGCAGCTCAGTAAAACTGGAAAAATATGGGAATGCTGGCAGGTGTGGTGCATTGTGGGAGGAGTCGGAAGTGGTGCGGCAGAGGAAGATTGGCGCTGGGATTTAAACCCAGGCAGGCAGTCATGCGGGGTCTTTTTGGGACCATGCGGCTTGGGCAGAGAAGAACCACCCGCCACGTGGCTTAGGAAGCAGGAGAGACTTTGCCTGGAAGGGAAGGGGCGAAAGGACTCTTGCTGGTGGGTCAGGAGAAGGTGCCACATGGTTTTGGATTAACTGGAGATGGCACTGGCGACACAGCTGATGGTGCTGGAACCGAGGGGCTTCCTGAGCCACGGACTTCTACTTCTTTTTCTGAGATACGGTACCCTGGACTGGGAAGAGGGGTAAGGAAGGACTGTGCGTTTGTGGGTGTTCTAAAGGACTTTGGGATCTCAATGAAGACATTAAGTCATTACTCTTAAGTTTGTATAACTCTTTAAATAGTAATCCCTTTCCTTTTCACCAATCCCTGTCATTGAGAGACGTCTTTCCCTGGTGATGGGCAAGGCAGACCTAGTACAGGGGTGGGTGGGGGCGTATATCATTCGCCACCCCCTCTCCCTGGGTCTGTTTTGTAACATACCCACCAACTCCACCTCCTGCCTCTGCCTCCAGGACACCCAAGAGCACACCTGCTGGACTTGGCCTCATGGCCTCACAAGCTGTAAGAGGCTTCCAGGCCCCTCTGATCCCTGGGTCTCCTCTAGTTTACCGCAGCCTGACCTGTCCTTTGCCAGACAGGGAGATGAGTCTGACCCGAGGCTGCTGTCGCCCACCAGGTGGCATTGAGCCCAGGCTCATGGCCTCGCTTCAGTCACACCTTTGTGGTACATTGCACCCAGATTGGTGAAACTAGGCCAGTCCCATGAGTCCCTCTTCTGTCTTTTAGGAAAGCTGATTAGTGAGGAGCTCATAGCCAGAGGTGACCCTCCCTGAGCAACAGTCGTAAGCTTTCGTGGGCTGGGTTACTGACGTTCCCCGTCTCATTCTACCTCGCCTTACTGTCATGTTTTGTTTCTCTCTAATTTTTTTTTAATTCTCATCCAAGGATATGTTTATTGGTTTTAGAGAGAGAAGGGGGGGGGGGAAGAGAGACATCAATGTGAGGGAGAAACATCGATCAGTTGCCTCGACAAGGAATCGAACCTGCAACCTTGTTGCAGCCAACTGAGCTACCCGACCAGGGCCGTTTCTCCCTAACATGTCACATTCTCCAATCCTTAGGAAGAAGGGATAAAAATGAGTGAACAAAGTGAAATGATTACATTTACTAAAACAGAGACTATGCGTAACGTGAAGCAACATTTTCTGTTCTCTACGTGGTATCTGGGAAAAGGATTGACTGGGAGATCTCTGGCTCTTGAAGTTGGTCAGCTATCTGAACCCTTAAATGTAGCCTGAATCTCAGATAGCACTGGTGGAGGGGACTGAGAGGTCTCGTACTACAACACGTGCATTTCAAAGGTGGGAATATGAAACCTGAAGGTTGGGGAGATTCACCCAAAAGTTATGAGTGACTGTGTGTCAAAGATAACATCCTTCATTCAACAATCCACTTGTTTATCGAGAACTGAGTATGTACCCCAGAGAAGGGCGTAACAGAGGGACTGAGTGAACGGACTTGAGATTTAGACGGCCCTGAATGTTGACTTGCTCAGAACCATTACCAATTCATGTTGCTTTCTATTTGCTCAGCCAGAAAAAAAAGTCTGGAGCAGACTCTGAGACCCTGACAAGCCCCCAATTCTGTAGTTTGTAATATGTAGATTCTAGGCTATCCTCACTTGCCCCCCACTCCTTCGGGACCCCCTCTGTCCATGAGCAATCCGTGTCACTGTCAATCCTGTCCCAAGCCCCACCCCTTGGCCCACTCATTTTTCTCAACTCACTTCTCGGCTAACAGCACGGATTGCAGAGGCCTGGGGAGGGGAGCTTTGATGCGCGTTATCATGAACATGCTCCTCCCAGTAGAAAGAAGATATATCTTGGGAAGGTATTGATTCAGTTGGTCAGGAGGAGGAAAACTGTCTCCTTGGATGATGCGAAGTAGAATACTGAACTGCTTTGTTAGGCATACGCTGGGAGCCAAGAGCGGGCCGTGGGCACAGCGGCGCTCCACCCCAGGAGTTGTCCGCGCTACCTGGTGAACAAATCGGGAGATGCAGGGCGACGGGGATAATGAATGTGCACAGGGGCCCCTGCAGTCCTGCACATATGGCCGCTTCTTCCCCAGGCACTTTGTTTTCTTCAGCTCCAGAATCTTCCTAATATTTCAGAGTCATGCTGTGATTTTTTCATAGAAAGAAATTACAGCAGCTCAAAATTATATCAATAATTACATGCTGCTCAGAGGAGAATGCTTCTGTGTTCCAAGTTGCTAGCAGGAGCTCCAGCAACAGTCAGGAAAGCATTTGTTTGTGCCAAATAATTAGGTAGAGCATTTTAGCGGAACAGTTAGCAGGAGGTGCTGTGAGGTCCCTCCGACCTGAGGAAGTGTGTCTCTGTCATCCGCTGGCCGAGGGTGAATTGGTGAAGCCTCGTTTTTTACATTTTTAAATTACAAATAATAATGTATTATTTATATTATATATAATCGTGATGATTGAATTAGAAATGCATTTTTACCTGCATTGTCAAGTATGCCACAAAAAGACGGTGCATAAGAAACAGCCATAAAGTGAAAGGTAAAAGCCCTTAATTGGGGCTCCCTGAAGATTCCATCAGTGGGAAACTAGTTAGGGCTGAAACATGGTAACTTTTGTCCCCCACTTCCGAGAGCAGACTGCCTCTCCACACCGTGGCTCTGGAATGGGCTGTGGGACGGGCCTTGGCCCTGAGGTGTGAGCTGATGGGACATAAGGCTTGCGACGCAGTTGCAGTGTTGGTCTTGCCTTCCTCTGCCTCTGTCATTGCCGAGACCAAAACGGACCTAGTCTGGCTGCTGCGCCCAGGGAGAGGAGGAGGGAAACCTGATCAGAGTCCAAGCACCCTGAGCTGATCCTGGGTGACGCTTAGAAGTGTGCATGCCCAGCAGAAAACGCAGACCCTGACGGACCCCAGAGCCACGGAAGTGAGCACTTGCTTTCGGGTGCTGAGTTTTGAAGATCCAGTCATTTTGGGACATGAAGTAATTTGTCTGCTCTCCATGTAGGATGACCATCCAGCTCAGTTTACCCAGCACAGGCTTGGGTTACACCTGTTTCAGTGTCGTATCTGTTTTGTGTTTTCCTAATTTTTAAAGCAAAACAGTACAATTCTTGGTTGTACTGAAATGAGCTCAGATGGGGTTGGTAGGCCTTCCTATTGCACTGGAAGCTGTGGCCATGACCTGTCCACTGGAGCTGAAATGCCTACTCTCAGGAGAGACCCGTGTTCACATCTGAGTCAATCTGGAAGATGACTAAACACATGCCTCTCTTGTCACCTGTCTCACACAGCGTGGAACCAACACTTCTCTTTCAGTGACAATTGCAAGGGACTTGCAAATAAAACAGAATTTGTCCAGGCAGCCAGGGACAGCTAACTCCTCCCACTTTTGATGTCATTTTAAATGTCCTTAAAAATCACTATTCAAGTTTACTTATGAGGACCTCTCTATTGAGTAGCAGAAAAAGATAAGGTAAAGAATTTGGTTAAAAATGGAATGCTCTCTTGTTACCACAAACCAAAGTCTTTTAAAACCTTACTTTAAGGCCATATCATTGCCTAGGCACCGGTTGCCAGCTGACTAGAAAGCTTTAAAATAAAATTGCAAGTGGCAACTGTCATTGCAAAAGTCACGGATACCCTCAAGTCGCAGCTAAAATGAAGGTGATTTTAGGATCACGACGGCATCTCACGTCCAGTCCTCAGGGCCTGATCTTCTAGACATACTGGCTCACGGGAGCAGCTCATTGCCGTTCTCATGTGGCTGTGACCCTTTCCATTTCAGACAACACTTCCACATACATCACTTCATTCATTCACACAGTCACCGGTGAGAACGACCAGTCCGTGTTACAATTCTCCCTATGTTTTATAGAAAAATTAAAAAGAGCCACACTCCCCCAATTTCAAGTTTTAACTTGCTTCTTTCGATCCTGAAAATAACCTAGTGGGAAAGTCAGAAAGTTGGCATAAAAATTAGACCCTTTCCTCTACCCAAGGCTGTGGGGGCTCCAGGGAGCATGGAATCATGCCGACTTGCTCAACTGAAAGGAAATTCATGGTAAGGGTCGCCTTCCCAACACAGGAAGACTAGTGTCAAGTAACTGTAGGAACAGGATGGAAAGCAGGCTTGCCCCCTCTCTCTGCAATGATCCCCTCGAACGGCTTTTCGCTGCTTTTCTCCATCTCTTGTTCACCTCAACTGACTCCTCCTGACCCACCGCGGCCGGCAGCCCTTCACTCCCTACACACAAGGGCATAGTTCTGGAGGCACCGTCATCACCTAAGGGGCTTCGGAGTCTCATAAAAATACAGAAAATCTGAGCAATTCAACCGTTGCCATGAATTGGTTCCCTTGGGTCAAAGTATCATCCTTCATCTATCAGCTGGTGAGAGTGTATGGGAAGTTCTAGAAAAATGTTGGAAAATTAACTATCTAATTAACTCCTTTTAACATATTCTATGAGCTGGTTGCTCAGCTAAATATTTCATACGAGTTTTTTTATTTAGTTAACAGTGCTATGTATAGGTAATTATTTATTATTATTACTATTATTATTTTCAAATGAAGAAGCTGATTCTCTGAGTCGATATTACAGGCTAGAAAGTTCTGCAGTCATTCTAGTGCTGGGCATTTGATCCGAAGCCGCTGTCACTCACTGTGATGTACTGCATCGCAGAGTATCTAAGTAGAATAATATTGCAAATTCCAGCTTTAAGAAATTACTTTGAGAAGGTTATGGAGTCCAGCATTTGAGACCAAAGTTTTCTGGATCCTTAAGTGTCCAAGAACTATTGAAGAGAAAGAGGGGAATACAAGGAAGACACCACTGCGATACACTAAGTGAAACAGATGGCATTGCTGCCAGGCGCCAGGCAGTAACAGGAAGACTGCAGAAACTGACCCATTCTGTATCTAAGTATCTAGTATGTGACAAAGCTAATCATCTAAATCCTCAGGGAAAGAATAAACCACTCACAGGATGAGATGAAGACGTTAGCTGCCAGGGTGGTCATATTCCACAACAGGCAAAATTTTATATTTTACATCCTGGATGCATTAACACTATACATTATTTACTTAATACATATTCATGAAACATCACCATTACCTAATGTTACACAAGGCAGCCTTGACTCATATCCAGAATGGTTCTTATGTCAGTTCTGTCATTTCAACAAATGAGTCTCCTTGACTCCAATTTTCTCATTCAACAAACATTGACTAAGCACTTTCTCTGGGTCATGTACTAGGATTGCACGTTAAAAAGCCCTTAATTACCAGTTCTGTTATTCTTCTCTCTTTCCCACAGCACCCAGTCCAATTCTGGTCTAAAAGGAGTTTTGAGTAGTCATTGACGGCCAAAACTTGACTGTCCTCTGAGCATCCTGAAGAAGAAAAAGAAGAGAGAAGGAGAAGAATAAAAAAGGAGAAAAGAGAGGAAGGCAAGAAGAAAGAGAGAGAGAGGGAAGGGACTACTAATTAGTTCCAGAATTTAGAAAAAGTATATTCTAGTTGGAAAGCTACACAGACATATTTCAATATGATATGGTAGATGCCCCAAAAATGATGTAATGCCTGCCTACTAAGGGTGCACAGAGGAAGGGCGTTTAGCTGAGGGTGGGGATCCCCAGAAAATATCTTCAAGGTCATGATGCTGGAGCATGGCTTTGAAGGCCAGTAGAAGACACCCCGTGCAATGGAGAATGTGTATATGTTAGTAAGTAAATATGGGACTGCTTGAATACACAATGAATGATTGATTCAATGACTAAATAAGTAAGGGGATGGAGGAATCAAAAACATCTAACACGACTTCTCACCTCTAGATTTTACCTGTTGGAGAAAAGAGACAGAAGACTCAAGAAGCTCAATTATTCCTCTAGAACAAATCTAAAGAGAACTTTTCTGCCAGATTGCTTTTGGCTTCATGTAACAAAATGCCCGGCTAAAATACTGCATGAGGGATGTGTTTGCAAATGAATCTCTAAGCCGTGAATTCTTGAGACGGGAGTTCGGTTATTCCACATTTCCCTTCCACCAGACCCTTGGGCAACTCCTGTCCAGGTCTCTGGTATGAAGGAGAAAACAGGCTTCCTGGTGTGTGTTTCCTTTACTCTCAATGCTCTGCTCCCAACACTACTTCACTTCTGACACCAGAGGTGTGGACTTCCTCGTCCCCGGCCCCCCCACCATGGGGCAGTTCTGCGACACCAGCTGTGTGTCCTACTGTTTAGCTCAGTTCTGACACTATCTACCTGGAGATAGGCAAATCCCACAGGTTAAGGACTCAGTCCCCCAAATCTGCTCCCCATTTCTGACAATAATTCAAGACAGGGTTGTTTCCTGTGCTTCTGACCAATGGTTATCAATTGGAGGTTCCCGTCACCCATCCTAAGGTTCAACTTATTTGCTAGAGAGACTCAGAGAACTCAGGAGACTGGTTTCCGTACTAAATTGCTGGTTTATTACAAAGGATACTGAAGGATACTGATGAACAGCCAGATGAAGTGATACACAGGGCGAGGTCCAAAAGACTCCTGAGCTTAGGAGCATCTGTCCTTGTAGGGTTTGGGAGCACCACCTTCAATGCACATGGCTACTTTCTGGTTTACCACCCTGCAACCTCTCTGAAGCCCACCCTTTTGGGTCCTTATGGAAGTTTATTACATAGGCATGGCTGATTAAATCATTGGGCATTGGTGATTGAACTCAATCTCCAGCTCCTCTTCCCTTCCTGGAGGTTTGGGGTAGGGCTGAAATTTCCAACTTTATAATCCAGGGTGATCCCCCTATAACCAGCCTCAGTCCTTAGGGGGCTTACCAAAAGTCACCAAATTAACATAAACTCAGATATCATTAAAAGGGGTTTATCATGAATGACAAAAGACACTGATTTCATCTTTATTCTGGGGCTATTTCAGGAACTAAGGCTAATAAAAGATGTTCCTATGGCCCTTATGTAGGAAATGAGTTTTAGGAGCCGTGTTCCAGGAACAGTGGAGAAAGACTAAACGTATATCTCTTATTAGAAAGCACAAGATCACACCTTGGCTTTCCCTTTATGGTCTCAAGATGCTGTTAAAGCCTCACACAACATTTCAAAGCAAGATGAGGCTTTCTCCCATGAAGTTCTCTTTTGCATCAGAGGGGAAGAAAAATCTCCAAAGTTTCCCCAAGTGCATTTTCCTCAGTCCCATGGGTCAAGATGCCGTCACATGGCCTTCCTTAGTTGCAAGGAAGGCTGGGAAAAAAGTACCGGGCATTTCAACCTCTGTAGAGGGACTGGGTCTGACTGTCATGGGAGGAGGGTGGGCAATGGCTGCTGGTGTGACGACAACAGTGTCTGTACACATGCCCCGTGAATGCTATGGGGCATGGCCAGCATGTCCCTGGGACAATCCTCCATATGCTGAGATGCACATGTCCCCAGCAGCTCCTAAATATGAGCAGCAAGGAATCATAATTTAGATGTGTTCTGTAACTTCTACTATTTCTTATGCTTCTCTTATGTGCAGTCTTGTCCCATTAAAAAACAGAAAGCAGTGACTTAGTGACTTTCTTTTAAATATATGCACACAATGCCGGAAGCATCTTTTCTCTTCCTTGGTCTTGCCCCTTACATCATCTCTAAGGGAAACAGTGACTCCACTGGAAAGGTGGGACTGAGAAGAGGAGAACATCCCTCAAATGCAGGGCTCTGGACACACATCCTCTCCTTCAGCTCACACACTGACTCCACAAGGCAGGCATAAAAGGAATGTCAGGCACAGTGGGCCACGCATTTGCCTCACGTCGGTGAGCTGGGAGGTGGTCTGGTTGGCTGCGTGTCTGTCCTTGGCCTGACTCTCAAGGACATCTATGTGTCAGGAGATGATTTCATGAGTATGTGGATATAGCCAACATTCAACTTTTGTCAGGGCTCCTGCTGGTAAAACTCAGCCCCGATGACAGGCAGAAAATGTCTCTTTTAAGTCCTCTCTAACTCATTAACTCATTACATCATCAGGCCTCACACTGTAGGGCCCATTCTCACAGTCCAGGAAATTTACGCAGATTGCGCAATGACAGCCATAAATCACACTCGGAACAACTACAAGAACAAAAATACCAAGGGTTTGCCTGAGGTTTGCAGAACCTTTCATCCGAAAGATTACGTAATTTGTTTTGAACCTACACATTCATTATTCATTCAGCAGATATTAACAGAGCATCCAGCATGCATCACGCTCTGTACTCTCAAAGATGTTTATAAATGTTGATTTGTGATCAGCCTTGAATTCACAAATATTTCCTGATTCTCTACTAAGCGTCAGACATTGTGATAGATTCTAATGGGTTAAAGAACTCACAAAAACCGGTTCTGCCCTCAGGAACTCCGTTACTCAAGAATTATTCTTCAATCACTTCAGAAAAAAAAAAAAATGTGTTCTGCCCGTGACCCTAAGTGGCAGCATAAAAGCATGTATGAAGTCACAAACTATACACTGGTGCCTAGACAGTTTGCTTTCGCCCACTCCAGACGCATCCTCTGCCTTCTTGGCTCTGCTCCTGAACATAAGGCCAGTCCCTGTGGTCTGCTTGCTGATGGAGTCCAGTTGGGTTTGACCCATGAGAGGCACTGGTGGGGAAGTGGAAGGGGCAGAGGAAATGATACAGGTGAAGTTATTTCTTCCTGCTCTGTCCTGTGTCAGCACTGTGTGTCTGGGAGAGACTGTGTCAACCCCTCCCATCCCCAAACTGTGGCACCCACTGGGTGGCCCCCTCCAGTGTTCTGGGTGAGTCTTCTCTAGCATTGCAATTCTCATGGGCTCCAGCAACCCAGTAATGCTGTTTCCTTTTTGGTCGTGTGAGTGGTAAATGGCTTCCTGCTTTCACTAGTCTCTGGGTGTCTTATTTGTTCTCCCTTACTTGCTCCCCTAACCTGGCATCCACATGAATAAGAAGTTCCTTTATTCACATCTCTTTTTTTTTAACCATCTGTGGCAAATTCTGTTTCATACTGGGACCCTGGACCTTGGCTAATCAGAATACCAAAGCTGGTGCAAATTTATAAATCATCTGCTCTGTCTTTTTTATTTTACAGGGACAGGCATTGGGTCCAGAGAGGGCTTCACTGGCCTGAGGTCACTCAGCCTCTGGAAAGAAGGAGCACAAGCTGAGCCACCTCTGTAACCCATGTTCCTGAGACGTGCACCCCAGACCCCCTCCCAGAGTGAGTCCAGTTTCTTCTGTGGGGTCTGATCTTCCAAACAATGGCCCCTTCTGCAAGCGTTTCAGCCTGCAAGCTAGGGGCATGAATGAACTGAGTCATCCCTGCGGAGCTTCATTAATTTTAAGGCGATTTAAGATTTCTGAGTCATAGGTTTCAGTCATTTAGACTTTCCCAGCTGGTACTGTACTTGCCCACACACATTTTTCTTTAAAGATTGCATCTGTGTCTAGATGTGTGGTTCTGCCCACTCTTCATCAGTTTCTGAGGGAAACCAGCCCCGTGGAGTGATACGTGCAGGGCTATGCCTTCTCCCCTCACCGTGTGCATTTTAGTCTTTGCACCAGGGGTTAATGGGATTAGCAGTCTGCAGCTTGCTTCATCCAGACTCTATCCACCAGAGACATGCACACTTCCACATTCTACATCCAACGCGATATATGACCCAGACTCCCAAGGAAACTCAGTGATACCATATGGCGACTCCAGGGGCTGAATAATATTTAGCAACTTGGTGAACAAGGACTGAATCATATCTTCACCATCTTGGCCAGCTATTGTTTTATATAGCAACAGCATTAGTAATCTATATATGTTTTATTTTTTACACCAGCGCTTCCTGTTACGCCCACTGAAAATTAAGAGCTAGACCTCAGTGGAAGTAGACGGCACAGTAAAAGAGTTCTTGCTCATTAGCGATCTTCAATGCAATATGGCATTGCACAGATGATACATTCAGAATGTCTGCTTTTTCTTCTTCTCCAGAACAGCTGCAGTGGTTGAGCAATAGTCTCCCAGGGTAACGCAGCAGGGAATCCTGGGGCATTTCCCAGACATGGACAACAAAAGATATCAATCCAAGGGGAGGTCCAGGCCTTGAACTCTCTCCCTTCCACCCGGGAGAGACATCCCATACTCTCAGGGCATAGGGGAAGAATAATAACAAGCCTCTGAGTGTGGACCCCGTGGCCGGGTGATCTTAGGGCAGTCGCTTTCCTCTCTGAACCACACGCAGCTCAATTATTGAACATGGATAATAATGAACAACCTTTATAAATGGCACCACGGCAAGAGTTAGTGCAGTCATTGATGATGGGCAGGCACTGTTTAAGCCTTAGGTATGCCACCATGAGTAAGACACAATCCAGGCTTTCAATGAACAAGCTGACACTAGAAATATGCAGAGATCCTTTCAATAAGATTTGGTTTGGCTAAGATAGAACTATGCACCGTGTATCAAGAGCTCCTGAAAGAGCTGGTGCCCAAGATGAATCTTGGCAAGAATTAGGGAGGCAAGAAGGGTATTCCAACAGGTAAGAGCTTGAGCATCAGTTATGAGAGAATATAACGCCTTGCACAGAGTGGCAGGAAATAAGGCCATATTTATAACTACTAAGAAATATTGGTTGTCACTACAGTATCAGCGCTTTTAGAAAATCAAGAAAGGGATGCTAGGAGAGTCCTCTCCCAGCAACTCACCTCTCCCAATGCCCAGGGCAACTACTGAGCCCATCTCCACAGGAAAGTTTTTGCTGTAACATGCCGGACTCACAGAACTAGGGGAAAGCAGCCACCCTCCTGTATGCAGGTGCTCCCTGGCATGCAAATCCCTGGAGAGAGGAACCTACTATTTTCATTCTCAGAGAAATATGTGTTGCCTTCCATGTTCTGCTCAAGTTCCATATGACAGCTGGGCTACCAGTGTTCACAAAATGAGTGAACATACACACTCCTCATCTGAATACTGAGTGTCAGAGACAGAAGGGTCTTGAGTATCATCTGATCTAATGTCTTTATTTTATAGGTGAGATGATTAAGGTCCAGTGAGAGAGAGTAGCTTGCTCACAGGCACCTGATAAATCAGGGGCCCAGCAAGAGCAGACGTGAGTGTTCCTGAACAGCAGCCAGGGCTCTTCCCAGGACTGAATAAGTTCTAAAAGCTGTGGACAATGCGATCATTGTTTTCTTAATGGATTTGCATCCTTTCAGCAGGCATATGTTCCCACCCCTATGACAGGTGTGCAGCGGGGGAGAGAGGTGAAGATGTGGTCCATGCCCTCATCAAGCTCCCACTCATTGACACCATGGTCAGATGAACCATGAACAGATTAGCCAGGAAGGATTCATCATAAAAGTCATTGTCTAATGGTGCTGTGCCCATTAGGAAAGGAGACCTTACCATGAACTTGAGATTCACTTAACCTATGTTTATTACTATCATCTTACTATAGAAATGATTTTACTCCTTTGGGTAATACTTCCTAGAGGAATGCGCTTAGAACACCAAATAAGACAACCAGGCTGCATCGTTCCAGCTTTCTGTTACTGAGTAAAACACAAACCTGATATTTAATGGTATAAAACCACCACCGCTCTATTAGATCATGATTTTGTGGGACAGGAATTTGGACAGATGGCATAGCTGGAGACACTCAGTGGTATTCTGTTGGCTGTTGGCCTGGTCTGGAGGGATTGAGACAGCTTCATTCCCAGGCCTGGAGCCTTGGGAAGGTTTCGTTGGAAGGCTTGGCTGCACCAGTCCCCTCTCCCTTTCCATGTAGTCTCAAGGCCTTTCTGTATGGTTTTTCCATCAAGGTCATTGACTGGACTAATTGTATGGCAGATCAGAGCCCTGAAAGCCTAAGCTGGAAGCTTCGAGTCCTCTCAAAGGCAAGGCTTGGAACTGGCCATGTGTCAGAGCTATTGGTCCAAACAGTCTCAGACTAGTCCCTATTCAAGGGGAGGGGAACAGACCCCCATCTGTGAGTGGGAGGAGTGTCAAGAATTTGTGGCCATTTTTAACCTGGGCACATATGTCTCTCTGCTGTGCTCATTTCATGTGTGTAAGAAAATGTTGGTGCTTCACGGTCCGAGTAATAATATGATAAGAAAGAAAAATCTCAGATAAAAAAACAGGGCAGTGTAGGAGAGGCTTCTGTCATTCTATAGTGAGTCTCTGTGGGGTCCACTCTGCTCTGCCCAGTGCCCGGCATGGTGCTTGAAGCATAGCAGCTGATCCAGTGATGGAACCGAGCTAACTGACAGGCAGTTGTTACTATATTTGTGGTTACGTGAGTGAATTTCTCACACTAAATCTCCTAGGAAAGGTGCCAGGGGAATCTTATTGCAAAACTAGCAGTTTATTGGGCTGACAAAGAGAACATTCAATTAAGAAGATTTTTCAGAACACAATGGAATCATTTGAGCTGTGAAATGTGGACTTAAAAGTAATCACATCCAGGAGGCACTTGAAGACTGGATGACAAGATGCAACTCCTTCACTGAAGCACAGACTGAGGGTCCTGGGTGGGCACAGATGCACACGGGCACAGTCTGATCTGGGCCAGTCCCTGATCTTTCTGTCCCATTTCAGAGCCCAGCCTCCTTCCACAATACCAGGCTTCCAAGAGAATGCCACTCGTAGGTTGATTTATGCAGAAAACAATGATAACCACCTTGTGCTAGTCACCATCCTAGAGTTGCGTGCACAGAGAAATAAAACCTGGCCCTAGGTCTCACGGACCTCCATGTCTTCAGATTGGGGAATTCTCTACCTATTCTTGGAGGCCAGGGAAATGGCTGGGTTTCTTGAAGTAGATGAAGATGCTGGGTGCAGAGAGACTGAGATAACTCATTTCCTAGCCATATGATACCACGCCAAGCAAAGACTCCTTGAAGAATATCAGAGGGATGTTGACTTTCTCAGCACAGGTCAACAGCTTTTAGTTTCTGTCTCTTCCTGTTAATCATCCTAATCCCCACCCCAAGATTCTGATAAGCCAAGGCAGACCACCTCTGATATGGCTCCCGATGATCACTGCCTCCTGGAATTCACACCGTGTGTCATCCTCCCCTCTTGTGTTTGGAAGAGCCTGGCAGCTTGCTTCTAATGAGTCGAGCATGGCAAAGTAATGTGGAATGTCACTTCCAGGGTTAGGCTGTAAAAGAATGACTTCCCTCCAGCTTGCCCTCTTTGACTCTTCTTAAGTTTGCTCTAATGACACAAGCTGCCATGCTGTGGGCTGCCCTAAGGGGAGGCTCATGTCACTAGACATGGAGGGGGGCCTCCAGCCAACGTCCAGAGAGAAAATGAGAACCTCAGTCCAACAACCGCCAAGGACCCGAATCCTGCCAATGGCTGTATGAATGATCTTAGGAGTAGAGGCTTGGGTGGGGCAGGGGGGATTTTTGTTATGCAGCACTAGATAACTAATACAAGTATATTAAAGGAGAAGAAAAAAGTGCCACTAGCTCAGCCCCTAGTCTAGTGCACTTTCCACTACAACATGAGGTTTCTGGCCACTGAAGGTCTTTCAATGGAGATCTGACCAATGAAGTCAAGTCCCAGCATTTTAGCTCAGCATTCCCATTCCCCAGGGTCTGACAACAATCTTGCCTCTCATCCTTTTAGCCTCTGCTTTTAACTCAGGTTAACTGACTGCTGTTTCTTATCCCACCAGGGCTGTGACTTCTTACCTCAAGAACTTGGCCCAGTCAAGTGCTTCTCTTAGAAACACCTTTTCATCTTGACTTGCTGGCATTCTGCTCAGACTTCAGGGTCAGCTCATTCATGTCCTGGCTAGAAAGGTTCATTTTTTTTTCTCTAGAATTTCCAAACATATTTGAGGTATATATATATGTCCCCTACTGTCTGCAAAGGACTACTCTAAAAATGAAGTGGCAAACAAAACTTTGGCCTTTATTCCTTTATTTAATTTACAGTTCACAATTGTAGTTTCTACAGTTGCTTGATGCGCATCTTGTGTGCTTCAACTCCATTATACATTCTGAGGGCAGAGATAAGGTCTTTGTAGGCTCTGCAACGTTTGTTATAGCAAAGTCCCAGAGCACGGCAAGATCTGTTCCGGGCTGAATTGTGTTCCCCCAGGCGCCCAGATTATACACTGAAGCCTCAGCTCTAGGGTGACTATATTTGAAGACAGGGCTTTAAAGGAGGTAGTTAAGGTTAAATGAGGTCATGACAGTGGGTTCCTAACCCAATAGGGCTGGTGCCTTATAAGAAGAAGAGACTCCAGGAGGGTGCATATGCCGAGAAAAGACCACAGGAGGACACAGTGAGCAGGTCACCATGTGCAAGGCAAAGAGAAAGGCCTCAGGAGAAAGCAAACACCTTGATCCCCAGCATCCAAAACTGTGAGATGACACATATTTGTCATTTGTGCCATCTAGTCCCTGGTATTTTGTTAGGGCTACCCATGCAGACTCATATACTGTCTTTTAACGAGAACTCAGTCATGGAGGCTGAATAGATTCACGGTGGTGTTAAAAAGTCGGAGGCAGGGGCTCGGACTCATCTGAGTTTCAGTATTTTCTTCACCTGTTCTAGTCCACAGAACAACTTGCTTTTGCTGGGGCCCAGTTTTTCTTCCCTGTAAATGGGGGTCACCTTGCCTGTATTTACTCTGACCATGAAGAGGATGAGGGAGATATTGTTTGCAAAGTGCTTCTCACAAACTAAATGCAGAAAAAAATTAAATATTTTCTCTCTTCTCTTCTTCCTCCCTCTGGGGAAAGAAAGGGGCCAGGCCAGCCATTAGAGCCGGACGCAAAAGGAAAAATCAGAAATACTGAGCTAACAAGCCTCAACCTTTCTGAGTACTGGCACCCAATTTGAACGGTATAAAATTTCATATTGTCCTGAGTGATAGCAATGATAGGCAGCTATATTTTAAATTGCCTCACTGGAAAAAATTATGAAATCACTTATTTGTTAACAGATTTGTATTTTATTAACCAAAAGAGCATGTCTGTGTATTTGAAAGTGAATTGTAAGGGTAGGGGTGAGATGTATTCTCTCCTCCACCTGTAGTCAACTGCGAAGAAGGCGCATACGGCTGAGTCTCCACGCCCTCTCTACAGGCTGAGCCCTCAGCCCATCTGGGGGGCCAGAGCTCACACGTTGGAAAGCATCCTTCCACAGCTCTCACCTTGGTGCTCACACGTGCTCCTCTGGCTTGCAACTATTATCGCTGTGATCAAATGAAGTTCTCGGCAGGGAACCCCACTGCATGCATGATGCCCAAGTTGTTTCAGATTTAGAATGATTGGACACAGAAGGAATTAGAGAATAAGGAGAGAGAGGAGAGGAAAGGGGACAAAGAAGTGAGGACAGGGACGAGGGGAAGGCAGTGGGAGGAAGAAGGGCGGTGCCATGAAACAAACGCAGGATTTGCTGTGCCAGGTGCTGGTTCTGGGCTCGTGAGCTAGTCATCAAACTCCCCTGGGACACAGTCTCTTCTACTGAAGCTAATAAAGGAACCTCCTCCATGGGGCTCCTGTGAGGGCTAACCGGGACAAAATACATAAGAGCGCTTTGTAAATTGGCAAGCCTGGTGCACATATTAATTCTTATAAACCTTAATCTGAGCAATCAGGGCCGTCCAAGGCCACGTTCCTAATTGGCTGAACTGGGGCCCGAGTGGAAGGAAAACTCAATGCATCATTGTTTGGACACTGGCCGACTGGTGACCAGCTCATTTCTCCTATGCTGAAAGTTGGATTTTAGAAGCCAGAGGGGGACGTAAGTGATCACTCAATGGAGCCTATTCCATTTGTAGGGAAGGTATTATTATTCCCCTTCCACAAAGGGGAGTTGAATGCTGTTCACAGCCCTAAGGTTTGTGAGACAGACGGGTGTGGGGTCTGGAGCCCAGGCAGCTTTCTTCCGGGAACTCTTCCCCTGCACCAGGCATGGAAACCCACAGCAGATTTGCCGCGACACCTTTCAAACTGCATCGGTTCTTACAGTGACATGTCAGTTTGTAGCACTCCCTGGACTAGCTGGTTCTCTCTTTACCCCTTTCCACTTCTTTCTGTCAGCTGCTCAGCAACATGTGACAGGATGGTAGACAATTTACCGTACCCAGAAAATTCCCGTATGCTGGGGTTCCACCCTCTCCTACTTTAAGAGCACCAACAAAACTTCTGCTGTACTCACCTCCCTGGTAAGCAGGCATTCCACAACTGTTTCCCTGGGCGGGAAGTAGAGGCACGAGACCAGGGCCTGGGAAAAGATGGTCCCAACAAGCCAATTTCTTCTGTATTTATGCACTGGACTTTTCCCAGGGGACCATTCATCCAAAGAGGGAAACACATCCCCTACCTGGCCATGGTAAAACAAACAAATAAGCACCTTGTAATAGATGGTGCTAGGAATCACTTTGTAAGGAAATAATGGCTGTCCGAATGTGTGCTGTTTAAAACACGAGAAAAGAAATCTCTGCTCGGGGAAGGTTCCAATCAGGTGCAGAGCGAGCTGGTAAAACTGGAGCCCACAGGGCAGTGGGCTGCTGCCCACCGGGTATGTAACTGGGGAGAGTGAGAGACGAGGCTGCTGGGTAGGGCTTGAACTTCGGCCTGGTGTGTGTCTGCTCCACCCAGTTCCATGCGTGGCCGAGAAGACTGGGTTCTGCACCACTCCAGGGGCCCCATTCCCAGAGGCCTCAAAGCAAATGAACTGTTCTCGAGTTGTACCGTCCACAGCTTGTGCATCGGCACAAGGTGGCATTCTCTACAATTTGTCCGGGGAAGTTTGTCACCGGTGTATTGAGCCTAGGTATGGCTTTCTGTGAGGGTTGTTTAAGAAAGTTGAATGTCATCACCCAAGGTACAGATCAGCTTTTAAGTGAGCCAGTAGTCTTGGAAGTTGTTCTCAAAAACCCTTTATGTGATCAACCGTGCTTGAGCTTGAGGCCTCACACTTAGCACGCACCTGCGGTGTGTTTTCTAAATTAATGAGCAGTGACGTGGACAAAGGAGCAGCTAAATGCATTTCAAGGTAGAGAATGATCTGGAAAGCATTCACAGCAGGCCACTGGATCTGACTGTCCTATAGAGTGGACTGGCTTAAATGTTTCCCTGTGATTATCTAGTCCTTGTTTTAATTAGCACATATTTCGTCGGAGCTGCATACTGTATATTTAACCATTCCTACAGCTGTGTGTTTAACAGTTCCCACGTATTTTAGGGATGGCGTAGCATTTTATCTATTAGTCTTGTTGCAGGTTGGAAATCTCTCTGTGGATGTATTCCAATAATAATAATAAGTATTTATTTATAATGTGCAAGACATTATGTTAGTTGCTTGCACATCTGCTGCAATTTTTATGTGTTAGGTAAAATTTAGATTATAATTCCACTTTATAATTAAGATATTCTAAATTCAACTAAAGGTCATACAGCTACAAAGTGAACAAATGAAGGTCGCCACCCAGATCTTCTTACTAGATGTTTTATTTTCTTAAACCTGGGAATTACTGTCAATATGCATACATATTGAGATATTGAGGCACTTGGTATAAATTATCTAATTTATCTTGCACAGCAAGATAGCTTCCGAAGGTCATGAATTTGGCCTTTGAGAACGGGCAGGTCAGCGGCCACTGTATCATTTCATCAGAAGTGACAAACACAGTATCACTCATGCACAGCACACATCACTCTAAGTTTATAATTTTCTTGACCTCTCCTGGCTACTTGCTCTCTTTTCCTTGGAAGCCCACTGGTTTTTATTCCGTATGACTTTCCCACGTGACCTTTCTAAAACCTCAACCCAACCGTGCCACCTCCCAATTTAACAGCCATCTTGACTCAATTTCTACTGCTGAGATACTGGTCTCTAGCTGGTCTATCAGCCCCTCCCCATTCTAATCCCAATACACTTTGCCAGCCGCGTGCCTGGCCACTGTTCCCAAGCTGCCAATACTGGAGCCGTGGTGAGTGACTAGAAATTTCAGAACATCCCTCTGCTTCACTTCTGCATGTTCTTTCTCCCTGCCTGAAATGCCAGCGACAATCTCTTATTCATCCCATTTTATGGCTCAGAGAACTTCTTCAAGATCCACGAAGAAAAATATATTTTTAAAATCATTGTATCTCTATACCCAGTGTCTGGTACACAGTAGGTTTCAATAGATAGTTGGGTTAATTCAAGATTAAAAAAAAACAAAAACATTTCCTAGGAAGACTCCCTGAAGTCCAAGAGAAGCTGTTCCTTTTTCTCTGCTCTCTCCATGCCCTGAAATTCTAATTGCCACATTGTTACACAATGAGATTAAGTATTTCTTGTTTTTCTCTGGGGCTAGACTCAGCTCTTGGGTGGCAGAAACTAAATCTTATACTTGGGTCCTTAACACCCAGCACTGAGCCTGGCTTATAGTAAACCTTCACAGATTTCCTGGAATTACCAACATAATTCTAAAGCAATCGTACCGAGCACGGTGTTATACTTTTTGTTACCCAGTTGAAGAAATGGAGACACAGGGAGGGGAAGAAGTGTGTTGCTTCAATTTGAAATCAGGGGCACAGTCACGGCTGGAACCAGGTCTCCCAACCCTGGTTACGAAGGACTTCTGGTGGCCCCTGAAGAGAGCGGGGCTGGGTTTTTCTTTCTGATCCAACAGCAGAAGCTGCCTTAGGGTCTGCTCTTGAGACAAGCAGGAGACCACAAGTGTCTTTATGACACAAGAATGGATTAAGGGACCCTGCTCAGCAGTCCTAGTAACAGCCTAGGGGGACAGAGGACCGAGTCCTAGGCAGGTTTGTCAGGAGTAGGGTGATGAGATGTGCCAGGAGGCAGGGCCATGGTTTGACCTTCTTTCTAAATTCTGGGTCCTGCTGTGTCCTTTCTGGCCAACTTCCCAGGAACCTCTTATCACTAGAGCAACTTGTTGTGCATAATTATAAGTTACAAATATGCAGGACTGGGCATAATCATAAATAGCTCCCCTTTTTAGTCAACAATGTCCTACCATGGGCAATAAATAAATGAAGTGGTCCCCCTTCCCTCACCCACGAGAAAATACGCACACATGCACGTAAAAACTCAGGGAGCTGTAGAGCCTTCCAAACCCCCCTTTCCCAGTCCCTTGGCTATTATTTTTATTTTAGTTTAGTTTGCCACCCAATCCGATTGCTTCTGATTTACCAGGATACATTAGAATCAGGCCTGGAGTTTTAAGCCTCTGCCTGAGTCAGGCCCTTTATCTGGTGCGTCCAAACCAGAGAACTGGACCCTCCTGAAAAAGCTGAGAATAATTGGGGGCTGGAGGTGGAGACACAAAACAGCAGCCCTACCTGATTCTCAATGTTGAATGCATTTGAGGTGCAAGTGTGTCGGGGTGGGGTGCGCTAAGAGAGGAGGACTCTGCAGCCAGGAGCGCCTGCAATGAGGTGTGGGTGTGGGGTGCCTGTTTCACTCGGGGGACTGCCCTGGAAAAGGATGAATGAATGATTAAATTTGATCTGAGTCAGAAGGTGCCTTCAGCCGGTCTGCTGAAAATACTCAAAGCCCTGGGCCCGAGGTGCAGCGACAGGAGGAGGGTAAGGCCAAGTAAAATTAAGCAATCAGTTTCTTTTAAAATGGGGAGGTGTGTGTTAGGAAAAAAATAATGAAACTAATTTTTGTACATTCCCCCACCCACCCACCCCACAGCACCGCATACACTTTTTTCACCAACAGAGAAAGCTCCTGGCTCACTGCAACATCTGAGCAGCGGTGGCCTGATGCTCAGAGGATGCCTGGCTTTCTGGGAAAAAGAGCCGGGAAGATGAACTGGGTATGAAGTACATTAGTAACTGCCGGAGCTGCTAGAGGGTACACGGGTGGGTAGTTTTCGCGGCGCCGCGACCCTCCCTTCCAGCGACTTGTGACCTCATTCCTCAGCCCTGGGCCGCGGAAGGATATTGCACTTTGTTTACCGAGCCGGGGCCGAGCCCAGGAGCAGCGAGGCCAGCGCCCACGCCCCGGAGCCGGAGCTGCAATGGCAGTGGCAGACGCCCGCGCCGCCGGCGGGCGCGGGGAGCCGCCCGAGCACTGGCAGCCGTGAAGCTGATTGATGGGCGCCCGGCTCAATGAGGGGGCCCGGCCGGGGGAGGGGCGGGTCCGGGTCGGGGCTGAGCCAGTGGCGGGTGCCGAGGGGGGGCGGGGGCTCCGTGGAAATGTGTCGGTGACATTGAATGGGGAGACCCAGCGCGAGCAAGGCGCGCGCGCGAGCGCGCACACACGCGCACACCCGGCCAGGCTAGCTCAGAGATCCCCGGCCACGTAAGTAACTATTAATACCGCCTCGCCAGGAGATGCGGGCGTGCTGAGCTCGGGGATTGGCCTCGGGCAACGTCGGCCATCCCCTTCAATTTTAAATACACGTTCCTCTTGCCTCCAAGGGGGAAGGAAACAAATAAAAGAAGAGGAAGAAAAGCTGCCAATTTCCTCCAAAACCCACCCGACCAGGCAATTGGTTTTAGGATAGGGGGAGACGGAGTGGTTGCAAATTCTTCCACGGCAAGATCCAGTTACCCAGCGGGAAAGGGACGCTGCGGGTTGGCAGGGCTGGGGTCGCATCCCCTTCCAGCGCCCGGAGGGTCCCCGGAAGCTCGGGCCAGGGAAATCGGAGACCATTGATCTACCCTGGTGCCTTCCTGCACTTCTCTCCCCTTTTTTCAGAGGACGACCTGGAGCTCCAAAGAGCGGCGACAGCATGAGCCTGTGCTGACCCCCGGCTGTCCGGCCAAGCCCCGGGCTTTGTCGTGGTACCTGCGCCCGGCCCGCGCCGCCACTCTGCGCCCGGCTTTTGCAATCTTTTGTTGGCAGCGTTGACCGCTCTAAGTTAAATGCTCTCTCGCTATTTTTTTTTTTTTTTGTCTGTTTGTTTAATTTCGGGAGAGCTCTTGCGATCTTGGAAAAGCCTCAGGCGCCATCTACAGTTAAATCGTAGATAACTACCCTCTCCGGCACCCCCTCCTTCCACGCCCCCCACCCTTTCCACCAAAAAAGGGGGTGCAGCGCGGATTCCGTCTGCCGAGCGGCGCGAGCCGGTAGACCCGTGCTGATTTCCTTTTTCTTTTTGTTGGGTTTCTAACGCGTGGAGAGCAAGCCGCCACCGTGCGCTCAGCGAAGATTGCACGAACTAGCACAGGGCTCCTCCGCCCCGTCTGCGAGTCGGAAGCCTGCTTGTGGATCGCTCTGGGGGACCCGGCGCTGCAGCTCCCGCTTTAGCCACCCGGCTCCTCGTCTAGATCCACGCTGGAAAGAGAGGGAGAGAGAGAAACTAAAAGTGCGGAGGTTCTGCACATCTCTGGCTGCTTTGGGGTAACAAAAGGACCCGAGCCGCTGCCGACCGAGTATCCCCGGGAGCCGAGCTCGGAGCAGACCAGGTGCCCGGCGGCGCCCATTCGGGGCTTCTAACTCTGCGCGTAGCCCCCTTCCCGTCCCCTCGCCTCGCGTCCCCTTTTAAAATCCGTGGCACGGAGGCGCCTGCCGCCGCGCTCGCCAGCGACTCATCCCTCCAGCGGGTTTTTTTTGTTTGTTGTGTGCGCTCCCCACACTCATGAACATACACAGGTCTACCCCCATCACAATAGCGAGATATGGGAGATCGCGGAACAAAACCCAGGATTTCGAAGAGTTGTCGTCTATAAGGTCCGCCGAGCCCAGCCAGAGTTTCAGCCCGAACCTCGGCTCCCCGAGCCCGCCCGAGACTCCGAACTTGTCGCATTGCGTTTCTTGCATCGGGAAATACTTATTGTTGGAACCTCTGGAGGGAGACCACGTTTTTCGTGCGGTGCATCTGCACAGCGGAGAGGAGCTGGTGTGCAAGGTAAAGAGCCCGGGGTTTTGTTTTGCTTTTTGTGTTTTAAAAAGATTCTCCGGCCATTTGGAGGGGGCGGGAGGTAGCCAAGCCCTGGAGTCTGGGGGTGGGAGATTTTGCCGGGTAATCATCCGTGGCCTTGTTAAATGGGTTTATTTATTTATTTGTTCGGGTGCGACTAGTTGTTGCGAAGTTTTTAGAGCGTTGCAGACAATGGGGCGGGCTGCGGCGGGGGCGTTTTGGGGAGAGTTCAGGACCGGGAGGGCGGCGGGACTGCGCGAGGGCCACGGACACGCGTTGCTCCCAGCGGCTCGTGGAGCTCTTCCGCGAGACGCCGGGTCCCG
Organism: Macrotus californicus; assembly: GCA_007922815.1. Classification (NCBI taxonomy): domain Eukaryota; kingdom Metazoa; phylum Chordata; class Mammalia; order Chiroptera; family Phyllostomidae; genus Macrotus; species Macrotus californicus. Next base: position 55,393 of record VMDR010000657.1, on the reverse strand, counting down.
CAGCCCAGGGGATTTCTCCCGGTGTCTAGCCCCCTCCCCTTCCAACCGGGAGCAGGGGATCCCCGGCTAATTTCAAGGCATTGCTGAAGGTTCCTTTCGCAGCCATTGTTCTTAGCAGCGTGCAGGTGTTAAACCTTTGTTCCGAAGGTGCCCTTTAAAAAGAGACACAAAGGTATCCCCTCTGGCAGAGCGCGGGGTTGGAGTTTACCGAGAGCTTTCTTCAGCCTGGAGCCTTAACAGGGGGGTGGTGGGTGGAAATCAAAGCCGCTTGCACACCTTTGGGTGTAGGAAATAGTGACTCCTTTGAGTCTTCTCTTGTGTCGGTTTCTTCTCATCTTCAGACGTCCCTGCTTGAACGCCCCTAGCCACCCCCCCTCCCCGCCCCAACACACACCTTTGCCTGTAGCATTTGGAGCCTGAAGAAGACCTGTGCTAACGCAGAGACGGACACTGCGTTCCTTTTCATCGTTGACCCTGAACAGTGACTGGTTGTGCCTGTGCGTCTGTCTGTGTGCCTTTGTAGGACCCACCGGGCGCCAGACAACGGGATGAGCAGGAGAACAGCCGCAAAAATAAATAAATAAATAAATAAATAAATAAATAAATAAATAAATAAATAGGCAGGCACCAGAACACACTGCTACCCAGGAACTGGACAGAGATCAAGAATTCATTGTCACTTCATTTTAGATTTGCTCACTGTTGTTTTCTTTACCCCCTGGGGGGGGGGAGTGGGAGGGAAGGGGATCATCAGGAGTGGGGACCCCTGCTGTCTTTGAAACGGCCACTCTGCACAGCTGTGTTACAAATAATGCTTGCCCCTTTCACCATGAACCGCAGACTGCCTTGTGGACTTTATTTCGTAGCGGCTGGAGTGTTGCATTGTAAAGATGGGTTTTGTGGAGGAGGTCTCCGCTCCTCTTTGCGGGTCTTCAGATCAGACCTCCGGGGAAAATAAGAGAGTCTTAAATGCTGCTCTCTGCCTGTGCTGAGCATTTGGTATTTTGCATCTTCTCCAAGTTATTGATACCCAGAGCAACTGTGCCTGGTTAACGGAAATTCAGGAGGCTATTCAGAGCTGGTTGGAATTCTCAGAAGACCTACAACGGTGCACAATAGAGTAGTCATCCTTTGAAATGAATGAGTTCCCCAGAGCCGCCACTCTGCTATGAAATATGCACAATCACTCAGTGGTGAATGTTTTCACTCCTTTCGCTCAACTTCGGTGCAGCATTTTCATATTTTGCAAAGGCTGGAGATGCGTTTAAGTTAGGGGGGAGCTCTGCCACCAAATTCTGCAGGAGCATCTTGCTGTTATTTCTTTGTTTCAAAGCAGAGGTGACCCTGGCCCCGGCTCTTTTTTTCTCCCTTCAGATTCTTCAAGACGTATTTCACTTTGGGCTGACCTTACAGTGTCATTTGCAGACTTGCTCTCTGGCCTGAAACTGTACTTAATCTGCTGGTTTCCTTATTGCAAAGATTGAATCAGCAGCCCCTCACCAATTACTGTGTGGCTGCAAGTGGATTTAAGTGCTGTATCATTGTTCTACTTGACAGAGGTCATCCCTTTAAGACACAGCAGCTTCTGTTTTCCTGCTCTTTTTAAAAAAAAAAAAAAAACCAGAGGTGGTGTTAGTGACTTCTCATGCAAGCATACATAGCTGAATATATGCTAGGAAGCTCCACGGGGTTTTGCAAGGCTGTTTCTCTGAACTACGCTCAGAGGTTCACGGCAGGCTCTTCGCTTACAGTGAAACCTACACATTGGTCAAGTTCCATTTGATGTCTTGGAATACAAAGTTCTTGTCTCGCAGCTCTGTGTGGACCCAAGGAAAAGGTCTCTGCAAAAGCAGATCAAATGTAAAGATGCCACTTAATATAGAGAACTGTAGAGAGAACGCTGTGGGGATGCTGTTTGTGTGTAAAGGGGTGGGGGGTTTGAGAATCGTTTACCCAAAATGATCAAGCCTGTTTTTTTGTCTCCATGCCTACCTGAAGCAAAGGGAGGGCGCTTTAAGGAGTCTTCAGCTTATGTTTTCATGGAGATGCTGGTAGCTGTGGTGCAGATCGACACATTACTATCTTGGCAGAATGGGCACGCCCCCCCCCCTTTTTGTTTTGCATATGCTATTAAAGATGGCCTAGTCTTACTGCTTTATCTGAACTGTCACATTATGTCATTATGTAACTGAGGCTCCAAATGAAACATTCAAAAGCAGCTGGCAACCAGGCTTATGGCTTGATTTTGCACTTGAAGGTGATAGTTTAAATACCAATCCAAGCCCATAAATGCCTGTTACAGCTACTCATAAAAGTCAGGTTCCTACCCATTTGGGAAAACGTGAGTGCTGGCTGTATTTTTCATGCTCTGTCCACCATCTTGGAATTTGGTCTCTTTACAAAGGGTATGGCCACATGCTGACGCTGCCCTGAGCCTGTTTGCTTTTCTTCCTTACATTCCATGTCCGTTCCGTGTTTTAGCGGTGGGGGCAGGAGAGTAGACTAAAGGGGCTGAGCAGAAATCACTTATTAGTTTTTAAAAACGCACTTGAGGCAGGAAGTGTATTATCAGCAGGCAGGCAGGCCTCCATGAGCACAGGCCACGAGCCTGCCGCCCGATGCTTCAGAACATGCATGACCATTATTATATAATAAGGCAGTATTTGCATTCGCCTCTGCACGGCGTTTACGGCTCTCTGGGAAATTTTTGAGGCTGTCCTGGGTCTCTGCTGCCTGCAGTGGCACGGTTCATGCAAGCATTTCAGATGCTTAATTGAATGGACCTCTGAGGTCACTGCTTGGAGGTCATCCTTTGACAGGATCGGGGTGTGATTTGCGGTCTCTGGAGATGCTGAAGGACTCATTCTTAAATTCGAGGGCTTCCCTGAGATGCCTCATTATGGTTCATTCACAGCGTTCCTTGGCTTCCTTGCCCAGGGTTTAGCACAGGCTCTTGCTCACCCTGTCTGATTCACAGATTTTATTTTTTGAAGCAAAGAGGGATTTAACTCATGGATTCTTAAATAGCAGCCTGCATCCCTGGATGGGTTTCGGAAGGCGCGTGCTTCCCCTTAAAACAAATTCAGTATGGAACATGCATGTGAGAGTGGGCATGGTCAGCAAAGAGCTTCTGTCACATTCTCAGGTGGGATCTGGACCCAAAAAGGATCAGCAGGGTTCTCAGTCAATGTCTTCAGTTGTGAGGAGGAGGGAGGCCCCGTGACCCTAAATGCTTTTTATCCACCTCATCCAGATTAGCGGTGGCCCAGCCAGGATTAGAGCCTCAAATGCCTCAAATGTAGGGATATCTGGGCCAGCATTTTCCCACCACACTGCAGAATGCTGGTCAAGGAAAGTATGTCTTAACTGATGGAGAGGAATAGAAGAAGCTGAGTGACGGTGAACTGGTAACACTGTCTCCTTAGAGCTTCCTGGCCTTGGATGCTCTCCGGCAAAGCGCCCCTGGCCTGCCCTGCCTCCTGTAGGCACAGAGTAGATTCCCGAACAGGCAGATAGTAAAAACACATTCCAAACCCAGGAATTTGTAGTCCTGATTTAGTCCTGACGAATGAATGAAAGCTTTTTTTTTGTAACCTCAAAAATTTTCTCTAGGCTAATACCTCTTTAGGTCTGCTTGAAAAAGAAGTGGAGGGTGGATTTTCTTTTTAAATAATAACCCCACAATGAGGTAGCATTTCACAGGCTCTCTTTGATTCATAGGAAGTTGTTGCATAACTGATTCATTGAGCTAGAATCTGTGGAAGGACTAGAGAAAGAAGCAAATCTGCCTTCCTGTTGCCTGGGGCTGCGTCCTATTCCCAGCTCTGCCACCGGGGGCTTGATTGGACTTGTTCTCTGAGCCTCAGTCTCCCCATCTGTAGAATGAAGGTATTGAATTAGATTGCCATTAGGGAAAGCCTACATATTTAATCTGTTAATTGCTAATATGTAGTGTAGTGCTACATGACACAGTTGTACGGCACCAAGGATGTTGTTGAATTGTTACGGTTATGGAGTGTTCATGCGCATTTTTCTTCTTTTTTTTTTTATTTCTGAAGGAATGTAAGGTGTTGTCTGTGTAGCTTGGGATGGGTCACAATCGGATTTTGCTTTAATTCTTCTGTAACTGGGCAATTGGGATGGAGAAATAAGAAAACGTGTCCTTTGTGGTGAGTTTTATCATTATTGTGCTTTGCAAAAATACTCTTCATCTTCTGAGATCACCCTTCCAACACTGTGAGGCAAATATCATCTGCCCATTTTACACTCGAGGGCTTAGAGGCTCAGAGATGTCCGGTGATTTCTTCAGGGCCACACAGCTGGTAGGACGCAGGCCCAGTGCAGTCCGGGTGCAAGGTGGGCACACCATTTGTCATCTGGGAAGCCAGTCTCTGTGGGAGGCGTTTGCATAACAGGACCTGGCTGTCTAAAGGCACCTCTGACTCTTGGTCTCGCTGTTCACCCTGCCCTAGGTGTTTGATATCAGCTGCTACCAGGAGTCCCTGGCCCCGTGCTTTTGCTTGTCTGCTCACAGCAACATCAACCAAATCACCGAAATTATCCTGGGGGAGACCAAAGCCTATGTGTTCTTCGAGCGAAGCTATGGGGACATGCACTCCTTTGTCCGCACCTGCAAGAAGCTGAGGGAGGAGGAGGCGGCCAGGCTCTTCTACCAGATCGCCTCGGCCGTGGCCCACTGCCACGGCGGGGGGCTGGTGCTGCGCGATCTCAAGCTGCGGAAGTTCATCTTTAAGGACGAAGAAAGGTGAGTCTCGTGCCTGTCCAGACCTGCGTGCTACAACAGGCCGCTTTGTGCAGCCTGCTGGAGGGGGTGCAGGGGAGGGGAGCCTGTGGACCAGGTGTGGGCAGGGAAGCAGGGACGGACCAAGGAGGGGTAAATGTTACAAGATTGGACGTGCCCTTGGAAAATAAGTCACCACTACTCAAAAGGTGTTACCAAATGCTCAAAGGACAGGTTCAGGATATTTTGTGACCTGGTACTTATTTTTGTTTTGGTGTGGCGAACTCTGAAGGTGGCTGCGAGACTGGGTGGTATTTTCAATGTGAATGAGGCCAGATTTTCAAAATCTTACCTTCAGAATACTCAGTGCCTGGCATCAGTCGTTTGAAATTCATTCATTCATTCATTCATTCATTCATTCATTCGTTCGTTTGTTCGTTCACTTATTCAATAGCTATTTTCTAAAGTATTCATCACAGTTCTCAGTGCTATGAATAGCAAGCTGCATTAACTAGGCAACTGACCTATAAAGATGGTGTGACGGGCCCCAAATAAAGGTACGTAGTGGGTCAGGTGGGAGTGGGGGCTACGATGTCAGTTCTAAGTGGGATTCAGGGAGTCAAGAAAGTTTTTATAAGAGAGATGAATTTGGAGCCAACACTTGAAAGATGAATCTGTTATAGGCCACGTGGGAAGGACTGGCGTTCCAGGAGAGGAGACCGCCGCCGGTGCAAAGCCATGGGGACGTGCAAGGTCTCGGTCCTTTTAGGAGACGGCTGGACAGGATGCTGGGCATCTGGGTTCCATTTCTGGTTCTTCCATTCACTCATTACATTCTAGTTAGCAGACCCCATGGGGGCCCTGCTGTCTCCTCCAGCTGACTTTGATTGTAGAAACTCTTTTAAGTTACTTTTTTTCTTTTTAATGATGTGCTTTTTTTTTTAAAGAGGGGTGGAGGCAATTGATTTATTCATTACTGACTACTCCGAGAATTGTCCCAGAGGGTGTACTCACGTGATGTCTTGGAATTCTCATGACTGCCGTGGGCATTGTCATCTATTGTTAGGAGAGTGGTCGGGAGTGGGCATCCATCGTCACAGAGCTATTACGAACCATCTGAATACAGGTCTCGTATGCATTGTGCATTCACTCACTCAGCTCACACGTCTGGAATACCTTTTGCGTGTCCAGCCTCTCTGCCTTCCACCCCAGTGGCCTGGGGTATTTTTAGGCTCTTGCTTATAGGAGTCTGATGGCATCCAAATGAGAGAGGCCCAGGGGCGTGCGCATTGGTTTTTCCATCCTCGTGGTTTGAGCTAATTGGGGAGTAAATGTCTGGGAAGCATTTGAGGATTAAGAAAGGTAAAGGGCCTGTGGTTACTTAACCCAAGTGGAATGATTTCATGAGCATTTATAATCTTGCTGAGTGTAGGACGTGCAGACAGCCATTGGGTTTCCTAGAGTGACAGAGGTGGGCTATGGTTCCATGTTTTCACCCATAAGGGGTCTCAGAAGCATCTGTGGTGGCTCGCATCCTGGCCTGTGATAGCGGATGGCGTTTAGGTTTGGTAGCAGACTGAAGAAGAGGGAGCTACCCTCCAAGACCCAGAGTGTGGGACGACGCTTATCCTTTCTCTTCCTCAGCTCAGATCTGGAGCCCTGGACCCTTAGCCTGGGTTGCCTTTAATATCCTCTGGGACCTTAGGTGGCTGGCTCCCTTCCCCTGGCCTCGGGTTCCTTCTCCTTTTATTGCCCTGGCTTGAAGGTCTTTCTGAATTCTAACATTCAAGTATGTGCTCCTTTGAATATTCTCATTTGGAAGGTAGAGAGATATCTGACCCCCAACAAGGTACTGCCAAGGTATCCTGGCACTTCTGTGTTCCGCCTTTCTAGGAGATGTGTCCATTAGCTCTAATTACAAATGTAAGAGGTAATATTTGGTGGCATCTATAAGGCCCTTCTCAAAGGTTACCGTGTCACTGACCTCTGATTGTAAACTGGAGAGGTGAGCATTGCATGACCTTTCTGTTGGAGAGGGCTCCGCAGGGCAGCGTGGCAGAATCTCAGAGTCACAGACAGGAGAGAGCAGAGGTCTGGGTGCATTCTCTGTGAAGCCAGCCCACAAGAAAGGCATTTGCCAGACCGAGGGAGTAAGGACTCCCCCACTCACGGGGCTCCCTGTTTCCAAGCATCGTCTTTGATTCCCTTTTTAGGGAGCAATTTCAGGCATCAACAAGTGTGTGGGGTGGCTTATGCAGTGGTAGCACACCATGGTGTTTATGAAGTGAGTCGGGGTACAATGGACATCCCCAGGTCATTGACCTTAGGAAACTAGTGGACTCCAGGAATTCCGATGGCCCAGGGAGCAGCTGGAAGCAAATAACAGCTGAGGCAGAGCTGCCGTAGGGCTTGTCCTGTCCTTTATGGCTACCTGTGTAAGAGTGCCAAGGAGCACGTGATGGCAAAGCCAAAATCCCTGACATCCCAGGGCCTCGGGAAGATACACCAAAATGTAAGAAGCTTCCAGCAGGAGGCTGTGGGTCACTGTTGTTGACTTGGGAGTTATGTCTGACTTTTGCAAAAGAGCATGACCCTTTCTAGAAAGAACTAGAAAAAAGTATGCCGTGTGACTATCAAAGCTGAATTGGGTAGGCAGCTGACTGGCCTCTGTTCTGGTCTAAGAGCACCTGGCTTGCTGCAGCCTTGCTGTCCCGAGGGGCCACCGGAGAGGAGGAGAACTCCTCCATCTGATTGGTGAGGTGATGGCCATTCCATCAGGAGTTAGTGACCTTGCTCAAGGTCACAAGCCAGTTTGATGATGGAGCTAGGTTGGAAATCCTGTCATTTAACTCCAGAGCTCCGCAGCATGCTGCAGCCCCCGTGGACTGGCTGTTCTGACTGTGACAAGTGTCTGTCTGGGTAGTAGGCCTGAGAAGGTTGCTTCCGTTTTCAAGGACGTACTGAATGTCCTCATCAGTAGCTCCTAAGACTCCTTTTTTTAACCCCACTGTTAAGTTTTTGCACAAGTGGAATAATGCCTGGTAGCCTTTTTTCTTCTTATTGTTGTTTTGGTTTTTAACCATTTGATTTCAGAATATGAGATTGGTTTGTCACTCAGCATACTTGTCCCTCAGCAGACACTTGAGTGACACAGCTGAGTGTTTGTTGGCCTGCATGGTGGCCTGAAGGCCACCGGAGTCAGGCAAGCGCCTGGGGCCTTGCTGCTAGCAGCCCTCCCCTCCTGTCCTAGTAAATCAGATCTGATCAATAGGCATTTCAATAGGACTGAGACTTCCTCCTATCCTGACTGCAAGTGTGGGGAGACTCTGGGCTGAATTTGAAAGACTTGTGAAGGTGAAATGATGGTACCCGCCTGTTTTGTAAACCTGTGTGCATCGGTCCTCAGGGGGAAAGCCTGGAAGAGACCTGGAAGGGCTGCTTTATTAGTAATTTTCAAATCACCACACACTTGTGCACATCAGTCTCCTCAAAGATGGGCTTCTTGTTTCTTGATGATCAAGAAAGTGACTGAAGGCAAAAGCATTCATTCCCCAGTGAAATCTGCTGAGCCCCACCTGGCTCAGAAGGAGGCCTGCCTGTAGGCAGACTCCTGTGGGTAGACTTTCTGTTCTGGACCATTGGTAACTGAGTCCATGGTCTTCTGGGAAGCATTCTGAGTGACGCTGTCACCACCCTAAGTCCAGTTTCCCACAAATCGCTTTGCAGACGTCGTACACAGCTGACCCCCAGGGTATGTTGGACCCGAGGCCTCCGGGCTGAATTAGCAGCACCTCAGATTCTTCCCTGCTTCTTCTGTTTTATTTTGATTTGGGTTCTAGATTCCAGTTCTGCTCTGCCACTTATCAGCTGCCTGGTCTTGGAGAAGCCATTCAAAGCTTCTAAGCTGTAGTTTCCACAAAGCTGAATTAACAGTTGCATCCATCCCTGTGGGCTGGTTGTGAATGTTCAGTGAGATGATGTGGTGACTCATGGGGCAGAGCAGTCACTCGCTGGTGGACAGCTGGCCCTGGAGTCATGATGACACCGAGCGGTCACACGTGAGCTGCTCCCAGCATGCTGTGAGTTCCTGAGGAATGTGGTCCTTCTCTCTGGCAGCCATTTCCACGAAGAGCGGAGCCCTCGTGATGTAAGGGTTCAGATTGAAGCCACATCCTCTTCTCTCCTGTTTAATTATAGTCACTGAATCAGTGCTGGGAGGGCCACTGATAGGTCAAGTGCATGTGCTGTGGAACCTTCAGCTCTGAAAGGCCAGAAGGTTGGCAAGATGTATGCAAGGGAAGCCGGACAGGAGGCGCACCAGGGGGTGAAGGGTCACACCCGTCCACTGTGTTTCCTGCCCTGCTGCTCCTCTTCTGCCCCGGATGTTTCTGCTGAGCACAGCACCCTCCCCCCTTTTGTTTTCGGTTTGAGGAAGTTAAACCCCTACCCTGATTGAATGCATGCTGGGCCCACCCTTTGCATCCACAGATCCTGTAGTAAAACCTGAGTAGGAGGGGCCCCCTGTGGCTTGGGCCCTGAATCAATAGAGGGCAGTGCCCAAATCCTCATGCCCCCCTGTGTTCTGTCCTCCTGCCCCGCCCCAGGTCCCCTGCTATAGCTTTAGTGATCAGTGTGGTCAGCCGTGCTTCGGGGACCTCTGTTTCAGTCTGAGCCTCTAAGCGGGGTCTGCACTGGGGGCAGGGCTGGTTACTCCTGCATGGAGGCGGAGTCATTGTCTGGAAACCCATCTCTGCTCTTGCACTTAACCATGCCGAGTCACCTAACCTCTTCTGCTCAGGTGGCCTCACCTGTGAGGTGGAGAGAGCAAGAAGACTTCCCCGCAGGACTGAATGAATCAGTGCAGTGGACCCCTGGCTAGGCTCCTCATCAGCACCTACTGTCCCGAGCCTCCCCTGCCTGAGTGTCTGGCCCTCTGGGTGACATAGGGCCCAACTTGCTGACTCAGGATGTGAGGAGTCCTTTCAGCTGGTGCAACCTTAGGCCGCAGTCAGGGTTGCTGAAGTACCTGTTTTGCCAGCTCTATTTCTCTTCTCCTTTGGGACCACCCCTCACTCCCCGCGCCCAGTCAAGGTTCAGCGCTGATGTTTCATTGCACAGAAATACCCCATGTGAACGGAGAAACATGCCTCTGTATGTATCTCTTCTTTGGTTAGAAGATCTTTATCAATTGACGTCACAGGTTTCATTTCCTCTGCTTTGTGGAAGCTGATAGGTGCTTGCTTCTGCAGAAGGGAGCTGGGACCCTTCATAGGAACCCAGGGGCCATCTGCCCAGGCCTCAGACCTGTGCCTCACGCCCCGGATAGGGGGAGGTTTTTCCCTCCCCCACCCACCTGGGTCAGCACTTTGTTTTTCAGTTGTTAATCTCTCTCCTGCCTCTCCTTTAGATCTTCAGGTTGCTCAGCCTCTGTTGAAGCTGTAATGTCCAACAAAGTACAGAGGGCAGGCAGGAGAGGTCTGGAGACCAGACTCTGCTTTCTTTCATTACTAGTGAGTTACATTACTTTAAGTTGTAGGCTCACTGCATTTTAGGAGAATGCTTCACCTTTTTTGTTTGAAGGAGACAGAGCTCCTGGAATTCCCTTCTTTATCTTGACTACTTATATATACTTTAGGTGCTGCCAACCCTCCAAGAAGGTTCACCTCCCTGCCTTTCTTCCCCAGGATGGTAAGGGATCCCCTTCCATGGCACCTACCCTCTATCCATGTTTGCGTGAGGCTTTCCTCTCCTCCTGCTGGACCTGTCTTATCCTCACTGCTCCTGGCACGCTATGGGCATTGAATCAGTGAAAATGTCCTTTATGGCCTTGGCTAGTGTGGCTCAGTGGATTGAGTGCCAGCCTGTGAACCGAAAGGTGGCTGGTTTGATTCTCAGTCAGGGTCCATGCCTGGTTTGCAGGCCTGGTCCCCAGTGTGGGGCACACGAGAGGCAACCACACGTCGATGTTTCTCTCCCTTCTTCTCTCTCTAAAAATAAATAAATAAAATCTTAAAAAAAAAAGGAAAATAAACTCTTCTTTATGGAGTAGGAACAGCTCAGATTGGATGCCAGTGAGAGACGAGAGGGACAGGGAGAAGTACAGATCACTGGTGTATAAAACTCATGGCCTGGAGTGGGAGCCCGAAAGGTGAACACTTAGGAATCTGCCATGTAGACACCCTCTCAAAGCAAACTACTTTCACAGCCCCACATCCAAAGAGAAATTAGCCCAGCATTTCCATTTGGATTTAACGATTTATGCAAAAGTGGCATTTACCTAAGACACACTATCAGGAGCTGTGGTGGGGTGTAATTTCACTTACGGAAGGCTTCTCTAGTTGCCGTTGGAGAGGGGAGCTTCCTCAGGGCTCTGTGCTTAGAAATAGAATAAAGAGTACATAGTCCTCAGCAGCATTTCTGGCAGGGCTGCTTACTGTTTGCACTTAATAAATTAGCTGATGGGCTAAGCTGGGGTCCTGGGCGAATGGAGCCGAGGGCACAGCAGGAAGATTTTGGATTCCTTTGGGCTCTGGCCTCTCTCCTCCAACATGAGTTGCAGATGATGAACTTAGGGTATCCGGCCCGGGGCCTGGGGCCCTGTGGGGACTGAGAATGGGAACTGTCATGACTGCTCTCGGTGGTTGTCTGATGGCTTTGGGTCTCGTAACAGTCTGGAGATTCACTTATACGCTCAGGAAATATTCATGGAGCACCTGTTTTGTATCAGGTGTATTCTGGGTGCTGGAGACACTGCAGTGACAAGTGAGACAGACACCCTGCCCTCATGAGACCTACATTTTAATGAAATAACACCTAGGGTTCACCATGTACCAGACTCTGTTTTAACTATGACACTTAAATGAACTGATTTCATCCTGACTCACTACGACATTTACGTTGATTTAAAGCTGATGAGTAAGGTTGTGTTTTTATCATCATTGTGTGAGTTTCCTCTTGGAGGCTCAGGGCTCAGCGCTGATCAGTGTGAGACCTGAGGTTGGAACCCAGGACACCTGACACCCGATCCTGGGCCTTAAGAGACCACGGTGGCTCCAGGAAACAGATACCACGCTGGCTCCTATGCCCAAACCACAGGAAGAATTTTCTCAAGTGATTGGGCAGCAAATACACACGAGGCGGCCCTTACCAGCCGGATTCTAAATGAAGCTCGGCACCTGATTTTCATGGAGCATTCATGGCAGATGTAGACTGGCCCACCCGTTCACCAATCTCATGGGCAGTTCTAATGGAATGAGTTTGTTTCCTCTCCAGATACACAAGAGGAGGTCCACTGGTCTTTCTGTGCCCCAACGCCCAGCGCAGGGCTTAGTGTTAGAAGTTTGTAGTGAACATGTGACAGTTGACTAAATGGGTGTACAGATAGCCCCGTATGCTCTGGAGGCATAAATATTATAAGAAACCCCCCTAGATAATATTGATGGTAGAGCAGGGGATGGGAGCGCCTTTTCAGTGTCCTTTACCCAGTAGTCTGGGGAGTTTCTCTAGACCACGGGAGAGAGTCCAGCCTGTTTGAAATGTCCTTGGACTCTAAACAGTGCAATCCTTGAGCAGAATCCTGCCTAGATGTCCTGAACTGTGGACACCTGGGGCCATCTTAGACCTGGGAGTGCCGTGGCCTTGGAAACCTTCACTCAGCATCTCCTGTGCACTGCTCACATTGCTGGCTATTGGGCGTGCCAGGGTCAGCACCAAGCAGTCCTTGCCTAATGGGAGGCACCGTGTCGTGGTTACTTCTAACACCATTTGAAGAGGAAGGGGGTGCACCAGACAGCTACCTGGGAGCCGGAAGAGAATGTCCCCACAATGGGCTAGGGTGGAGAGAATGATTGTGTCAGGGTGGAGCTGGGCTCCTTCTTGGGTTGGTCTGAGTGATGTAGGAGGGAAGAGAAGGGGGTCCAGAAAGTTTGAGCAAAGGCCAGGAAGGCTGAACATGCTGTGTGTAGGGAGGGACATGCTGGGGGAAGGTGCTGTGGGGGGACAGATAAGAATGAAGGGTCTGGCCTGAGCCTTGCCCCCACCCCATCAATGGGGCATGGAAGGCAAGTTCTGGACCCTCAGCAGCTAGGCAGCAGTAGCACCTCAAGGTGCGCCTGGCTGTCTGGGAGACTGAGGGCTGGCTGGGCCCTTGGCTCTCCAGCATTAGCAATCAGATGGTATGTAGAAGCTTTCCTGAGAGGCCATCGATTGATGATTGATTTAGGGCCGAGGATCCTCCAGGAGTCAGGTCTCAATGCTGGGGAGAGAGAGGCCCTTGGCATATGGATGAGGAGTCCAGAGCTGCTTTGTCTTCTGGGGATTCCCTGTCTGTTCCTATGGAGACGGCAGGCTGCCTGCCTGGTGTCTTCCTGAAGGGAAGGCGTTGGAGGTGGATGGCTTCCCTGCACTCCCGCGGCCATGATGACTCGGCCGCTGTGCTGCAGGCAGAGAATGCAGGCCCCTACGTGGGGGCTGGACCGCAGGTGCCCTGGACACACCTGGGTGCTGGGGCTGGATTGCGTCTCTCATTCCAGCTGTGTGATGACCTAGCATGTTTCTTCGTCTTTCTAAGCTGTGATTTTTCTCTTTCATCACTCCCCACCGCCTGGATTCTGTGTAAGGTCCCAAGAGGATAAACTGACTGCCCTGCACAACTAACCAGCCCTTCTCCCGTGGCCCCTCCCTGTAGACTCTTCTCCCCCTGTCCTGAAGTGTTTCCCTTACTGGTTTACCGGCTACTCTCTGCTCCTTTGTGAGCAGCTTGGCCTTGGAGTTGGGTCTGTTCACTGAATCTGCAGGACCTGGTGAATTGATGGCTCTCAGAGGTGACTGCTGGAAAAATTTATGCGTGTAGGAAATAGAATTAAAGGAATGAATATTTATTGGACAGAGTTTAGCAGCCCATAGAGTTCCAGTGGTGGCTGCCAGGTTGGCATGGTGCTGGGACGGTCCTTCTCTGTCCCTCACCCCCAGCAATAGCCCTAGGTGGACCCTTGGTTGCACGAGGACTGGTAGCCAAGGCAGCCCAGGGTAGCTTTGCAGTAGCGGGGCAGCACAAGGCCAGGCCTGGCTGCAGCTGATCTTCCTCGCTTGACCTTTCATCGGCTTAGACCCTCCCTGTGGAATGGCCTTCAACGACTTCTCCGGATTCCACTGACCTCAGGCCACCGGACTTCCCATCCTGGCCAGGCCCACTTTGTCTGGCTGAGCTCCCAGCCCAGCCCCACCCTGACCCACCCTGTCCTGATCTCTTCCTGCCCAGAACCCAGGGCGGAGTGTAAAGGTTTAAAAGCCAAGGCTGATAGGCCATTTGTGATGTTTTGGATGGAGCACTCAGTTTGACGAAGGTCCAACACTTGGGTTTAAATCTGAACTCTGCCTCTCACTTGCAAGGTGGCCTTGGACCAGGCACATCTGTGTTCTGTACCTCGGTTTCTTCATCTAGTAAATGGGCAGGTCCCGCTTCCTCTATCCACCTTGTGAGCTACAGCAATTAGATCATGTGTGTGTGTTTATGATGGTTTTGCATGGGGCCTAGTGCCAAATGCACCTGGGCCCATATTTGTCTCCCTATACCCAGGGTTCTTCCTTAAAGGTTTCCCTGTTTTTGACTCTGAGTAAATCTGTGATGTTGGTGCCAGGATGTATTTTGGAGAGGGTACCAACATTAGCATCCTTCCTCCTCGTTTGTATTCAGAGCTCAGCTTTTTCAGTTACTGTATTATATAGGACCTAGGACATTTCATTTTCCATGCCTTGGCTTCCTTATTTTGTAGGAAGTTTGCACATATAATATTTGCCTTTCAGATTTGTTAGGAGAGATAGGAATGTACACTGACAAAAATTCCAGCATTTAGATATTCATGGTTGCTGTTGTTAACTATAATTATTTTCATTATTATAAGGATATAACATAGAAAGTGTTGCTACCCTTATAACTTAAAAATTAAACTTAAAATCATGAATTTTGAAGTTGGAACAGACTTTTTCAGTATGTGTAAACATATGTTCCCATTTCATGGAAGGGAAACTGAGGCCGAAAGAATCTGCGGTCACACTGCTGGTTCCACTTGGTTCCCCCAGGCAGCCATCCAAGCCTCTGTAGAGAGTGGGCAGGGTGTCAGGCTCTCGTGACCAATGCTGCTGCTCCCCAGAGACAGGGAGTGGCTTCCTCACCGGGCTCAGGATCCAGTGACACAAGGCCTGGCACTGGGCTGGGCCAGCCCCGAGTGCCAGGCTGCCCGTGTGAGCCTTGTTCATTAGAGGTGGAAAGCAAAGCAGGTTGCAAGATGCATGCGGGGTGCAGCATCTCAGCCAAATTCATCCTGCCACGGGCTCGTGGCTCCTTCCTCCAAGAAGCTGCAGGAGATAATCACTGTCATTTACAGCTTTTTGGTCACAAACATCTTCACCATCTCTTCCCCTTGCCACTTTTGGGAATCTCTCTTCTTCATGTACCACCTCCACCTCCACAGAGCCTATCCTGAAGACCTTCATCAGGACTGAACAAAGTGAGCGGGAGTGAGCTGGGCCCATGTGTGGGGAAAGAACGTGCCAGGTAGGGGAAAAACAAGTACAGGGAGCCCAGGAACGAATCTGGGCACAGAACGCACATCTACTTCCATCTGCCTGAGGCTTGTCCATCTGTCTTCCCTTCCCCTCTAGTCTCTAAAGTCGAAGGTGAGACCTTATCTTAATAACAAACTCAGTTAGAAAGGCCACTGTCTGTAGCCGGTTTGCTAGGCTCGTTGGTAGATACTGTAAACTTGACTGTAGACTTGACTTTGAAAGTCCTGTGCAAGCACTGTTCATTGAATCCTCACAAAAACTGAGAAGATCTGTAGGCCCCAGCTCCTAGTTTAAATGCCCCAGTGATGATTGGGACAGTTGAATGACTAGCGCCACCAATGCTCTTGTTGATTTTTATGAAAATCAGCTTCTTTGCCTTGAAGTTTATCATCCTCACACTCTTCAGGGACGTCAGAAGTGGAAAGCAGATCCATTTATTTCCCCCCATTCAGACCCATGCAGGTGCTCTGCTGGCCCCTCCCCACGCCCACTCTATAGAGGGCAGAGGCCCACATTCCCAGAGGGGCAGTCAAGCTCCAGAGACCTTCCTTGTGTAACAAGGCCACAGGGACTGGACTGGAACTCCAGCCCAACCTCGGGTCCCTGACATGTGCACCCTGGCCGGTCCTTGTTTGAAGATGTAATCCAGACCGCCTGCCTCAGCCCTTGCCTGGGAGTGATGTAAACAAGTTCAGGATGTTCCAAGAAGCAGGCAAGGTCAGATCGCCTGTGATGCTGTTTCCAGGCAGATGATTTCCGACCCTAGACTTCGTTTTGAGTTAGTGCATTGAGAAGCTAGACTTCATAAAATCTTTTATGCTGAAGAGATAGCACCGAAAATTCATTTTCAGAAACCTCCAACAAAGGACATGGAGTCTACTGTATTTAAAATCTGGAGTTCATCTTCAAATCCTACTGAGTTTTCTCTGAATATATTTATATGGTTAATAATAATTACTGCTTTCTAAAACGTTAAAAATTTCAGACTTAGAAATCATAGCGTTTTTTAAAACAACCTTGCCTTAAAAGAAAAGGCTTCTCTTTCCCTTCTCCCTTTCCCTGCCTGGGGTGCATAATGAGGGAGCCCACTCCTGCCCCAGAGGCTGGCTGTCCCTGACCCTCGGTGCACCTGTGCCGCCCACTTTGATGGAGCTTCCTTGATGGTGGGACTTCCTCTCTCAGGTGCGCACAGCCCTCACTAGTCTTACTGGCTGGGCAGGCTCACCCACCCTCAACATTAGGCTCAGAATCCATGGGAAGGAGTGATCATTTCTGCTTCAGAGGTTGATTTTATGAACTTGAAAAAGAGAAAGTAGATGTGGGTACCTAGTTCAGTTTCCTAGAGGATGTCTGATCTTTGGTGCTTGGTAGTTTTCACACTGGACTGGCCGGCTCTGTGGCTGCTCTAACCCCGCACCCACCACGCCTGGTGTGACAGGCAGATGGGGACGGCAAGCCCAGCCTCGGAATGGAGGAAGGTGACGTGGGGGACGAATGTGCTCAGGGGCGGCCGAACCTCAGTGCGGTGCAGTGTGTGAGGTAGCTTTTTATTTCCCTCGCAGATTACTTAGGTGTTTGCATAGCTGCTGACCTGTCTGCAGGTGGGGGAGGAGCAGTGAGCCCCAGTGAGGGGGTTAACTGCTAGAAGAGCGCCCTTCATCGTTTTCTGGGACCCTTTTCTCTGACCTGGAGACAGACTCAGAAGAAGGTTTAGGAGACAAGTGTGGCCTCTGCTGCCTGGTGATGGGGGGCAGGGGGAGGGCAGTGGGGCAAAGGAACGAGGCTGAACTTAGGGTTGTGCCCTGGATGGGAATAAGAATGGAAGGGCTTTAGATCTGGCTTCGCATAAAGAGCTGGGGGTGGGGGGGGGTAAGAGGAGGTAGGCAAGGGGAGGAAAATAGGGACCGAAGGATACTTGGCTTGGGAAGACAGGTGCACTGTGCTGGTGATGTTTTGTTGAGTTGTGTACTTGAAACCTGTATGGTTTTGTGAACCAATGTCACCCCAATAAATTCAACTAAAAAGAGAGCTTGAGGTGCTGATGTCTGTCCCCTGAATGGGCTGACTCATGTCTCCTTCCACCCTCAATGGAAGGTGTCTGAGGCAGAATTTACAACAGCTGTCCTCCGGGGTCCTTCACTTGACCTTCGCTTAATCCGGTCCAGGCAGGCAGAGCTGGGCTCTGTTTCTTTAAAGCTGGACACACTGAAGCTCCTAGGGCTTAACTGTGTGACTGTCCCTTTCACTTGTGGACTGGGTGTCTGCCATGTGCTAGGTATTCCTTTAGATGCTGAAGGTACAGCAGTAAACACAGGTGACACAGGTGACCTCAGCCACCTACCTACAGGCTCCTGTACCAGAGGAATGAGGTGATCCATCACCTCAAGGTGACCACTGGAATCATTCATAGAGTAAACATGCAAGAGTATAGAAAAATGAATACCTAGTGTTCAGGTGGTCATGGGGGGTGGTGGGAGCAGTTGGGGGTGGTGCTACTTTCTGTAGGATGCTTAGGCAAGGCTTCTTTAATCAAGTTCATTTGAGCAGAGACATGGAAAAAAAAGTGAGCTGCTCATGTGTTTGGGGAAGAGTTTTGGGGGTGGGGGCCGGGGGAGAGCCTGAGCAGAGGCCCTGGGGGGGACTGAGGTCAGTTGGCATATTGGAGGGGCAGAGAAGAGGCTGGGGTAGACAGGGAGTGTGGCTAAGACATGGCAGAGATGCCTGTGGGCCACCTGGCAGCCTCGACATTGGCCCTACTTGGGCAGGTTTTGGCAGAGGGATCCAGCCTGGACTTGGTCCTCTGATTCCGGTTTGGTGCTCCTTCCATTGGACTGTCCCTTGTCACACAGATGGGTGGGCTTATTTACTGATACTACTACTATTTCCACTGTGATTGTTATTCCCACGGCTACTCTGCTGCCAAGGTAGTGAACTTGGAGATGAGGAGGCTGACTCGCTGCTGGAGCTGGGCAGGAGAGTTTGAAGGTGACGGTGGGTAGGGGAAGCTGTGCCCGCTGGTGTCTCTGACTCAGCTCCCGTCTCGGGACATGCAGGGAGGCTGGTGTGGGGGCAGCGCCACCCCCCAAGTTGAAGAAGAAAAAGCAAAAGGTAGACGAGATGGGGGTTTAATCAGCGCAACTCCAGATGAGCATGTCTAGACCATTGCTGTCTTTGCAAATCATTAGCTGTCGTGAGGTGGGAAAATCGTGTATGTTCCAGATCACAGCAGAGCCTGGGTGAGCGAACATGGAAGATTGGCTGCTCTCTATTACAGACTTCCAGAATGTTCAGTTTGTCAGAGATTTTAAGGTGGCCTTGCCCAGATAGGTGCACGACAATGGGAATACACTTAAAAATGGTTAAAATGGGAAATTTCATCTTATGTATATTTTACCACAGTAAAAAAATTAAAATGAAAAACAAAGAATGACTACCTTGTCCAATAGGCCTATTTAAGGCTGAGAAACAGAGAAGTTGAGTGACTCATC
Source organism: Macrotus californicus (assembly GCA_007922815.1). Taxonomy (NCBI): domain Eukaryota; kingdom Metazoa; phylum Chordata; class Mammalia; order Chiroptera; family Phyllostomidae; genus Macrotus; species Macrotus californicus. Next base: position 36,598 of record VMDR010000657.1, on the reverse strand, counting down.
CACAACCACAGAGCAGGTGAGAGAGCTCTGGCCTGAGTCTACCCCCCTAGTTCCAACCCAGCACCTTTCCCATTGACCATACCATATCTCGCTCATTGGTGGAGGTGAGTACAGGGAAGTTCTCACTCCTTGGTCTCTGAAACTCCTGTCTTGGATGACATTTGGATATGTGAGATCTTAGAATCAACTGAGGATGTTTCTGATCTTTTCTATAGGGAACTCCCAGCAGATCTCTCTGTGCTAATTTGAGCCATGCCTCCCTTCTGGAGCTTTCTGAGGGGCCATGCTGATTGCCCGAAAAGGCTAAGACCCTCAGTAGGAGGAAGGGGGAGACAGTGGTGGATGGACCTGAGTCCCAGGCTCCGACTTAGGACTAAAGCCTTATGGTGGTTTTTCCAAGGACTTCCCTATTCTCTGTTCCTCTGAGCCTCATGACACCTGGGGCAACAGGGTAGATGCTCCGAAATGCTCTGTCAAGATGAAGGAACCAACTGATGTGGCTGATACAGACCTTGTAGGACCTCGTTGGTACTCTTTATGAGGTTCTAACCCCTAACTCCCATTCCTCCGCCCTGTCCTATGTCACCTTCGTGGCAAGTCTTAATTAGTGTGATGGAATGGGATTAACCAAGTTTATAGGGCTTGAGAACTGCTGGATCTCTGCAGTGGTGACAGTGTTCTGGCCAGGAGAGTCAGAGGAGGCTTTTAGTTTTAAGTACTGAAAGGTAGGGATTCCTAATTTTCCCATTAAAGAATGGCAAGACAGGGGAACAGGAATCTCAGGGGCCCCTGGGCTCAGCAGAGAACACTGGGCTAGGAGCTTAGGGTGCTGGCTGGGTGACAGCCCTCAGTCTTGGCACAAGTCACTTCATGTCCTCGTCCTCAACTCCATTCACTGGAAATTAGGTACTGTTAATGAGAAGAATTCAGCTCCTCTCCAAAAGTATTTACTGAGCACTTACTTTATTTTATACCCAATAATGATATCAAGACTTACTGTATAAAGTGAGGGCTAGGTTCCAGAGACTTAGCGCTTAATGAGATTTCTCCGTCTCTGTCCTTACCCAGTGCACCCAGGAAAGTCCTGCATTCCCGTCAGCCAGCCCTGTGGTCCTCAAATGGGAGGAGAAAGACTGGGGACAGGGTAACAAGTTTGGGAAGGGCCTTGGGCTCATGCTGTTATTCATACGCACACCCCATGTGCACAAGTGTGCCCATGGCTGACCTAGGAAGATGTGAGGCCTTCAGGTCTTTTTCTCTGTTTCCCAGCTAAAAGGCTTTTTGGGCAAGTTACTCAAACTCGGGGCCTCAACATTCCTATCTGTAAAATAGGATAGTAAAATCTTCCACTTCTAACAAAAGCACTGTTGTGAGGCCAGAATGCACTTGAGTAACGTGAAAGGTCCTTGCAGACTCTTATGTCACTTATGCCAGAAGTTTGCTGGAAGTGGTGGGCAGAGCTTCTGTCCGCTTCCCAGTTGGTTGGATCTGAGTTCAAATCTCATGAATCCCAGTCATTTCTCAAATGTGACTTCGAGAAATTTAATTAATCTCTTCTTCCCTCAGCACTAGGACAGGGTGATAATGTCATTTGTGGTTTGTTTACATGCTGAAGGTTTGAGTCTGCTAATAGATTGTAAGCTCCCTGCAAAGTCCTAGTCAGTCTTATTTGCTCTTGTGTCCACAGCCCTGGAAGAGCGTCTGGTACCTAGAAGGTGCCCAGTAAGTGAAGTTTGCCTGGTTGAATACATGAGAGTCACTGGAAACCCAGCAGGAGCTATGATATAATCATGGGATCCTGATGTTTCTGAGCTCATGTTTTGCTCCTTTTCTTGTAGGACTCGGGTCAAGCTGGAAAGCCTGGAAGATGCCTACATCCTGCGGGGAGATGATGACTCCCTCTCTGATAAGCACGGCTGCCCTGCTTACGTGAGCCCAGAGATCTTGAACACCAGCGGCAGCTACTCGGGCAAAGCCGCCGACGTGTGGAGCCTGGGAGTGATGCTGTACACCATGTTGGTAGGGCGGTACCCTTTCCATGACATTGAGCCCAGTTCCCTCTTCAGCAAGATCCGACGTGGCCAGTTCAACATTCCAGAGACTCTGTCGCCCAAGGCCAAGTGCCTCATCCGAAGCATCCTGCGGCGGGAGCCCTCCGAGCGGCTGACTTCGCAGGAAATTCTGGACCATCCTTGGTTTTCTACAGATTTTAGTGTCTCGAATTCAGGATATGGTGCTAAGGAGGCATCTGACCAGCTGGTGCCGGATGTCAACATGGAAGAGAACTTGGACCCTTTCTTTAACTGAGCTCACGCCCCACAGAGACGGAGCTGGTACCAGGAGCGAAAGAGGGCAGCGGAAAGGAGTTCTTCCAGGGAGTTCACCTGGCTCGGTAGCAAGAAAGACACTGACACTCACATGTTTCTTGGTTCAGAGAAGGAAAATCTTACAGGAGCTGGCAGAACACGGAGCAGGGGGCAAGTGGTGTTGGGGCGAGGCTCTGGCTCTGGGGTCGGGTCAGAGCGGGGGAGCCCCTGGAGCTCCTCCTCCCTGATTGGCCCCAGAAACCACCCTGTCAGTCAGGCTCCGCCTACCCCACTTTTCATTTTGTTCAAAAATAGCTGCAGATCCTGACAGAATTGAAACTCTGCCTCAAACACACATCTTGGCATCGCACTGTTAGCATTTAACTTCTAGTCATGATTCAGGGAAGGTACAATTGGCCAAGGGTTTTGTTTTGTTTTTTTTCTCCTTTTTAAAGAAGCCAACCACCTATCTGATAATGAATTTGTTCACTTAAACACAAATTCGGTGCACACAGACGGACATGAAACCTGGGTGCTAAACTAAAAGAAAATAGAAGTCCAGTGTGTGTCTCTTAATCACTCTCTTCAACTCACTTCTTCTAAGTAAACTATTTAATATCCTGGTCAGGAAATGAGATGTTAATTATTTGCTCCCTGAAGGGAGGAAAAAAATCTGTCCTTTAATAAGCTATTCTGTTTTTTGTCAATTGGTTTGTGGCAGGAAGCTATTAGAAGTGAAACTTCCAGATGCATTACTGCTATCATAATTTAAAGAAGGAGGAAAAAAAAAGGAAGAGAGGAAAAGAGACATTCGACTCCTTAATTGTTTTTTCTTTTGAAAGATGAGGGTGGCCAACAGGCGTCCTCTTGGCTGCAGTGGCAGCAGAGCGGTGGCGTGAGGCGGTGGGAAGCTTCTGGAGTCTGACGCTTCTGCAACCCCTGGCCCTTCACTAAACGTTTTTGTCTTTGCTTTATTGGAGACCAGTGAGACAAAGCAGGTTGTCCCACATGTATCAAATACAGGGCAGCTATTTCATTTTCTTTATGAAGAATGATCCATTTGGCTTGGAAGGCCCTCTTGGTTTGGACAAAAACCCTCGGTAGAGGCAAGTGGGAAAGAAAATAAGCTGAAAGCTAGGGTAACATAAATAGAAACAGCTCTCTATCCCAATACGCACCTTTGTATCTTCAAGGACTCTTCTATTTATTAAGGAAAATGTCACATTGTGATGTATTAAGCCAGTATTTCAATTACGGGTTGACTTGGGATGACATGTTACATGCTGTTGTTAACATTTATATATATATATTTTTTTCTTGTTTTGAGTATTTCTGTCCCTGAAATAACCTTTTCTTTGGCTTTTCTAGATAGCTTTATTTGATTTTGAGTGGCCCATTGTTTTTTTTTTTATTTTTATTTTATTAACGGCTTTTCTATTGCTGTATGATGCAGAACTCTTTCGGCATAAATATTTGTGTTTCCAGTACCTCAGTTGTTTGGATTTTACTGCCTGTATGCGTTTTGTGAAATGGTCCTGTTTTTGGGTAGGTCACACGTGGACTCTAGTATGTAAATGTTACTTGAATCTGTGCTCCATAATAGTATGTGGCATGTATGTGCAGACCTGGATGCTTTATGCCTGCCCAGCAGGAGCCCGGCCTTCACCTTCCCATGAGGGTGGCTTAACCTTCATGTCAGGAGACAAGGCGGCCATGGATTTGCCCTTGATTCTGCTTTGACAATGGAAGATGTGAAGGAGAGAGGTGTTTCACACACTGAAGATGGTGCTGTGTCGAGGAGGACCTGTGTTTCTCCCCCCTCCCCTATTTTTTAAGAACCCCGGGGGAGGAAAGATTGGTAACATGCATGGCGGGGATCTATGGCCTCTGGTGCTTTGTCCTGTATTTGGTTTAATGTTTTTGTCCTAATCTCTTCAATCAATAAAATTGTGCGTATTTAACTAAAATTCTGGGGTCTGGCAAATGATGATTTTCTGAGTCTGTGGTTTGTGGCCGCTGCACACTGGCCAGGAACTCATGTTCTCTGAGATCTTCCCTCAGGGGTGAGGGAATCTTTCGGCGTCTCTGCACTACACTGGAAGAAGGGTTGTCTTGTGCCACACATTACATACATTGTGACACATCATCACAAAAAACTCTCAGAACGTTTTAAGTAAATTTACGATTTTGCGTTGGGCTGCATTCACAGCCATCCTGGGCTGCATGTGGCCCATAGGCTGCAGGTGGGACACCCCTGTTAGGGTGAACCATGACTACTATTTATACAAGGCGAAAGCTCCCTTCTGTTGTGACTGCCAATTTAGATGGAATATCTCACTGATTTAATCATCAGCCTCACCTTTGGAGGTGCGAATTATGATCCTGTCACAGATTAAGAAATAAGCCCAGAAAGATACAGAACTTTCCTCTCTGTATATGACCTGTAACGGATAGAGTCGGGTGTGGACTCCAAGTCTGTTGACTCCCGAAGCCTGTCATGCTTTTTTGACTTGAGCCCAGAGGTTCTCAGGGTAAGTGTCATAGAAGCTCAGGAGTGGCCAGTCTTCCCCAGGACCCTGCCATCCAAGCTGCGACATGGCTCCCCAGGAAAATCCACATCAACTTCGAACCTGTCAGGAAACGTCCAACGAGGAGATCGCCCAGCTCCCAGGGTGAGTCCCAGAGTGGTCAGCTAGGTAGGTGCCATTGGCAACCCCGTCCACTGTGCTCCTCCTTTAACTGTGCAGCCCGGGGGGCCAAGTCGATCCTGAAATGTTAAGGCAGAGCCTCCTGTGTCATTTCAGCGCAGGTTGGAGAAACAGACTTGTATAGGGACAGAGGCAGTGGGCGGGCAGAATGGAGGGGTGGGGCAGGCACACAGATTCATGGAGGCTCGGAGGATGGGTACCCACCTGCCACAGTCTGTGAGGAGGTGTCCTGGAAGAGGTGGCAGCTGCATCAGAGTCCAGAAAGAATGGGCTTTGGGAATGAAGGAGTAGGAGCTGCAGTGCCATCGTAAGCAGAGAGATCGGTGTGGGAGAAGTGTGCAGAGACTGCCCCGGGTGAGTGCTGTCGCCAAGCTGTGGGTAAACCCATCCACAGCCCTTGCAAAGACGGGTCTGTGCACGAGGACGTGGCTGAAGCGGAGGCTGTCTAGCCCGTGGGACCAGTCCTCTAAATCCACAAAATGCTTATCGTCTCGTGATGTCACCTCTGTGTCCCCAGTGCCACCCAACCCAGTGCCAGGCACGTGGGAGGTGTTCAGTAACAACTGTTAATTGAGGTGCCATTGGTGCTGGGGACTCTCTGCTGCTGAATTTCCTTCCAATCCCAGGTTTCTAGGAGGTACATCATTAGAAAATAGCTTTGCAGGGTTTGAGGCCCACCAGTGGCTTTTGTTAGGGCGCAGATAGGCTGATCCAATTTCTTTGCTTTTCACTGCCTGTGATTAAGCAAAAACAGGCCTGCTGCCTAATGTGCGGCTACTTGAATTGTGTTCTGTTAAAGCTTTGCATGTGGGGCTGCTGTGGGAAGGAGTTGTGGGCACACACTCCCAGCCTTTGTATAACGAGCCTCTACCTTGGTGGGGACCCAGAACCAGCAAGCTCGCTCCCCCTTAATGTCTCAAGGCTTGGAACCAGCCAGAAACCTTTTATTCTCTAATCTCTTTGGGGATAGGTAGCTCATCCCCTTGTTACTTAATCTGGACCTGTGGCAGGGCAAGGGGCCTGGGCCACTGGGAGAGAGGCAGGGATTGGGGAAGTAGCTGGCCTGGGCTTTGAGTCCTTATTCTCATATTGGCAGTACCTGAGCCCATCACTTTTATAAGGACCAAGGCCATTGAGAGGATTAACTGAGTTAGGGTGTGTCAAGAGCTTAGACCGGTGTCAGGCTGGAACAGTGACTGTTACCATGATCAACCAAAGGCACAATGAGGTGGAGTCCTTTCGACTGGGGAATGGCAGTAGAGTTGAGAATTGATAGAGTGCATTCAAGGAGAGTGACAGGGACCCACCGAGACCCCTCCCCTGCCTTATCGCAAGCAGCTTCCCTTTTACAGTGTTTTGTATATAGTTCTAATGTCGATTTATAGAAAGAAAGACAAAGGTTCTGCTGCTAGATATGTTTGAAACTATTGGTCAAGTCTAACTCTCGATGAAGACTTGACAAAGCAACTCTAACAAAGCAACCAATGTCCCGAGAAACCAAGGACATCAGGAGTCACCCAGAGAGCAGGTAATGGACTCTGAATGGAGGGCCAAGGTGTGCGGGAGCTTTGTAAGCGGGGTGCCTATACACACACCAAGGGTTTTGTTGCACACCCAACTCCTCTAACTGTAATCCTAGGTCTTTCCCACAGTGGCCAGTCCATTCTCTTCAGAGACTAGCGTGGTGACCAATCTCTAACGGGTGTCAGATGATAACCTGCAATAATTATGAATCATGTATCAATACATTAAATGTCTGAACCTAAGTGCTTAGTCATTGGGTGTTTTAGAGGCTCTTATTTATACAAGTTGGATGGTTGTCTTGTGTCCCAACAGTAGGCAAGGGTCCTGTAACTCAACTTTGGACACCGAGTCCCTCTTTGAGCCCCTGGGCAACCCTTGTCAAGTCTGTGTCATTTCCGTGCACTTGAGTCCCCAGGGTGAATATACATGCTGTCACTGGGAAATCTAACTTTGGAAGAAAGACCTGGCCTAAGAGATGAAGGGAAAGGGGGAATAGGGACCAACATCTCTTATTTAATCCATCAATTATTATTATTATCCAGCATTTTAAAACAGGTAGCAAATGTTACTCAAGTAAGGCTCCAAAAGACCAAATTGATTGAAGGATGCCATCCAGTGAAGGACTTCACACCAACTCCTGTATTTGAACCCAGTTTCCCAATCCCTATAGCTGTTCTACCCTGGCAAAGGAAATGGCTCTCAGCACAGAGAACTAAATGCTGGAACCTGGAAGCTGCGACTATGGTCCCCTCTCTCCTCTTCCACCCATTCTACAAATGTTTCTGCAGCTCACAGAGGAGTTGTCTGGGAAATCATTCCAGGACCAGCTGATGCAGGGTATATGGCTGGGTTGTGCAGTTACTTCACACTAGTTATTGACCTGGCATCCAAAAGGGGACCCTGCAGTCTTGCAGCATCTTCCCCCGCAGGAATGTTGGTTCTCAACAGGAGAGGAGGGTCATGTCTTCAGACTTTAAGGCATCTGGATTTTGGGGATCCCAAACATTTGGATGAATCCACCAAGATACATCAGGGACCCATATTTTCCCAACCGGGACCTTGACTTCTTTATAACAGATCTGCCTTTGTGGCACATTCAGTTATCTTTGAAGCTCTACATGAAGTACTAAATCCTGAGTTCAAACTTCAACATTTTGTGTTCTGCCACTAAACCAGAAAAGAATATCTCAGTGAGCTACCAAAAAGACCCTCTGGTCTTCACATCCAGTTTTCAGTTGCTTGTTAACTGGCCTTGACCTCTCATTGCCCCTCTGTACTGCAATGCCATCCATCATCCTTGTACTCATTCTTTGCTCCATACTTTCCAAATACTGAATCTGTGCATTGACCGGGGTGTACCTTCACTCAAATTTGCCACTACTGAAAGCTTTAGCAATTGTGCCTCCACTTTGTACTAGAGACTCTCTGTGCTCTGCATACCTCCTGGTATGGAGTCCTCAGTGCAGCTGGGTGGTGTGTGATCCAGCCCCAAACCCTGTCTTACCACCTGCTTTCGTGGACTGCCCCACTCCTGGTGTTACTATGTCAGTTGCGTCTTCACCGAGCAGAAGCTAAGTTGGAATCGCGAATGTAGGAGATCTATTGAGGAGAAATCCCTGTGAAAGGAAGCTGGAGGAAGCAGGGCTGGGCAGCATGCCCACAGCCATGTGGTCGTCAGAGCGTGGGCCCCGGTACCATCCTCTTGCTTAGATGGTGGCTGGGCCATCTGGGGAAGAGCAAGACCTCAGCCACAACGCTGAGCTGGACACGAACAAGATAACAGCTTTGAGCTGCCAACCCAACCGGTTTGATCCACACCATTTGTGAGGTAGAGCAAGCAGCTGACTCTTAGGAAAACAAAAATTCCACTCCCAAGATTTGGCTTCTCAATTTCAATATGTCCTGCTCACTGAGGTCTGGCTTAGGCTCTGCAGGAGCGTGTGAGCTGGTGGGAGGGATGGGAGTTGAAGGCTTTCCATTTTCAACGCCAATAGGATTCCCAGCTCTCTGATCACTCCTGGTTAAAAAGAAATGAATGCAGACTTCAAAGGGAAGTACACATCCTCTCTGGAACACCCCAGCCCATAGGAAGGAGAAACAATGGGGTGACATCCTCAGGCCGGCTTTTTCTTTTCTGGGAAGGAAGCGGAGATCTTTGGGGCCTGGCAGGGTAATTGAGCCCCCTGTCCTTCTGGCTGGGGAGGCTGAGGAGGCCTGGGGCCCAGAGGAAGCTGGAAAGGTGGCCTGGGAGGACTTGATAGGGAGGGGTCTGGAAGGGAGGTGGAGGAGGAGACCCACCCGCCTCCTGAGTATTGTGGATATTTATCTTCTGCTGTCAGCACTGCTGTTCCCACAGCGCCCTGGGAAGCAGAGACAGTGGGCGGCGGGCGGTTTGCTCTGCCAGGCCAGCTCTCGGACACACTGATTAGCATCTTTTCCCAAAAACACAGGACCAGGCCCCAGGTCTCCTGACGTCTAGTCAAATGCTCACCTAGCTGAACCAGACTCAGGGCATGAAAAAGAATTTTGAAATATAAGCTCCTTAGTAATTACACAAATAGACACATACCTTAAGTCTTCTCTGAGACCTACAGTGCACAGGTACTGTCTTTACAGACGTGCTACTTGGGTGGTACAGAAACTTCAAACTGATCTGGTGTGATCCCCATGGATGTGGATGAGGACCCTGAAGATCAGGGAGGGAAAGGAACTTAGTAGCTGTCCTTACAACATGGTCCTTCAAAGTATAGCTCTGGAGTCACCTGCTCCAGAAAGCCCTGCTCGAACAACCACCCCACCCAGGGGCCATGATCCGCCTTTGGACTGTAGCCCCCTTGAGCGCTGGGCCCAGGCTAACTCTTCTCTCAATTCCAGTGGTTTACGCTGGTCTGGGCACAGAGTCAGGATTCATCAAATGTGTGTTGAATGAATGAAGATGGACCAGAGACATTCTCAGGGGTCAACTGGAGAGCTGGGTCTCCCATGGTTTTTGGAACACAGGAGTCTGATAGCAACATGGCAGCTGAAATGATTATGCCAAGGCAGGGTGGGTGGGCAGGGAGGAAAGGCAAAGGACAACTGGTCAGCTGGAGAAAAGATCCTTTCTAAAAATCACTACAATTTCCTTCACTACATAGGAGGGTTTGTCATTTTGAATATACTGAATCCAGCTGGCAGCTGGGCAGTGCAGAGTTAAAAAGACTAAGAAGAGCCATGAGCTGAGAGACTGACTGTCTTAACTTTTTCCATCCTTTCAGGGGCTGAACTACAGAATAAACAGGCTTCTTGCAGGCACCATGATATACTTGTTCTTAAACCTTCATGTGCAGTCTGGAAAGTGACTGGCCATCAACAGAGATGAGGCCTGTCCAGAAAGTATCCAGCCACAGACTATGAAAAACAGAGACATTTATTGAAGAAGATATAAGATACAAGAGACATTGTACATAGGACATTGACGCCTCAGTCCTCTTCAAAGTAGGCACCTTGGGACCTCACATAGTTCTCCCAGGGTTTCTTCCACTGTTCAAAGTACTGCAAAATCCTTTGTTGGAATAGCCATCAGCTGCCCCAACGTATTTTCCTGAATCTCATCAATGGTCTGAAATCTCTTCCCTTTCAAAGGTGATTTTAGTTTTGGAAAAGGCCAGAAGTTGCAGGGTGCCAAATTTGGGCTGTAGGGGGGCTGAGTCACCTGGGTGACTTGATGTTTGACCAAAAAACTTTGCAGGAGACATGATGCATGAGCAGGTGCATTGTTATGAGGAAGCTGCCAATCACCAGTTGCCCATAGCTGCAGCCTTCTGAATCATTTGAATAACTTCCGCACCAGAACGTTCAAGTTTAACACAAAATTTGATGCAGATTTGTCCCTCTTCTCTCTCAGTCATTTTGAATGTGATGGCCACACAGTACACATGCTCACTCAACGGCATCTACTGCCCCCACTGACTAGTACAGTGAAGTCATCATTGTTCACACATGCGCATTCCAGTCCACCACTCTCCTTGGCTGTCAGGTTACATCGATGTCATGAAAGCCATTCTCATTACACTAACAATGGCTGAACTTTTTCCAGACAGACCTCGTATTTGCAGGCAGACTGAACACTAGGTTTAACGGATTGTTGTTTCTTCCCAAAGCCAAGGCAGCTTGATGTCTTTTTGCCAGAGATATTATTCTGGAGAGCAATGCAAAATTTGTCTCAACATGAGGAAGTTTTTTCCATATGATTTTCACAATGTTCACCAGGGTCAGTATGAAATTTATCGAGATACTGTCCAGCCCAGGGTGATCCTGAGGCCACTCTTGGTGGAAGAATCTCCGAAAGGACAGTCGGGTTTCCCTGGGAAGAGCTTGGCCATCTTTACACCCCATCCACCGAGCTGGATTTTCTGCTATTTTCCCCAAGAGTTGATCTTCAGCTAATTTGCATAACGAGGGAGAACTTCATTAAACTTTATTTTCTGTAGTTCACGTGTTTTTAGAATGCATATCTCTCATTTTCTAAGCATAAACTTGCTATGTCATTAAACCTACTTTTTCAAGTCTCACTCATATCATCCACCTCAAGTGAGATTCTGACACTCGCCTTTGGGAAACCCCTTGGCGAGTCTTAAACCGACAGCTGACCAGAGCAGACCACTGGACTCCACAACCAGTGTGGGGTCCCGGGAAGATTTCAGTGGCCCTTGGCAATGGAAAGCAGTGTGATGCATGAGAAATGAGAAAAGCATGACTCACAAACGCTGCTTCTCTTTCAATGCGTGAATTTGGGGAAATCCCTTAGACTCTCTGAACTCAAGCGTGATCGACAACTGTTTGGCCAATTTCTGAAATATTCTGTTGCGAGAGCTAGCCCGAGGGGAGTGGTGGGCAGAAACTGCAGACATCATCGCAACAGGTGGGGGCAGGCTGAGGAGGAGGCGCAGCCTGGCCTTTCTCTGCAGTCGGCGATGCTTAGTTGCACGTTGTCCCGAAGGGTGGTCTCGAAGTCACCAGCCTTTCCACTAGCTTACAGATGCCTTTTCTGGGGAGCAGGGCCTGGCCATCACATCTTTGACATAAGATACAGTTGGCTGTTCTGACCCATGAAGGCTATTGACTCAGTTTCCCTGTGGCCTATTGAGTTCCCATGACAGAGGTGTGCCAACAATTCACCTCCATGTGATTCTGCTGCTGTGGTGAGACCTGGGTTAGCAAAATTGTCACTCTCATTGGTGATGTTACAGCGAAGTCATCCCATAGAGATCTTATATGTAATTATTAATTGTCTTAGGTCACTCCTTCATTGATACAATAATTATATACAACATCAAGGATAGAAGCCAAAGGGCAAAGGGGGGAAGAGGAAAAGGTAAATCGCCTAGAACTGAACATAAATTCAGTTCCGACCTCCTTCTCCATCTTCATTTCCTCCATCCCTCTTTCCCTTTCTCCCTCCTTCCTTCTGTTGTGTATTTATTCCATCAGACAATAAATCAGCAAATATTCCTGACAACATTTTCTGAATCGTGCGTTGTTCAGGAAATACAGCCATAACGGACATGTTATTTCTGCCCATAAGGAGCTCAGGGTACAATGGGGGAAGCTGACAAGAAAGGAGACCATCATAATGCTCTGTGAAGATTTCTGTGATAGACGTGAGCTTCAGGAGTGACGGGGGTCACTCCTTCCAGCCTTGGGGGAGGCGAAGAAGGACTCACTGGAAAACACTATGACCAGATTGAGTCCTGAAGGAGTGAAACTTTGTGAGGACCAGTGGTAGGTGAGTATTCTTAGGTACAGTTGTAACAGAGTGCAGCTGATTGGCTCCCCATCACAGGGCCACACCTGCCCAGACTTACTATGGCAGCCCAGTAAAGCTAGAAAAATACTGAAATGCTGACAGGTGTGGTGCATTGTGGGCGGAGTCAGAAATGGTGAGGCAGAGGAGGATTGGCGCTGGGATTTAAACCCAGGCAGGAAGCCATGTGGGGTCTTTTCGGGACCACACGGCTTGGGCAGAGAAGAGCCTCGAGACTTTAGGGTGCTCCCTTTTTGCCATGTGACTTAGGAGGCAGGAGAGACTTTGCCTGGAAGGAAAGGAGCGAAAGGACTCTTGCTAGTGGGTCAGGAGAAGGTGTCACATGGTTTTGGATTAACTGGAGATGGCGCTGGTGACACAGCTGATGGTGCCGGAACTGAGGGGCTGCCTGAGCCACGGACTTCTACTTCTTTTTCTGAGATACGGTACCCTGGACTGGGCAGAAGGGGAAGGAAGGACTGCGTGCGTTTGTGGGTATTCTAAAGGACTTTGGGATCTCAATGAAGACATTAAGTCATTACTCTTAAGTTTGTATAACTCTTTAAATAGTAATCCCTTTCCTTTTCACCAGTCTCTGGCATTGAGAGATGTCTTTCCCTGGTGGTGGGCAAAGCGAACCTAGTACGAGGTGGGGGTCCCACAAGGGTGGGTCCATTCAGTAATAGCATATCATTCCCCCACCCCCCGGTCCCAGGTCTGTTCTGTAACAGGGTGACCAGAAGGCCCACTGGTCTGAGATGATGGTGTATTTCCAGCTGTTACTGCTTGGATATACACACAACTGGTTATGAAATGCTCTGTGCCTGAATAAATAAAATGAATGAATTTTATTCATTTTATAGCAAAAACGCACTTTTCCTATCAGCAACCTCTAAAAATATTTTTTCTCTGGTGTTGTAAGTTTTGAACAGAGATCTGATAAGCAATGTTTTCAAGATCAGTTTTGTCATAGACACAGACACAAATTGTTCTTGATTATATTGTGTGGTCCCTTCAATGGCCCCAAAAGTGTGTGTCTGGCATTGAAATGGGTAGCACAACCTTCCAAAAAATACAAGGCTAAATGAAGGGAGATGGTTCCAGGGACACTCTGGCCATCTAGAAAGACTCTGGAAAGATGCCTCTAGATCTGAGTCTTGATTGATTTCCTAGGATGAAAATTTCTGCCCCCAGGATTATGAATGGCTCTTGTTACTGGGTTTGCTGAGAGCTGGGCCTCAGTCTCTAGTTTGGGGGGTGCTTGTGTTGTAGAACAAGCCAGGGGGGATAGCCCATGTTGGGCTGAATCAATGCAGGGACGACTGGGACAAACACCAACCCATGCCATCAGCTCAGGTAGTTCAGTAGAGCTTTTTCCACCTGGGCCATTTGTCCTTCTGGCTTCCAAATCTCACACAATGACTCGCTCTCACCTAGACTCATGGTTTACGTTGCCTATATTGTATCAGTTGAAGAAAATAATTTCATCCTGTTTTCCAAAAAGCTTATTTTCTCACATTTACTGAAGAAAAACTGCCTCCCATGCTAGAGACTCAGTAGTTGTTGAAAACATAGGAACAGAATAAGATGCTGTTGGTTTGACTCTGGTTCTGCCTCATTGAAGTGGAAAGATACTGAGTTACTTGATGTTTCTGTGTTTCAGTTTCTTCATCTGTGATTTGAGATGATTATTACCCACCTCCTATGTCCATTGTGATATTTGCACAGGACAGGAGACTTAAGTGATGCAATAATGTCTTGCTACTATTATCAGGTGTCCAGGTTTGTGCTCTCTTTCCTTCCTATGAATCCTAGGAATCTTTGGGACAAATCCTTGCTTAGAGGAGAGAGAAGGACTCATAACTACCAACTGGCCACAGATGAGTCCATGGTCTCCCTGGGAGGCCTTTGGAAGGGAGTCCGTGCATTCTGTGTACCCAGCAGACCTTCCTGCAGGACTGTGCAAAGGGCGTTCTGGGCAGCATGGGATCAGGGCCAGGACTGGGGGTGACCTCAGGTGTCCCCATGAATAGCAGTTAAATCACTCAGGAGAGATCCTATGGAAAACAAGGATCGGAATGCCAGGAGGTGTTGCAATATTATTTTAGAAGATTCATCTGCTTAGTATTATAGTTCCCCTCACTTAACCCTCAGAGGTTTTGGACTGTGCTCTGGTGTGAAAATTTTTTTCTGTTTAGAAAGAGTTCCACTCATTGCTCATTACTTTAGCAGACTGCACATTGGGAGAACTTGTTTATCCTGCTAAGTGAGTCATCGATATCCTGCTCTATACTAAGCCATGGAATGGTAGACTTGGACGGATCTCAGGGCTCCTCAAGCTCAGCCTTCTCATTTTACCAGTTGGGGAATGGAGGTCCAGCGGGGAGAGGGGTTTGCATGGAGTCACACCACTGTGGACCTGGTCCTAACAAACAGATTTCCTGATTCCAAGTCTTGAGTGTAACTGTGTAAATGTAACAGATGTCTACAAAGTTTTGGAGGGACTAGGTAGAAAGGAAACCATGTTAGAAATGATAGATGTCATGTTCTGATTTGACATTTCAGCAACTATGGAAGAAGTTCATACTTAAGAAGGGGAATATGACGCTTAGTTTAGGAGACACAAATAGAAAATAACTCCCTCATCCATTCTGCCTGAAAAATGTTTGTGTGCCTACTCCCCAGCCACCCTGTGAAGCCCTCAGATATGCAAGAGAACAGGGCAGATATGGACCCTGGCCTCATTGAGTGGTCTAGGGGCTCTCCAGTCTCTACATCTCAGGTAGTTCTCAGATCGCTTACCTGAAGTACTAGGGTTTCACAGAGATGCCTCCAGATCTTCTGCAAAGCTGGGTTCCAATCTCTCCCCACCCATCCCCATGTCAATCACAGAGTTGTCCCTTTCCATACTGGGGCTTCATGTAAAGATTGCATTGGAAGACAAGATTCCTTTGATTAATTCACTGAGTTGGTTCATGCTTCCTTCTTCTGTTATTCAGAAAAATCTTCATCTGTAAGTGTAAAAACTCAGCTCACATGATCCGGAGAACAGAAACAGTAGAGTTGATTGGAAGCCTTCGGCTGCATCAAGTTTTAGGCTCAGCTAAGTCAAGGAGCTCAGGCATTTACAGGACTGCCCCCTCTGTTTGGCGCCAAGTAAGTTTAGATCCAAGAACTAAAGTAAGAACATCAGGATTTCCTTCCTTCCTTCCTTCCTTCCTTCTTTTTTCTTTCTTTCTTTCTTTCTTTCTTTCTTTCTTTCTTTCTTTCTTTCTTTCTTTCTTTCTTTCTTTCTTTCTTTCTTCTCTCTATACTCTGCTTATATCTGCTTCACTTCATTAGTCACAATCCACCTCCAAATAGCAGGGATATGACTGTTGGCTGCCCTAGATTTATAACTTCCAACAGAAAAGAACATCTCTGTATATGCATATAGCCATCCAGGAAATAATATGATTCATTCTGCTTGGGTCTCTTGCTTATCTCTGAACAAATCAGTGGAGCCAGGGGCACAGGGGTACTTGTACTGGTTAGTCGGTGCTCAGGTACCATCTCCTGTGGAGGGACCCAGGCACTATGACTGACAGTCCCACCTGCACCAAAGATAATGGTCTCATCAAAAGGAAGGATGAGAATGTGCAAGTGGGAAGACCAAAGCTATGATATCACAGCCTACTACATCCTTGCTTTCTCTTTAAGTTGATAAAATAAATATGTATCACCTTATTGGACTTATTTTTTTTCATACTGACTGAATTGCAACAATGATTCCTGGCAGCTCAAAATAATGCATAAGAAAGGTAAAATTCAAACCGTTGATATCAAGTTAAAGAGGCAACATGGAATGATCATCACATTATTCTTAGATGCACAGGCTGAGAGGAGACATGTACACTGAGAACAGAGTTTTAGTCTTGACTTCCTATCACTGCAGTCCAACAAGGAAAGAGTGGGCCCGTGATTCTCATGGTCTAATATTAGAATCTAGTTGCCAAAGGGCAAAAGACTTTTTTCTAACATTGAGGTCTGAGTTTAGTTTGTCATGGACACTTTTGTCTATGAGGCATTTGTGTAGCTTTTTAAATTTTTTTTATTTTTTAAAAACCAGTAGATAATTCTCCTACCCAATCTCTGCAACTCTGCATGGTTATTTTCTAAGCCTTTTGCCGAAAATGAATAGAGACAGCGTCTTTTGAATGGATGTTATTCAGAAAGAGCACCATGCTCCTAAGAGAGGTGGAGACTGCTGATGAAGGTGACTATGCTGAGGGTTAAATGATTGATTTAGGTATTTCACAGCCACACAAAGAACCAGCTACAACCCTCTTCTCTTCAAAGGGAACCATTTGTTTTCCGTCTCAATAAAGAATACTGGAACCATAAGAGTTCATTGTAAGTAAGGTCAGTTTCACAGAGAAAGTCACTACAAAGGGATCATCTCCAGAAAAGTTCAACATCAGTGATAATGCTGGGTGCATTACACACATTGTCATTCCTTGGACAAGACATGCAAATAAAAAGCAATCTGTTCATTTTCTAGGTGAGGGAATGCATGCAAATTCCACAAAAGGCAGACAGAGCCTGGCACACCCACCACGCAACAGTCCTGAGGGCCCGGCAATCTGGATTCTGCTTCTGGCTCTGCCCTCATTTGCGATGTCCCTGTCAAAATCCCTTCTTATTTAAACTTTGTTTTCAAAGTTAGCAAAGTACAAATCCTGACTTATATAATTACTAAGATTTCCTCTGGCTTTAAATGTCCACATATAAATTATATTTTTATTTTTATTTATTTTATTTTGTATTTAGAACATGTCACATTTTTTAAAAAAGATTTAATTTATTTATTTTTAGAGAGAGAGGAAGAGAGAAAGAGAGGGAGAGAAACATCAATGTGTTGTTGCCTCTTGTGCACCCCCTACTGGGGACCTGGCCTGCAACCCAGGCATGTGCTCTGACTGGGACTCAAACAGGTGACCCTTTGCTTCTCAGTCCAGAGCTCAATCCACTGAGCCACACCAGCTGGGGCTAAATTATATTTTTAATAATACAGATTGTAGAAAACGATGCCTACCTATTTGATTATTAAGTGACAATATTGTTATCCACATGGAGCTTTTGGAAATTGGTCTTGTGCATTGGCAATGAATCTCTCATTTCCAAAACACTCTTGTTTTTCTGTTTTTCTTTTGACAAAACTGACATTTTGCTGAGAAAGATTTTGAATGTCTCTTGCTCTTAATAGTTTGCTCTTTATGAACAACCCTCCTCCTCAAATACACACACACATACAAGATTCATTGTTCTTAAAGATCTTTTTTCTCTGTAGCTTCTCCTTATGACATGCCCGTCATGTCTGCCTTGGGTCTGCCCATCACGAGAGCTGTCCCCCACCACTCGGCCTGGAGAGTGGGCAGCCCAGAGTGCAGTTCCCTCTCCCTGACTGTGGAGAGGACATCCCAGTGCAAAAACAAGACTTGCCCTTGGAAGCTGGTTCCCCCACCTCCACAAGGGGGCACGTGTTGAAAATGGGGAAGAAAGGCTTCATCTACAAAGATTGAGATTCTTCTCCCAGTTCTGCCAATGAACTAACTCAGGGTATAAGATTTGCTGAGCCGATAGGCTCTTGGCGGTTTACAGCACCCGTCCACACATGTTATTTCCCATGGCCTTCACAAGAAGCCCTTCAAATGGGCAGCGCTCACCGTGCGCTCTAGACGAGGCTGTGCAGGCCCAGATGGCTCACTGAAGCACCAAGACAGCTCTTGGGGAGGGAAAGGAGGGGAACCAGGGCCGAGTCCAGCTCTCGCCAGCCCGCTGCAAGAGAGTGGACTAACATTTTCAATCCCTGGGACTCAGTCTCCTCGCAGGTAAACCAGGGACCATAACCCCAGTCCACCTAATGCACAGGAATGAGTGTGTTCTGAGAACACAAATGCCATTCATTTTCTACTGACCAGAATCCAAGTCTATTTCAATAGCTCAGAAACATGGTCAAATATCAAAGGCCTGAATTTAGCAACTCTGAAAGCCCAAACGGGCCAAGTACCACACAAGCTCTGCCTTCTCCTCGGAACAAGGTGGCATTAAGGAGGAAGCCCAGAGCTGACCTAGGACTCTGTCCAGTGGGACCTGAGAGCAGAGGAATGAACTGTACATTTGCAGGTTTGGTGTGGTTTGAGACTCCATTTGCGAAAATAAGTTACTGACGACGTAGGAGAAACATTTTTGTGGATACAAAAAGTGGAGATGAAATAGGAAAAAAAAGCTCATGCATTTGAAAATCTTACAAAAATAACAAATGAATAAGTTATTGAAAAACATTGGAACATGTTCTTTCTCAGTGTAACTCTTGAGTTCTCTTCCTGCAGCTATTGCTCTTAGTCATCTTCATTTTTTTAAGGTATTTATTTGGAGTCTGTTGCTTCTGGCTTTTCCCAAGACAGCATCTGAGTACCGCCTACCCCCTAAGCCAGCCTGGGCCTGTGCTGTCTCTCAGATCCCACCATACCGCCTCCCAGAACCACCCACACCCCCTGCCTCAGCCCCCTATGGGAAGCTCGTGAGAACCCCTAGCCTCAGATCACCGTGACCTGACCCTTAAGCCTGCCCATTGACAATCACCGGGTCTTATTCCTCTGATCCAGAGTGCTTGACAGGTTACATTGGTTGGTCCCTGCAGTTTACAGAGGGTTGCCAGCTTCAGCAAATAATACTACAGATGCCCAGTTCAGTTTGGGTTTCAGGTAAGTAAATAATTTTTAGCATAACCATGTCCCCGTGGTACTGGTGATGTTTCCCTGGGGAAATAAGCAGAGCGGGAATCATGCTTCCATTCTACCGAGCAGGACACTGAGACCCATGACGGGGAAGGATGCCGTCTCTGATTGCACAGTGAGGCGGTGATATTGCCGGGATCTGAACCAGAGTGGGCCGACCTCAAAGCCCAGGCTTTACCATGGCCTTGTGCCACCTCTATTAAATGTAACGGTGTATCTATGCCACTTGACAGTTTTCAAAACACTTTCAGGTGCATGATCTTAATTAGTCTTCACAGGAACCTTTGAGATTGGCTCCACATTTCATTTGTTCGAAGACACGTTTTTCTCTTTTTTAGCACTTTAACCTCTCTGAGTTCAGGATGTATTTTACTGTCAGTAGTGTGTCAGTAGTGTGGCAGAATTTTTTTTTTCTCAGAAGAGCAGAAAATAATGGCATCTTGGATTCCAGTCAATGAAATGTTATTATATATTTTCTGCAGCTGAAGAAAGAGGCCCAGGGAGCTCTGGTCTCTAGAATAAGGTGGCAGACACTATAATTAAACCTGTCTTCCTGGCCTTCTCCTCCCCTTATGTTGAAAGGAAATGACACAAACTTTGTCCCCAAGACACACAATAGAACAAGGGTGGGTTCAGGGAAGGCTGCCAGATATCAGATTTCTAGAGGAGGGTGGAGTCCTGCGCTCTCTTTCCCTAATTTTCTGTGTATGCCTAGAACTTAAAGACTGGGCTGTTAAATGAAGGATCTGGCAAGGGATGGCTTCCCTGCTTTTGTCTAAATCTTCCAGAGGAACGGCACAGAAGAAAACTATAGCTAGCTGCTGTGTAAGGCAAGTGGAAGATTCAAAAAAGTGGGAGACAGAAGTGCACCTTGGGAAAGCCATCCTGGGCCTGTCCCGCCAGCTGGAGGGCGCTCCCCAAGATGCGCGGGCTGCCGGCCCGAACCTGGTCCTGGCCCAAATGCTGCGTGACTCAGGGAGCGTTTTGCCACCACTTCCTCTCAGAGCCTTGCTCTGCAGTCTAGACTGAGCTGGACGCGATCATTCTTGGCACTGGGCCCACATTTCCCAGCTTGCATTCACAGAACCTCATTCCAAGTGTTGTATTCCTGGGCTCAAGACAGCTAATATCAGGAGGGAATCTTCATTAGGGAAGAGAAACACATTTTGCAGAGAAAAGAGGAGGAGGAGGAGGAGGAGGACAATCCTGACCTGACTGCAAGCAGACAGGTCTGAGATGGAATTGATCTACACTTTCAGAGCTTAAGAAGCAAAAGACATCTCCCAGAAAGATGATCACTTCAGAAGACAGGTGAAAAAACTAAACTATGGTGTGAAGGTTCTAGAATTAAAGGCACTCAACGTGGTCTTTCTTTTAAAGAAAAAGAGCTTAAAACTGGACGTTTGTACAGATCTAACGTACAACACAGGGACTATTGTTAACAACACTGTCCTGTGTACTTGGAAGCTGTGGAGAGAGTAGATCATAAAAGTCCTTGCCATTCACAGGAAATGGTAACTAAGTGACTGATGGATGTGTTAACTTTTGTGGTAGCCATTGCCCAATGTATACATCCATCAAATCACCATGTTGTAAGCCTTAAACTTACCTAAGGCTATCTGTCAATACTACCTCAATAAAGCTGGGGGAAGAGAAGAGCTTATTCCAGATCAGAAGCCCATCTGCAGATTGCCCTCTATGTTGGTAACAGGCAGACGCATTGCACTTGCTCAGGCTCTCCATAATGTATCGCATCACCTAAGCTCACCTCAAGCTTACTGGTCCATGCTAATGTTCCCGTTTGAGAGACAAAGGGCCAGAGGCTCAAGTCATCAGTGACCTTGCTCAAGTTGACAGACTGTTTACAGTAGAGTTGGCTGCGGAGCCCAGGTCTTGTGACTCCAAGGGCTGTGTTTTGTTTACTCCTTGCACCCATGGCTACGAGCACCTCAGGAAATAAGAGCAAGAGATCAGGTTTTGTTGGGTGAACTTGGGAGAAAGTTAGGGAGGGTTAGGTAGAATGAAATGAGGGTGACAGAGCCTGGAAGGGGCTTAAGAATTTGCCCTGGGTCCTGTAGCTATTGACCTGATAGAGTGTCTAGAACATGTATGGATAAGAAAGGGAGATGTCAGCTTCAGGAAAGCCATCTCAGGGCCAGCTGAAGGCTTAATGTAAGAACATAAAGGCCTAGTTAGACTAGGGAAGAGGTTCTAGACTAAAAGACCTCTGATAGTGAATTAGAGGGTTAGGAAGAGGATTATTACCAAGATTCCTCCAAGAATATTGATGAAGAAAAGGTGTTTTATTTCTTGTTTGTTTAATAGCATTCTATTTCCTGCAGTGTAGCCAAAGTTGCACAAAATGGTGTAATGGAAAAAGAATGATGTTTAGAATCATACACAACTGGGCTAAGTCCAGGCCACCCCACCCACTTAACTGATTTTTGACCTGAGACAAGTCATCCAGGCTTCCTGATGATCAGTTTCTTCATCTGTAAAATAGAGGAGGTAGTGCCTCTCTTAGGTGGCTTCCAGGGTCATGTGCACATCACTGATCAGTTCACTCTGTCCTTGGGCTCCTGAATTGGGTGCTTGTTCTGTTACAGCCCCTCACACCATAGTTTAGTTTTTTCACTTGTCTCCCCTTTTTGTCTCTTGGCTCCTTGACATCAGTGTCTGGCAAAGAACAGACTCTCAAAGCAGAATGTTGGGAATGAGGATGCAGAAAAGATGGGAAAGACAGGATTTAGTTTAGCAAACTCTAGAAGCCTAGAGTGCTCCCCCCACCCCTTTACTCTAAGGCCATCAACCTTTTCTCCCCTTCCAACCTCCAAGCCCTGATCACAACCCTGGCCTCCACATCGCATGCACTTGAAGTCTAATGGGAAAGACTTCAGGATAAATCAGAAAGTATCTTTTCACAAGGGAGTAATGCGCTTACAATAATTAAACATTGGTGGTTTTCAGTTGACAATGGTCTTTCACTTTCCTTGTCATCTCTCTGGAGTCTAGCAACAACCCAATATGATCAGAGAAGAGCACATTTTCATCCTATAGACCAGGAAACTGAGTCTCAGGCAGGCCACAGAGTTGCTAGTGACAAAATCGGAACCGGAAGCCAAAGTGTCTGACTCCCTGTCTCTATGCCTCCCTGTGCTTCAAAGATGATGCTAAGCTAATAAGTCTAAAAATAATGATAGCGAAGTAGTGTCCCCAACACCTTGGCTGTGAGTGGGCTCCCCTGGTGAGGATGGGAGTGTTGCACAGCCCCCATTTCCTGCACACTCATCAGACAGGCTCAGAGGAGAGTGGTCTTGCAGCCCTGACTCGGAAGCTGAATCACTGTGAGCCCTGCTGTTGGATGGAAGAGAATGGCGTGGGTGGTCGTGTCCCAGACAGAAGACTCTCAGCCAGATGGAGATGCGCCTGCAAACTTGGACGGGGCTCTGGTTGTTGCCGGATTCCTGGTGTTGCTCTCTTTTGATTAAATAGATGGTGGAGGAGGCAGCAGCCAGGAGGTGCCCACCACTCATGAAATCCTTGGCCCCCTCAGGTAGGGACATCTCCAAGGGTGATCAGCAGCCAGGCCAGCCAGGGGAGAGAGGCTGGGGCACCGGGAAGTACAGACACACCAGTCCTTTGTAAGGAAATTCAGGCAGTAACTACAGTGTGGCAGAGATGCTATTTATACAACACCCATCTGCCGAACATTCTGGGTGCTTCCCTCCAGACACACAACTCAAATACAGCAAGTTCTTATGCTGAAACTAAGAGCTCCCTCTGTCACAGCTGAATGGCCCACCAGTGTCTGGTCTGAAATGATACTACTTGAATGGAGGACTATTTGGAATGACTCACTCTTGCCCCGGTATGATCATGATAACAACCAGGACAGCCTGAATATTCTGTACTGTGTGCTAATCATCAGTAGGTATCATCATACTCATATATGGAAGGAAATGGGGGTTCACCAAGGTTAAGTGACTCATCCAAGGTCACACGATTCTCACTGGTGGACCTGTGGCACTACTGCCTATGCTGGGGTGTCACTCAGTCAGTGGGTGACCGAATGGAGTTGGAACCAGGTGTCTCCAACCTCAAAGCCCAACCAGGCTCTGTTTCCAACCATGAACACCATGCTCCATCTCCCCAAATTTGCCATCTACTTCCTGCTCCTCTTCCCAAGTTCCCAGAGGAAGAGAACCCCTAAGAGTCATCCCCAGAGGGAGGCAGTGAGATTGTTGTTCTTGCTGGCCCAGCACTGAGGTTTCAGATGGCTTCAGTCCTCTGGAATTTATAGGCAAATGTTCTGCTTTTGTCTTTGGCAAATCCAAGTGCATATTTCATCTTCACAAAGCCTGTCTGGGACCCTGAGCACCAGGGGCTCCTCCTTTGGTCACCTTCACTTCATCCCCTCTTTCTCTGCCTGAGCACACCAGGCAGTACCAGCAGGACCGGGAGCCCTGGTTCCTCGCTGCTCCTCCACTCCACAGGGAGTCCTCTGGGAGCCCGGTCAGGGTTAGGAGAAGATCTAGGAAGCCATCTGTTTGGGTTTTCCCCCAACCCTGTCTAGGATGGAGAGAAAAGAGCCAGAGACAGGATCTCAGAACCCCACTGAGTCCATTTATAGACATGAATGAAAAGAGAAAATTATGGATCTATAAATCTAACCAAATTTGGAAAAAGTCCCAGGAAAATAAGCACTAAGTGCTTATAAATTACTTTAATCTGATGAGAAGGAAGGAGAGGAGGAACCAGGGGAGGGAGGAAGGAAAAATGCGTAAAGGAAGCCAGCATTCACTGAGCATCCTGTGTGGCTTGCACCGTGTTGGGTGCTCTGAGACCAGGATGGGAGACAGACTTTGTTTGTAGTTCAGATTCATCATTCAATGATGTGTGATTTTTGGCAAGTCATTTCTCTCTTTGGACTTTGCTTTTCCATTGCAAAGAGGGTTGGGCGCAGATGAAAGAAAGAAAGAAAGAAAGAAAGAAAGAAAGAAAGAAAGAAAGAAAGAAAGGAAGGAAGGAAGGAAGAAAGAAAGGAAGAAAGAGAAAAAGAAAAGAAAGGATGAAAGAAAAGAAAGAAAGAAGAGAAAGAAAACAGGGAGAGAGAAAGGAAGGAAGGAAGAAAGAAAAGGATTGAAAGAAGGAAAAGAGAAGGAAAGAAGGCATGAAAGAAAGTAGGGAAGAGGAGTAGCATACAAAGAAGGACATAAGGTGGGTATAGTTAAAGGATGTAAAGAGGAAAAAGCGGGAAGAAAGTGGAAAGAAAGAGAAAAAGGATGAAGGAAGAGAAGAGTGAGAGGAAAGGAAACCAGAGAACAACATACCGCTGGAGGACATGTTTCCAGGCTGGGAGCCTGCCTGCCCGCACCCCCCCTCCCCCATCCCCATGACTTCCTCTGAGAGAGTACTTCCACAACTGCGGGGCTGGCATTCAGCAGGCACTCACTGCTGTTTCTGGGGGATGCTGCAAGTGAAGTGACTTGCCCAGTTCGCTCACCAGGGCTGAACCCAGAGAAACAGGCTGCTGGAGTGCATAGTTCTGTTGATGGCTTACTGACCTCTTGGACTGCCTATAGGCTCGACTGTGCTTTTGAACTTCTCAGCAAAGCGGGAGAGAATGCAGGAGTGAGCACTCCGGGCACAGGCTCCTGATCGCTATAAGGAGCCTAAGCAAAGTGGTGGAATGGTAGGTACAGTAGAGACAATTTGGAGAAGGGAGGTAGCAGAGCCCTGTGCAAAGTTCCTTCAGAATCACCTTTATTGATTTTGTTAAAAATCATTTAATCCACTTCTTTTGACATAAATGAATCCTGAGCTTTGGTATCAGACAACCTCAGATGTAAATCCTGCTTTATTCCCTCTTGAGTTAGTAATTTAATGTTCCAGACTCAGTCTTCTTGCCTGTTCAATGGTTGTAAATACTTGCAGAGCTTGCAAGAATTAGAGATGGGCTGATTGCTTTCTGGTGTGCTGATTGGCTCCCAGCGGATGCTCAACAAGCCCTTCGAGTATCTGAATCCATGTCTTTCTTCATATTTCCACCTGCGTAGGTGCACCAAAGCATATAAATTACAGGAAAATTTTTTTTTATTCTAAAAGCTAAAGAAGATCTTATGTGACCAATATACTCAGTGTCAAAAGGCACCTCACCAAGTGCATTCATTCACTCACTGAGAGATGGATGGTATTTTAGCATCCTGTGTTTCCAACCACCCATCTGGTGACTTAGCTACAGTGACAGCTTTACCTGCATTTTGCATGTCACTCACTCTGGTACTTCAGGTGTTGTTCCTGGCAGCCTACTCACAGTGCTTTTTCCCATCAAGCTGAACTCCAGTAATTTGCTTTCTTAATGCATAGTTTTTCACTCTGTTCGGCACAATTTTGGTTTCCTTTCTTGAAAGTTCGAAAATTATTTTTGTGTTCTTCCATTTCCTGCCTTTTCTTACCAATTTCTCTAAAGAGATTCATCTGTTTACACCATCTGGTCAGAATCTCAAGAATTAGAAAAGCAGTTTTAGGGATAAGAAATTTCATCTGTACGTGCTCCAGGTATGCGGGTGGGAATTGAGATTCACAGGACAGAACTCTCCCACCGTGTCCCACCGTGTGAAGCTATTGTTTCACGTGGGAGTGTTTGGTGGTGGTGTCATGCAGCCACATGCCCGTGTATAGAGAATATATACAACAAACCAGGAATGAGGAGCTCAGACCGCTGATTCTACCTCTGCCTCTATTTATAGTGAGACCTTAGAATACACATAGTTCTGTAGAGCAGATCATATTATTCTGACTTTATAGATGAGAACTGAGATGCAGAGTTGTTACTTTTGGCTCAGCATCACATTTCTACCAGAAAGACCAGAAAGTATTCAAATATAGCCTTTTTGGTCTCCCAATCTAGAGCTCAAAGTTTAGACTTCAAAGGAGGCCTATTAATGTGTCTGTGCCTGCATAGGTTTGACTCCCCTGACCATGTTCCCTGCTTCTCTTCGTATGTGCCCTGCTCTGATAAAAGAAAAATTTGGCATATCTGTTCCATTCATGGACTCCATTCACTCTTAGGTACCATCTGAGTTTTCATACACATTATTCAATCAACTTTACCTAGGGGCAGCCTTGTGCCAGACATAATTTAGACACTTGGGATAAAGATATGAAAATGATAAAATTCTCTCACATTGTGAATTTACTACAGCTAAAGTTTTGGAGAGGCAGAATAGGAGCAAACCATTCAATAGATAATTTCAGATGAATGAGATGAAATTCGGTAGTTTCTGAAGCCTGGGAAGTGAATAATCTGATTTTTGTTTTTGGAGATACCACTCTGGCTTCTGTGGGGAGCACTATTTTCAGGGACAGGGGAGAAACCAGAATGGTTGCTTCTGGTTACTGCAATCAAACAGGCAGGATAGGATGGCAGCTTGGTCTGGGTGGTGGCAGTAGAGAGAGAGATCTGCAAGGCTTCAGGATGTGTTTCTGACAGACAGTGCCTTCTGATGACTGGATGTAGTTGATGACTGGTCTTTCTTCTAACAATTTCAATGGATAATTCTGAAAATCAAATACAATGAATAACCAGGACCTGAAAGGTGAGAAGCATTTGCAAAGGATAATGAGAGACAACAGACAAAGAGAGGGAAGACCAGCAGAGACTTGATCATGAAGAACAGGGAGTGAAGTGAATGGTCAACAGTGTCAAATGATGCTGGTGATCCAATAAAGAAGTTGAAATGGAAAAGAATTAGCTCAATGAGTAGGAGAGATAGGGATTCAACTATTGTGCCTGGTTTAGTGAATGTGTGTTCAAGAAGAGGAGTGAGAAAGTAAAGTCACATGGGAGAAGGGTGACTAGGACAAGGAAGGAAATGATGCAGGGTGATGAGAGGAGAATGCAAAGCCAGGTCTCCATGTTGCACCTAAAGACCCAGCGGGATGTTAGAGCAAAGTTCCTGAGGGGGTGGCAGAGACTAAGCCACAGCAGAATACTTCTGTCCCACAGAGAAATACTTATCATCTGAGACAGTGTAACCCCTTTCCTCTCAGGAGCCTTCTCTTCTCTTTCTGAGTTCTTGGCTCCTCTTCCTCTCTCTCCACACCCTCCTTCTTCATCACGTTTAAAGTGATTGCTCAGAGCATTAGAAAGGAAGCCTGCGGATTAGATAACTTTGCACTCAAGTGTTGGTGAAGAAAAGCCTTCATTCATTTCTTGGGGGTTGTGCATTTTTTTATAAAAGCAGCATAAGTAAACCCAGCCGACGTTCTAATAGGTTATGGGTTCTTCAGACAATGTGAAAGGTGCTATGACAAGTCTGGGAGAGGAGCACTGAATTTAGTGATTTGTGCCCAGAGAACAAGTAGGTCTCTTGCTTCAAACCACTCTGGTAACATCCACTTTGCTCCACCATTGCTGAACTTGGGCCTGTTCATCTAGAATCTGCTTCTTAAGAGACCTTAATTAGAAAATGTGCCTGTCTTTAAGATGGGAAGAATCCCACTCAACATGCATTTTATCAAGTGCTGTAGATGGTTTTTTTTTTTTTTTTTTTTTGCATTCTTGGTGGGGGTGGGTGGAAGATCCAAAAGCAATGCTGAGAGGCTGAACAAGAAAAACAGGAGGATTCAATTAGAAGGAGAGCTTCAGCATCATCCCCTGGGACCACCCTGCCTCATTCCTACAAGAGATTCCATCTTTGAAATGTCTTCTCTACAGAACTCCCGTCCCCGCCCCCCTTGAAATTTCGCAGCTGTGATACAGAGGGACTTTGAAGGGCTGCAAGACAAGAGGGATTTTTCCTTCCTCCATGGTCATACTTCACAACCAGTTCCCAAATGGTATTAATAAACATTTAAACTTCAAAAACTTAACTTGACATTTCCACATCCTTTCCACTGGGGCTGTGTTTTTGTCTTAGTCGTTACACAAATAATTCCTTGTGGTACACATGGGACTAAAATGGCTCACATGCCTCTGGGTTAAGAAATAGGTGTGTTTGTGGTTACGTTTCTATAGGTGTCCGGGAAGTGTTGGAGCAGTCACTGTTATTCCAGGGATAGGCATCTAGGGGTCTGAGTTCGAAGACTGGAGACTCTAAGATCGATACATTGGGTACATGAAACAAAAGGGCAAGTATTCTTTTGCCAAAAGGGCCAAATGAGATGGGACAGTGATTCAGTGTTTAAGGTGTTTCCTTAAAATGTTAGCGTCTTTCATTTGAATCCCAGATATGACTACCCAAGTGATTTTGAGCAAGTTATTTAATCATTCTGACTTAGTTTTCACTTCTGTAAAATGAGTGTTGAATTGGAAATCACATACAAAGAAAATCACATGTTTAAGACAATAACTGACAAATTGTAATACAAGGGTCTCTATGTTGTTAATGCCTAAGTTTATTGTGGTTGACTAGTGTAGGTACACAAGCCCATGGACGTAACTGTACCTCCACCTGGTACTGATGTGCTAAGTAAATAGTTCCGTATTAACCAAGAACTAAGAATTTAAGGACACAAAGCCAGGTGAAGGAGCGTGAGTGTTAATTATGCCATTAACCTGACAAAGAACTTTCACTTGTCCCTGATCCCATTCGGAATAAAACCCAGAGCATACAATCATAGTCAGAACTGGTTCATGTTCAGCTCCAGCCTAGTTTGACTCCACATTCCCTCAATATCCTGTTATTTGTCTTTCCAGATAGTCTTCCGGTCCCCTTTCTATCCTGACTTTGCACATTCTGTTCTCTCTGCCTATATTGACCCACCTGTTCCAGGAACAGAAATTTACCCTTTAAAATTGGGCTCTGTGGTTTGTGCTGCAGGGAAGCCAACCTAGATGAGTTAAGAGCCCTTCCAAGTTCAAACTTCTTACTGCCCTTGACCCCACTTTGATGGTCATTTCAGGGTTGTGAGCTTGTTAGACTGTGGGCATATCAACAGAGAGAAGTCAGTGTATGTCAGCTCCATGTCTTGACCTTACTACCTAGTCTGGAAAATATTGGTTGAATCACTTGGTTTTCAGCCCATAGAATAATATTTCTCACAGTGTGGTCCTCAGACCACCTGCCTCAGCATATCCTCGGGGAACCTGTTAAAACTGGGAGGTTCTGAGCCCCACTCCAGGCCTACAGCATCTCTGGAGTGGGACCCTGACATCTGCATTGTTGACAACCTTCCCAAGTAATGATAGACACCCCGATTTTGAGAATCACTCACTGCCATGGCAGACAAGAGTAGGCAAAGGCTGCTGGAGGCAAACATTGTCAGGTTCTGAGAGACTGATGGGTGAATGGGAGAGTGGGCAGTAAGGACCATTTTAATACAGAGCGTTCTAGTTGATAGCCATAATAGTGCCATAGGTAGTCATAATAATGATACCACATCATTAAGAAAAGTTTATGGCCGGTAACCTCTCTTAAGAAGGAATGGAAGTATATAAATCATTTTAGGAAGATTTCCAGTCAAAAATGGATAAGCTGAACTTTTAAAAGCTGAAAAATAAATAAATTATTTGGAATATTAACTCATACAAAAAATTTATGGGTGAACTTTGTAGCGAATAATTAATATACAATATCGACACAAAGTTCATGCTAGGCAGTTCCTTTTTCCTCTTGCCACTCTCACCAATTGGCCTCACCAACCAAGCCAAACAGAGGAGGAATCCAGCAGAAGCAAACAACCCTCAGGTCAGTATGGTTAGCTCACCATAGATGGTGCTACGGAATGGAAACCACAGGGTTTTAGAGGCTGGCAGACCTGAGTTCAAGTCTCACGCCAGCTCTTACTCACCCTGGAAGAAAGTATCTCTTCCTTACTCTCTAAAATGGCAGGTGGTGTGTTAATTATGCAATGGGGATGATAATGACATCTAAATGCCATACATTTTACATATATTGTTATTAAAAAAATTATTGTTATGCCCTAGATAAGAAAATTGAGACTTGAAGAAAGTACAAATTTTTTTCACAGTGACTTAGATAACAGCAAGTATTGGAGTTCAACTTTGATTTCAAGCTGTTTGTGGTGATGGATTGAACACTTACCAGTGCTGGGGAGGATCTCAGGGAATTTTGATTCCTCCTTTCCCATTGCTAATAGAATTCTAAAGAATAAAATGAAATGCATGGGGCGTCTC
Source organism: Macrotus californicus (assembly GCA_007922815.1). Classification (NCBI taxonomy): domain Eukaryota; kingdom Metazoa; phylum Chordata; class Mammalia; order Chiroptera; family Phyllostomidae; genus Macrotus; species Macrotus californicus. The sequence continues at coordinate 6,356 of VMDR010000657.1, read as the reverse complement.
AGACCCCTTTCAAATCATGTTTTTGGCTTCACCACAGAAGCAGCCAGCATCTCTCCTGGTCTCTCTCCATCTGGAAATCTTAAGCAAGTCTGTCTCAGGGCACAGGTGGCTGATGTGGTAGGAAGGGCCAGCTGCAGAAAGATTGACCCTGAAGGTGACTGGGATCAAAGTGGATGTGGGCTTTGTAGATCAAAGGCGTTGCCTCCCCCATGGAGTGACCCAGAGAGGCAAAGTCAGGGCAGCCGACAAGCCTGGGCTGCTGGAACATCGTGCTCCTATCAGTTCATGTTCTAATTAGGCAGCCAAGTGCATCAGCAAAGGCTTCTGGGTGGTCTGAATGGGACTCTCCAGTTGCTAACCATGGCTCAGCTCTGATGGGAGGTCCTTAGGCAGGCAGAACGGTGGTCAGGCCCAGCCAGGGAGACAAAGCCCCCACCACTCAGAGGATGCAATCAGCTCCTAGCCCTGTGCTCATTATGGGTTTGGAGGCTTATGTTGTCTTCAGGATCCTGTTTCAAAAGAGCTGTGGTTTCAGCCCTGGCAGGGTTGTTCAGTTGGTGGGAGTGTTCTCCTGTGCACCAAAAGGTTGTGGGTTCAGTTCCCTGTCAGGGCACATACCTAGGTTGCAGGTTCAATTTCTGGTTGAGGCATATATTGGAGGAAACCAATCTATGTTTCTCTTTCACATTGATGTTTCTCTCTCTCTGCCCTCATCTCTCTCCCTCTCTCTCTTTCTAAAATCAGTAAATATATCGTATAGTCTCAGGTGAGGACGAAAAATAATAATATAAAAAGAGCTGGTGGTTTCAGAAGTAGGGCTGAAAGACGAGGTGCTCAGAGTCCCCAGACCACTTTCACTCCCCGGCGCTGGGGTGCTGGACTTGACAGAGAACCTGTCTTTTGAAAGTCTGTGCTGGTAGAGCCAGTGGAGAAGGCCTCCCACATTGATGCAGAGAAAAAGCTTGGTTACTGAGTGCTTTCTGTCACTCTGATCCTCACACATTCTGTGGGGGGTCCTGATTATCCCCATTTTATAGAAAATAACAGCGAGGCTCTGAAAGATGGAAGGACTTTCAGCAGAATGCATCATTGGAAGTGGAGGTACTAGGGCTTAGATTGGTAACTTGAATTCCAAACCCACATTAATTATCAGGTGCTACAACAATGTGTGACAACCAACCGCAAACTCTCAGTGACAACTGTCAGCATTCATTTCTTCTCATTATCCTACAGGTGAGGTGTGAAGTTCTGCTGATCTGAACCAGGCTTTGCTGGTTGGGGCTGAACTCATTCCTGGGTCTTTGGTTAGCTGCTGGGTGGCTGGAGCAGGAAAATTTTGAATGGTCTTGGTTGGGCAGACCCATCCCTGCACCTTGTGGCCTCTCAGCCTCCAGCATGCCAGCCTGGGCTTGTTCTCTGGCAATGGTGGGTGTCCATGGGCAAGAGTACAAGTGCACGGGCCTGGGTGCCTAACTGTCATGCTGCCCCATTGTCACTGTGGGTATTTAGCTAGATATTAATAAAAGAAAGGGAAGCAAAGGAAACTAGATGTTGAGCTTAATAAACTACAGAGCATGAACTTGTTTACTTCACCAGGAAGCTACAGCTTCACACTCTAGGGATCATAGCATTGCCCGGCGAAGGGGTCAGTGCTCAACCTCCCTTATGCCCTCCAATACCGGACTGCTGGGGTTAGGTGGGGGACAGGGAGGGCAGCACAGGGAGGCAGGCACATGCTCACCAGAATAAAACATGGAGCAGGGGGAGGTGCTGGACATAGAGGCCTGTTAGTTCAACTTGGAGGTGGACCTTCAAAAGCCCATGAAAGCTTGGGAAGTTGATTGGTTCTTGGGAGAAGGCACCTAGGTCCCCAGCCCAAGCTAATATAATCCCAGGGAAACAAAGGATCTCTCTCTCTCTCTCTCTCTCTCTCTCTCTCTCTCTCTCTCTCGTTCATGACTGCATTCACCACATGTATTCGTGCATTCTCTCTCACCCAGGAGCACATGACCCCTGGGTCTTGCAGCTACTGGGGCCCACAGCAGACTGCACGGGCCCCAAAGGACTCAGCTTTAACATGAAATAGAAACTCTGGACCTTGTTTTCTGTTTCAGCCTTGCTGAAGACATGGTTGGATTTTTTGCATGGCGGGATGGATGGAGATGGGACATCAAAAACCCAGGGGCACTCTTTTGCTTTTGCATCACGGATGAGTTTGGCCACACTGCAGTATCTCATGCATGGGTCATTGGGATGTTTTCCTCGAGATCCTGTCTTCCACTGACAACACCATCCACTCATCCTATGACCAACACAGGACCTAATATCGTGTTGTATCTGTGTTGAATATATTTGGTGGGATATTCTAACATAGAAAAATAGATCCCATCTCTAGATTGGAGGAGCTCAAAAGTCACACTTTCTAGGTTGTTGTTTGGATATAGAGAGGCCATTAACTGGGGCAGGCCTTAATGTGATCATTTGACAAAAAATAAAAAGCTCTTGTCTCTCTACTCCACCGGGGTACCACTCATGTAGAATATTGCAGAGCTTGGTACATTTATTTTTAGTGAAGAAGCTAGGATTTCAATATTGCCTTTCTCTTGGCTTAAGTAACACATATGCTAGGTTGAAAGGTGCTTCACAGATTAACATCGAATGTACTCTTGCTGTCATGGACACCTAATAAGAAATGGAAGGAAACGTGGTGTGCAATGCGGTACGATCACTGTGTGTTAGGGTCAGAGACTGAGACCTTTAAGTTCAGAGAAACATTGCCATAGCACCTAATTGACTTTAACATAAATGCAGAGTCCTCTGTTTGGTACTTTGAAGTGGATGCTACCCATCTGGCTTCATCTTCTCTTCAATCCCATCCCCTAATAAGTCCGCCCTCCTCCCCGGCTTCCTTCCTCAGTCCTAAGTGATTCGTTTATCCGAACGTTGCCTCACTCTCACGGTCTTCACCTTTCTGCACATGTGGTGCCTTCTGCTGGGGCATCCTTCCTGTTTTCTTTCTCAGCTGACTCCTTCTCAACCTTCGCATCTTCAGGGGACCCTTTTGAACATTTGCATCTGAGTTAGCAGTCTACACTGGGCTGGTTTTCCTTGCTTGAACCCCACTTCTTACTGGGGGACAGTTCCTCTCTCTGTGTTTCCAGTGCGTAGCACAGTCAAAAAAGGGCAAAGTAGCTACTTTTCAAATAAATGAGTACGTGAATAAACCACCCACCTGCTTTGAACATTGTTTATTCTTTGAAGAAATGACTTTTATAAAGTGTTAAATTTCATTAGGCTTCATGCAGTTTTTGCAATTAAAATTATACTTTCCTTAATTATTCCCGCACATTGTGGGTGAAAGGTTTTTTGGTGTTGTTTTGTCTTTTCTTTCTTTCTTTCTTTTTTTCTTTTTTTTTAGCAGTCACACATGTTGGATTGGCTGGAAAGCTGGCAGATTGAGTAGAAACACCTCATTTGAAAAAATGAAGTTTCCAGCCCTGGCATGCCACTCCGGGTCCACAGGCACTTTCGAAGCTCCATGGAATAACCTTATGAACTGTTTCTAGAGTTCCTTCCAGCCCCAGCCTCATCCTGTTTGTCCCAACTCCTGGGTCTCTTTGAGCACCAGGGTCACTGGCCTTCTACTTCTGAGCACAGCCAGCACCCAAACAGGGTGTGCAGTGTGAAGAATGAGGGCGTGTGCAGACATTTCAACAAATAGTCCCATCTTGGAGGGTTTACTGATGAAGTTGGGTGGAGTGAAGAATGTCAAGGATACAAGGAAGGGAAACCAAATGAACAAGCCCTGAATTTTAAAATAATTCATGTAGATACATATGTGGATTTACACACATACATTATTGTCTAAGTACAGTATATACGAGGTCAGTCCAGAACGTATTCAGCCATGTCGTATAAAAAATAAAGACATTTATTGAAGATACAAGATACAAGAAACACTGTACATAGGACAGTGATGTTTCAGTCCCCTTTAGAGTAGGCATCTTGGGACCCCCACAGTTCTACCAGTCACCATCAGCTGCCCTGTTGTCTTTTCCTGAATCTCATAGTTGGTCTGAAATCTCTTCCCTTTCAAAGGTGATTTATTTTTTTAAAGTATATTTTATTGTTTATGCTTTTACAGTTGTCCCATTTTTCCCCCCTTTATTCCCTTCTGCCCTGCATCCCCCTCCCACCAGGATCCCCCACACCTGAGTGGGGGAACTATTCCCCACTTAGTTCATGCCCATGGGTCATACATGTAAGTTCTTTGGCTTCTCCATTTCCTATGCTATTAGTTTAGGGAAAAGCCAGCAGTCTCAGGGCACCAAAGCTGGCCTGTAGGGGGGCTGAGTCACCTGGGTGATTTAATGTTTTGCCCCAAAGATGTGCATGAGATGTGATGCATGAGTGGGTATATTGTCATGAGGAAGCTGCCAATCACCAGTTGCCCAGACCTGTGGCCTTTTGAATCATCCGACTAGTTTCCACAGAGGAATGTTCAAGCTTAGCGTAAAATTTGATGCAGATTTGTTGCTCTACTCACTCAGTCATTTTGAATGTGACAGCCACACAGTCCACATGCTGACTCAATGGCGTCTACTCCCCCCACTGACTAGAACAGTGAGGTTATCATTGTTCATGCATGCATGTTCTGGTCCATTCTGCTTGGCTGACAGTTTACACTGATGTCACACGAACCATTCTCGTCATATTAACAATGGTTGGACTTTTTCCGGGCAGACCTCATATGTATGCATGTACACATTTTGTGTTTATCATATAAATGTATATTTGTATGTATCTATTTATTTCTCTGCTTTGTGTATGTATATGTATACATATATACCCATCTCTGTATAACCATATACATCTGAACATGTGCATAAATGAGTACCTATGTGTATATTTGATGTATATGTTATATACATATCATCACAAAGTATGCATGACTTTTAGAGCTTTTCTACATAGAGGTATAGCAAAGCTCATTCATATGCATGCATATATAAATATCTTATGAATAAATGTATACTGATATATATATATATATATATATATATATATATATATATATATATATATATATATAGTTGTTTATGGGCATATATTTGTGTGATGTAGCTATCTCTGATTATTCAAATGAGTAAGTATACATAAATGTTTTTCTACACTTGCACATGTATAGACATGTATCACGACTGTGTTTAATAATTTTCTTTTATTTCCGAGAGTGTCTGGCAAACTACTTTGCCATAGCAGGCACTCATGAATTCCCCTGTGATCACCTCTTTTAAAACAAACTGCATTTGTGGAGGTCATGCTGAGTATGGGAACAAAGGAACCTGAAGCCTCAGTGGGACCCTGGAGACCTGGGGCCTTTCCTGCTACTTGGCCGTGTCCGTTTCCTTCTCTTGGATGCCGTTTCTTCCTCTTTAACATGAGGAGGTTTTATGAAATGGCTCCAGGTTCTTTGTTAGCGATTACAGGCTTTGCCTTTTTATTTTTGGCAGCCCTTCCCTGGACACCCAGGCTCAGTCCTGCCCGGACAATGAGAGAAGAGCTCTGAAGCACAATTTCTTTTGCAGATTCCTGTCTGAGCTCAGTGATTTCCTGAACAACCCTGCAGAAGAGAGTGATCTGTTCAACCGAAGTTCATGAGGTTTATGAGGAAGAGAAGTCTTAAAAGAATCAGCCACAGACATTCACTAACCTGCTGTCATTGCCAAACTCTGCGCTGTGGGAGGGAGGCAGATACGCAGACAGAGGCCGGAGAAAGGGGGTTCCGCTCCTGTCTGGTCCCTTACTTGTTCCTTCCTTTAGAAAGCCACCTGGCTCTTCCTCGGATGTAAAATAAAGATGATGGTGCTGCTCCACCTGACCACAGAGACTTGTTACAAGATTCAAATGAGATTGCTTATAAACTTTATAAAATGCAGAGTGAGTTGGATGAGATAATTATGGTAACCGACATCTGCTGTTCAGGTTTATAAGATGTGGTAGCAAGGCCAAGGCAAACAATTTTGAGCAGGGACTAGAATAACAATAAATTGATGACTAAATGCATACAAGTAAGCATGACCACTTACTTTCAACCTTCTGCTGGAGGTTCTATGTATTACAGAAGAACACAGGAGCCCCAGCTGGCTAGCTCAGTTTGTTAGAGTGTTGTCCTGATACACCAAGGTCGTGGGTTAGATCCCTGGTCAGGGCACATGCAAGAATTAACCGATGAATGTATGAGTAAGTGGAGCAACACATTGATGTTTCTCCTTTTCCCTTCCCTTCCCTTCCCTCCCCTCCCCTTTCTTCCCTTCCCTCCCCTTCCCTTCCCTTCCCTTCCCTTCCCTTCCCTT
>VMDR010000656.1:0-194618 GCA_007922815.1 Macrotus californicus | reverse complement strand
TTTATTTAAACTTTTTTTGGAGAAAATAAAGTAATGTGTTATAATGAGTTGGCATGTAAAATAACTTAAAGATTTTTTCACCATATTTTAAGTTGATATATGTAACTAATACATGGAGCGCTTTATGTACTGGATACAGAATGAAATAGTTCAGAGTCGACTTTTATAATCTTACGATAGAATCAATCTAACTTTTACATTTAAAAGATGATCATGGGTCCCATAAAATTTATGATTTTTTTTTCTGTTACTGAAAATAAATACTTTAAGTATAGATGTTAATCATTGAGTTTCCTAAGAATTGAGCAGAAGTTTTTTTCTCTTTTCTCCCATGCAGATATATTCATAGTCGTTTAAATATGACAAATATTGCCTCCCAAATATCCCTAAATTACCAACATAAAAGCATTAATGGTGTAAAAGAGACCACTCCTAGCGCGTGTTGTCTGAATCAGCTGCCTGGTGGTGCATCTCCTACAGACTAGCACGAGTCTGTTTTCAACTCCCTGCCTTGTCCAAAAAGAGGGTGTCAGGCAGCTCACAAAGACCTGTCTTGTACAAAAGGTAAAAATACTTCCATGGAAAAGTTAGATGAAAGGGAAGAATAAAATCCAGGCAAGCGAAATAGTGTGAAATTTGGGGTAAGACTGGTACCCCCTCAAAATACCTGGGGAAGGGTTCTAGATACTTGCTCTAAGTAAGGTGCAGATTTAGCTCTGAGCTTCCTAGTAGTGGATGCAAAATGTACAGCAAAGCTGATTTCATGACTTACAGTCGCTGTCAGACACCGACGCAGCAGCTGCTTGGGTGAAGCCTAGGTATTCCTAGGACACCACTGAGAGAAATTCCATCAGTTCTCATAAGAGGAACACTGAGACACGTGATAGAGTGAGTCAGATGTCTGCATATAATCATGAATTTCATGGGCTGTTAATGTTCTCAGTGTAGGCCAATAACATAAGCAGTTCTGAGCAAAATCAGTGATGCAGTCCAGGTTCATAGCTATATGGTTTGGCTTATCCAAAGCTGAAATATGTATAGTATCTAGAGAAATAGGTGGATTATACATTCCTCCATCCAGTCATCTATAAATACTGTTTCTTACAGCTAAGCCTTTCAGTAAGTCTCAGGTAGCAGAAAGTTCAAGGTTTTACACTCATTAACACACACCTGGAATGGTGCTACTCTTAATTAGTTAAGGGCAGATCCATAAGGATTAACAGTTAGCTGAAATGAATTTGGGTTGCCGTCTACTATTGAAAAGTTGAAGGGTCTAACCAATATAAAGACCTGAGTATAAGGCTACTCTCTATTCATCCATACTGAAATCTTTTGGAGGATTGGCTTCAAAATATCAAGAAAATATTTTAAGAGGTTTTGATTATATTAACCAACAGGTGCTAGGTAGGTGGAAATGGTTAGAGTAAAAACTGGTCCCCCCCCTGCCAAAAAAAAGGAAGTAAGTTAAATTTATCCACAGGTCACTTTGAGCTGTGTCTTATTCAGCAGACATGTTATAATTTACCTCAAAGACTTTCTTATGGCAGCTGTTTTCCCTAAATCCTATTGTTATGGGGATTGAAAATAGAAAATTTTTAAAATAATTATCTTTAATGTTGAATTAAGTACTGGTTAAATCAGATCGCTCAACAATGAGTAACTGAACAGTGAATATTGACGGGCATCAACTACATAGCAAATTCTGTGCTGAGCTGAGTGATTTTCAATGACAGACTTTCTCTAAGCATGTATAATGATTCACAAGCAGTCCCACATTGATGGGAAAAGCAGCATAAAACCGATCTTTCTCAAATGAAATACATAGCCATGTGAGAATAATACTGTCATTTGTGATTGCATTTTTTTTTACCAGAAGCTTAATATGAAATTTAAAAAGGTACTGAGTGATAAAAACAATAAACCATTTTAAAAGATGCAATTAAAACATATTGAGAATAGTACATGTCAGTCCTGAGTTTTTAAGTAATAAGGGCTTTGAATACTTCTGGGTAGATTTCCTTCATTTTACAGATAAAGAAATTAGGACTGTGACTTGTCTGCATCATCAAGTGAAAGGCAGAGCCGGCACTAGAAACAGTTCTCCTGAGCACAGCATTGTGTATCTTTTAATGCATTATATTTTGTCTTTATAGAAGTCCTATAAAATAACTGCCCTATTGAATATTTGGGAGTGTCAGACCCAGGATTTTCCACTTTTTTCATCACACTCCTTTCACTATGGTCCATGTTTTAGAAGACTCTCTGCAATAATATACTCTTTTTAATTAGAAACATAGCTACACTTGTATCTCCACATCTCAAAATGATTGTTATGAGAGTAGATGTAATTCTAGCCCAAACAAAGATTTTTATTGGAACTTTTGAAACAATGGAAATAACCCAGAGAACTGTTACCACTTTCACAGACCTCCTAGAAGTCTGAGACCCCACCCAGCTTTGAAATTACCATACCAGTCTCAGATACCTTCCCAGGACACAGGAAGTGACGCCTCCTTCTTCTGGAAAAGGCAGTGATCTGTCTGTCTTCATTAATGAGTCTGCTTAAAAATAATCATGGGTATTTGTAGGGAAAAAACTACCCAGGCCAGATTCAGAAGATAAGTGTTAGATTTAGTTACACACCTTTGACTATCTCTTTGGTTCTTCTTTGATTAACTGTAAAAGGTACACATTTTTCCTTATGTTAAATTGAAGATTTTGAGTATAGTTTTGAGAATCATGAATCTGGTCTCTTATTCACCTTTTCTTTTTTTTTTTTGGCTGTACTGAACTTTTAAAGAGCATTTGTAGTGTAATTGTCTAATTTTAAAAAGCAGGCCTTTTCAGGAACAACATATATTACATAATAAGAAGTGTCCCTTTAACTCTCAGGGCTTTAGTGGGCAGTTCTGTCACCTAAAGCTGTCCTCCAGCTTGGTGCAGAGTGTGCGCGGAGCATGTCATAAAACACTTCTGTTAAGGCGCAGTAGGACATCGGGATGTGTGATTTGCTTCACGTACACTGCGTCAGTAAGTTGGCAGCTTGCTTCTTTATGCTTTCTTTAAAAACATCAGAAGTTACAAAGGGTTTATTTCAGTGCATGTGGTGTAGAGTTTTGTGTGTGATTCTTTGTCCCTGTTCTAAACTGTTATTAACCACTGAAGTGAACCTTCTCTTGGGTTTGGCTTTTGGTATTCACAGTGTATTCTAAACCTAATTACAGATCAGTCTCTATTTGAGACTTTTAGAGCAAGTATCAGAAGACTCAAAAAGAATTTGAGAGTAGCAGTATCATTTCATGTGGCGTCGATAAAGAGACCCAAAGCATGAATGGGTGTCAAGTCATCTGAAGAGCAGAAAAAGAGAAGGAACTTCACTGACACTGATGGTTCATGATTGGGGATTATGGGAATATCCTGACTCAATCAAGACGCACAACGAGTTGATGTTTGAAATAGTTCATCTTTTAAGTAAACGTTGGGTAAATGGAAAGTGGACTCAGTGGTCACTACGTGTAGAATTGGCTGTTTCAGTGGAACAGAAATAGCAGTATGTTAATCCCTTCCTAAGTTGGTTTAATTTATCAAGTCAGTCACAGATTTTACAAGAATTTTCTAGCAATAAATATTTAATGTAAATGTTTAACAGAAAAAGGAATTTGCTTTATAATTAGTCATGGTAATCTGTACACACATTTCTGTGGGAAAGTAATTTCTAATGGGGAAATAGTTAAATACAATAAGATTTAGGGATTTGAAAACACTAATAACTGGGACATTAATTTCAAAGGCTCAGAAAGTAGAAAGCTTTAGTTGATCACATTCAGCCTTGATTTTTAGATAATTCAGTTTTCTGTGCAGCAGATGGCATAGTTAGTATACAAAACAGTGCTGAAAACTTACATCAGAATTTAAAATGAATGAATTCAAATATAGGAAATGTTGCTTATTACTTGTTTTTCATATATATATAGCTTGGTATAATATATAGTTTTCTTATAAAGCCTGAAATCAGTTTCCTTTCTAAAGCTGTGTGTGTGGTCAGCATATTTTAACCTTCTTGATAAGGTACAATTAATTTGAAGTTTCTTTTTCCACTGATATTGTGTTTTGAGGCCTGAGGATTATGTGGTTCAGGTGACCCACCAGCTTGCCTCCATCTTCACTGTCCCTTGTGCCTTGCCCCGTGTTCCCAGGCTTGCTCCAGCTCCTGTGGCCCTGGCTTCTGCCCTGTTGGTCACTGGTACAACATTCAGGAAACCTGTCAAGTTTTCTTTTTCTTCTTGGTAGCCTACAGCCCTTATTTTCTATGCTGTGTTTTTGGGAACTTCATCACTTATCAAGTATTTATTGAGCATGTATATGGAATCAAACATTGTTGTAGCACTGAAGATACTGAATTTTTTGCCCAGTTTCATATTCATATTCTCAGGATTTCTCCAAATGTGTATAGATCAAGTCTGCTCAAGAGGGAATAACATTTGTCAGAGGATGATAATGTCTTACATATTTTTTAGTCATCTGTAGCCATGGAACAGTACAAGAGGTGCTTGGTAACTATTTGATTCCATAATTTTTAGCAAAACATGTCTTATTTCACATAAAAGGTAAAACATTACAACAAATACACTAGAAATAATAGCACTGTTTTGTTGCCACTCGGAGTGTGCCTGTGGCAGCGGCTGTAGTGTGCATTCTGAATCAGAGGAATATGGACAGGGCTGCCCCTCCAGATTTACTGGCCGTATCCTTGTCACTGGTACCTGCAGGGCCATATAAAATGTGGGGTCTGAAATCACCCTAAGACACTTCACAGACTTAGACTGAGGGTGGGGAGTAAGCAAGGGATTCTTCTTAAAGGCAGGAGATCGTCTGTGTTTCCATGTTACTCACTCCATTAAACACGTTGTAAGTGAAGGATTGACCAAAGAAATGGAATTTTGTATTTGGTGTTAGAGGATACACTTACCACAGTTATTTTTCCAATATTTACTTCCATCTTCTCCTTCCTCCCCTCTCCCCCCATCGCTTTGTAGAACGCTACCTCGCTGTCTTTGCGTTCTTCTTGAGGTTGCAGGGTGTGGCGATAGCATCCTGATATTCCAATTGTAAAATATTTGTAAAAATAGCTTTTTATGGGAAATTTGAAAATTTTTTATTCTGTGTTAACCATAAAATAGTTAAATACTCTTTTTACTTTCATTTAGAAAAACAACACACTTGTCTCGAAGAATTTGGATTTGATTTAGACACATTCAGAGTGGCTCTTGGTCTCTTCTTTATCAGTGCAAATACATCTTGCTCTGAAAAGTCTTCGTGAGTGATGCTACTGTACCACTCGCTCACAGATAGTCTGTCCCCTGAGGATGGAGGTCATTGACAGGGCAAGGGGATGGATAGAGCTGGCCCTGCAGCTACCCGATTTTATTCAGATCATGGACCAAATAGAATCATATTTCCTCTCTCCATACAGCACAGCCTTCCCAAGTCGAAATAGTTCTCAGTGAATGTTTGGTGGAGCTGCTGAGGTTCTGAACACCTGTTTTAGATTTCCATGCGTTGGACTGTTTAAGCTAGACGATTTCTTAAAGATGCCGTGCATTGGCAGAATTCTGAGACAGTTTAGAAAACTTTTTCTTCCACCCTCTCCTCCTTTTAAAAATTCTTCAGCTGATGAACTGTACTGTGTGGGACTCTAATACTCATTGAGGAAAATCAGTGGAGCTGTTTCTAAGCAACTAGATGAATTAATTTAAAAAATAAGAATGTGGCCTTATTTTGAGAAAGGAAGTATGTTTATTGGTTTGGCTGCTGGTTAAAAAGTAGTACAGACTAACAAAAAATACAGACGAAACTTCCAAGAGATAGGTTGGGATTATTTTTTCTAATTCGTCTGGTTGAACTTTGATATAAGGAGTTAATGCTGCCTTTGTGAAAGCTATTCCTGTATTTCCTCATTGAATAACTTGATTAAAACTATAGGGATTTTTCTGTAGCTTTTGTGTTGGCTTCAAAATACTAAGAATTAGAACTGTTAAATTACTAGAAAAACAATGTAAAGACACTGTTCTTTTTTTCTTTTTAAGATTGATTTATTTATTTTTAGACAGAGGGGAAAGGAGGGAGAAAGAGAGGGAGAGAAACATCAACGTGTAGTTGCCTCTCACACGCCCCCTACTGGGGACCTGGCCTGCAACCGAGGCATATGCCCTGACTGGGGATCGAACCGGCGACCCTTTGCTTCACAGTCCAGTGCTCAATCCACTGAGGCACACCAGCCAGGGCAAGACATTGTGTTCTTTATATGCAACCGTGATAGGCTTTGCTGAGTGTGCTTCTAACGGTAATAAGAAGCCATAAAAAGGCGTGATTTTTATTGACTGCTCATCACAATTGCTGTCTCGTGGGTAAAAAGGAATACTTACATCTTTAGTTACAGAGTATTTTTAAATGAGAAAGATGTAAATGTTTAATATCAATATACCTTATGATTTTTCTGTGAAGTAAAATGCTTTGCATTTTTTTCCTTTACATCACCAGCTGTGAACCAGTTGTTTACTTTGTTAATTCCCACTAACAGGTTAAATCGTGTTAAAAAGACAGAAATATTTGTTACTATGCTCACTATAACCCATGTTTTAAAATAAGAGTTGCATGATTAAGTTAGCAGTGGAGTAAATTACAATTTTTCCATTTTTAATACTAGGAGATTGACATGTACTGTGAATAGTTTGCATTTGTGAGGGAAAGCTTAACACTGCAGAGAGAAATTACAGATTTTATTGTGGAAGTGTAGAAGCATGAAAACCTAAAATCAAATAAAATAATGTAAACCTGTCTAATGGCACCGGTATCTCTAAACCTTCCTTTCTTCATTCACAGCTAGAAAAGCAATTTTTGTATGTATTTTAAAATGTTATTGCCCTTTCCATGTCTGTTACAAATATTTCCTACAATTTCCTTTGTCTGTTAATTTTAGAACATTTTGACATAAAAGGTGTATATTTTAACGTGGTCATGTTAGTTGATCTTTTCCTTTGTAATTCTTCCCATTACTTCATACCTAGAAAGTCATTTCTCAGCCTAAGGCCCGTTAAATACCTGAATTATCTTTTAATTTTTTTAAATAGTTTCATTATTTTATATTTTCTTTTGTTCCAGATATTGCTAACTGTGAGTCCTTGGTCGGACTCCAGAGAATCTGAGAACTCCTTATGATTCTGTACATAATTGTATATATGTGCATTTTTCTGTGTAAGACCCCATAACTTTTATTAGAACCTCAAAAGGGTCTATCATGAATCCTGCCCTCCTCCCTTTTCCAAAATAAAAAGGTTACCAGCCACTACTACAATCCACTTGACCTTCATTTAGATATAAGGTGGTATGTGCTGCCAAGGTCCTTTTTTTCTCCCTTTTCCCAAACAGTTAAAAGTGTCCCAGACCATTTATTGAATAATTATCTTCTGTGATTTGTAATGCCTTTGAAAAATAAATGTCTTTAATTTATTATCTCCACAGAGAAAGTTAGAGAAATTCAAGAAAAACTTGATGCTTTCATTGAAGCTCTTCATCAGGAGAAATAAATTGTAATAAGTGAGTAAAAGTCCTCTTTCTATATTGGTACTGACTAAATGCAAAATTTGTATGTTAAAAATTTATCATTCTGCTTCACCATGTACTACTTGCGCCTTAATAATAATTTTAATGGTAGGAATCTCTACATTGCATGTGTTATATAATGTTATTTTAAATAGCTCAGTCACCTTCGAACAGAACTAAACATACTCTCTACAACTCGTTTTGAACAGAACAAAGGTGAACAGACTGACTAAGATATTTTATAATATGCAGGTAGCTCATAAATTTTCAGCGTATAAAATTGAGCTCTAGCCTCATTTTTCTCCTCTTTGTTCATGTTTGGTGAGTAATTACGTGTGTGTTAGCTTGCAAAACTTTTTATTTGGCTTGACTAAGAATTTTATTAATTGTTCTTAATCTTATTCTCTTTTAAAACATTTAGATAAGCCTTTTTCCTATTGAAAGTAACTCAGATAGCCTTAGAATGTATTGCCCCTCTGGTATGCAACTCCTCTATCTAGTTCTGTAGTCTGGCACTATAAGCACGTTCCCAATAAAGTATTGTATGTTGAAAGACTTTGCTTAGTAGCATAGTCAGTTGTTAGTTATTGCTGCAGAATTATGATTAGGTCTTTCTTTTGTTAAAGAAGTTGAGAAAGGGAAAACGCTATGATTAAGACATTATTTGTTTAAAATATTTAACTAATCACTGTATTCGTGAGCCTTTTCCTATAGGCAGCCTGTAACAGTCAGAACTGGAAGGAGCAAAAAATGTAAAAGATTCTTTCCCTAGCTGCACTGAAAAGGACTTTAACCCTCAAGCTACCTACTTTCCCCCACCGTGGGGCCAGTGTGTTCAAGGAAGGCTGGGAAAGGAAGCAGGGCTGTTCCGTCCAACAGTACACCAGCGAGGACTGAGAGAGGGAGGAGTTAGAGAGCCTTAGATGACTGCTTTGTAACTTTGTTTTTTTGTCCTTTTTTGTAAGTTAAGACAGAGGGACAGATGTATACAAAAACGTGTCTAGAAACTAAATATCAATCATCTTTAACACAGGCCAAAAATAACTCATTGTTTTTAAGTGTCTGTGTTTGTAAAAGTTTTATACAACTTCGTGTATGAAATTTTTTTAAATCACAAAGTGTTATGATATCACCTTCATCATCATAATTACTATCATTAGTTAATGTTAGAGAGAAACATTTTGACAACTTTCTTGACGTGGAGATTCTCTTCAGCATACAAGTTCACTTGATTTTTTTGTTTACAAATGTGTGGTCATGAGTGTCACAGAAACCCCATTAAAAATATAAGCTACATTTCTGTCTTTTTAATGAAACGAGGAAGCCCAAAGCCAGCCAGTGCTTTGTATGATACTTAGCGTCACTTCCCTGAGACGGTCAGTGTGACATCCAATGAGTTACTGTTGCTGCTGGAACGAGCCTTTTCCTGCCCTCGTGTCTGCCCCAGGTGGCCGCCAGGGCGCCCTGAAGAGCCAGGCAGTGGTGGCGTTTGTGGGCCCAGCGGCCGTCCCAGCCGCCTTTGTTCCCTGCTTGCCTACAGCTTCCAGGGCCCTTCCCTCGGGAAGTTTGCCTCTGTGACCTGTTACAAGTATCTATGAATTAGACAGGTGGTCCATTTTAATGTACCTTGCAAATCCATTTTAAAGCGTAAATCTGGCAAAATGACAGCCTTGCTTCATTCTGATCATTTCATAAAAGTTATTGAGCATCTTAAGGAATAGTTTCTCAGGGATCATTGTAACATATGTGGGGTTCCTCCACCTGATAGTTTTTCAGTAACTAATTCTAATACTTGCTGAAAATGTTTATACCTGACACAGTCATATGCAGATTCCTTCTACTGATCCATTTTAACATACTGTTTTTACTTTTTTTTTCTAAGACATGAATTTCAGTATTTTTTGACTCATATGTCATTTGGATGAAATCATGTTAGATTATGATAGGTGATATTTTAAATTTAATAAAACTGGCAAACTGCAAACTTAGGCAGTTAAGCTTCAGCATTTTAATGATCATGCAGTAATGTCTCACCAGACCTAAATTTATCAAATGTGTTTACTTTCACAGATTCCTGCTCATAATGTCATCACCTCTGCATATATATCTGAAGAAGGAAAACTACAAAGTCTTTTGTCCTGCCTTTTTCCCTTCTGCTATCACACCTTTCTAACCATAAAATAAAGTCATGGGATAAAAATAATTTATGTGTGTTAGAGGCACTTTACCCACCAGCTGCCTTTTGAACAGAAGAGCAGGGGAATGGCGTTAACATTCAATGTTTATTGTACTGAGGTGACAGATTGGGACAATGTAAGTGGTCTGACCATCAGGTTCAATCCTAAAGAGAAGAAACTTGCTCTCCTGCCTGTTGTCTCACAAGTGGTGGCACTGATCCAACTCGTTCATTAGCCGATCTTCCTCCTGCCGGTTCCTTTTCCAGAACAAGAATGCTAGGTGTTTCGAGATAAAACCTATAGCAATTTTCTGAAAGCTGTCAGCTGTATATAAGGTGATGGTAACGCGCTAAGCTGTTGTCTGTGTCTGTAATGTTCTCTATCCAGAAACTCTTTGACCACTGTAGTTCAGTTTATGTTCATCACATGAAAGAAAACTGGTTAACAAAAGAGCCCCTCAAACGGGGTAGTCTGCATGACAGGAACTCCGTGTGCGTTCGGCGGAAGAGATTTCAACCCATGTTGACAGTTTAGAGAGTTGCCTTAGAAGCTAAGTCCCTAGCAGCTTACCTGTTTGACTCCGCTGATGTTTTTCTACTCTGTATCTATTTGAAATTCATTCGTTCTGGATGTTAAGCTAGGCTTTTTGTTAACAGTGGTTTTTTACCTGTTGACAGATCTATTGGATTGTGACACAGGATAGGGAAGATTAAGAATAATCAGTTGAGTAATTACATTTTGACTGTTGTCAAATGTTTCAACGAGGCAGCAGGAAAAGGCTTTCTTTCACAGGCCTGTGTGTTAAATAGAAATTATTTCAACAATCAGAATAATGTTCACCATCCCCCTGTTAACTGAATGTTTAAAGAAGAATACAAAGTTTAATTTATTGCAATTCAATTACAATAATGCCCTCACAACATTTTCATGTTTTATATAAATATTTTTATTGGCTAAAGGACTTTAAAGCAAGCAAATATGCCATTTTTGACTTAAAATGTTTTACTTATTGAACTCTGCTGCCATTTCATTAAGCCTTTATTATTCTAATCAAAGTGCCCACTTTGTGCCAGTTTTTATTTTATAGTTTACTTACTTCTACAGTTTTCTAGGAATTATGTTTTGGTTAGTTCCCTTGCCACCTGGCATTTTTTTTTTTTTTAATTTAACATCACTACATCCTTCACTGTGATCTCTCTCAAGTTCTGGCACTTAATGTGCAAGTTTGAAAGCTATCACAAAGTATTTCAGAAATTGAGAATTCGGTAAATACTTGTTTTATGCTGTTTAATAAAAAAAGCAGATCCAGCTGCCAGCAGCTAGGGGCAGTAGACATCATTACTCGGTGGATGAATAGTCAAGAGCACTTCTGTGTCTTTCAGATGTGGGCATAGTGAGGGGACAGAAGGAGGGCCCCCAGTGCTCTGTGCCAAGATGAGGAGGTGACCTCCCTGGTTGACTCTCTCTGTCCAGTGCTGGCCAGTAGGTAAACCCCTCCCCGAAGCGGACTCCTTTTTTGTAGTTGTAAACGCAGCCGCCTTACACAGCTGCAGGTCTGTTTCCGAACCAGAAAGGAGTAGGACCATGTTTATTTCTGTGAGTTCTAGGTAGGAAAAAAGTGCCCTCGGCTCTGTGTTCTGTGGTTTCTCCCAAGCTAAAGGCTGGTATCATGTAAGTACTTTTGCCACATCCCTTGTGCAAATTTAAGAAAGGGGGGTGGGGTGTCTTTATTTCTTTGAGATCAGTATTTGTGATTTAAATATGTAAATAGATAATAAAAATGATTATTAAAAATACCATATAGGAATCCAGACATTTGCCCACCCTCCTCAGTAAGATGACATCTCTCATGGATAATAGATATTTTCTTTTTTTTGCCCATCTCACACTAAGCAAGCCTCTTTTTTTTTTGAAAGTCAGATACTTTTTAAAAACATGTTAATAAAAGAAAAAAATAAAATTCAGATTCTCAACAGTAAATTCTTATGTTATGTCTGTAGTTCAAAAACTACAAATGATTCAGATTTAAACAGATCACTTCAGAAATTCAATATGCAGAAGTTAAATTCTAACTAGACCAGGAATTACTTGTTTCTCATGTCAGGATTCGCAAAGAATAGCGTGAACAAAGCTCTCTGTGTTAGACTGGACAACTGCAAATAAGTTGTATCTAAAATGTACCGAGCCAGGGCATCGATCTAAAAAATCCGACGGTGGAGGCAGTGCACAGGGGGAAGCAAGTTCTCGCAGCTTCACGGTCGGACCGTCGGCCTCTGCAGCAGTCTCCCTGTTTTAGGGGCTGGACTATGTTCTCTCCGACTGGCCCCCTCTTTCAGGCTTTACTCCAGCAAACTCCTCACAAATAATTTGGCCTCCAAATGCCAATGCGTAGAGTGAAAAATGAGTAGGGAACGTGGCAGAGAGTGGTGTTTCCTAAGCTGACAGCTTGGGAATGTTATACTTTATGGTAAGACTCACAATGTAGGTTTAAAAGATAAATTCCTTAATTAATTAATAGTTTTATATTTATTTATTTTAGATTTATTTATCTGTGTAAAGAAATAGGGTATTTTAGTTTTCCAATTAAGGGGATCAAAGTAATGCTTTTTATTTCAGCTCTCTAAGCTGGTATAAGCTGCAGTTTCAGGTACTTTAGCAGTGTGGAAATGTGCTTATAAATATGCTTCCCTTTTGAACAATCATGGCTGTGTTTAAATACTTAAAACAACATTGTTTTTACTTGTGCACTGTGAGTGAACTTTGTATTATTTTTTAAAGCCTTCATACTACATGTAGATGTTACTGCAATTTATCTTTTGCCTGTGCTTGATTTAAGGTCATTTGTGTAGATGAGTAATTAAAGATATTATGTAAAGAGAACATCTTTTAAGTTTTCTCTGTTTTAATGATGGAGAGAGACCTCTTCACCTACGGTCATAATTTGACCCCCAGGTATAACCAAATTCATGGTACGACAAGCCTCAGAGGTGACTCTTCTCTGAATTCTCTGATTTCATATGTCTCGGCACTTCACAGTTGTAATCTTATGGTCAAACAATGCCTTTTTTTTCATGTCTTGATACTTGTCAAAACATTTTGGTATTTGGGGGGGTAAAATATATAATAAATGCCAGCATGTTTAGTTAGTTATACTTGAGTATAACTAGGTCTTAAAACTAGTAACCTTAATCACTGAATTCTGTCTACCACCTGATTGTGAACTCCCATTTCTCATCTCTCATTTTTTATTTCTCCCAGAACTTTGCTCATAAATGATGCTTATTAAATATTTGTTGATCATTTGATGTGTGAAAGAAGGCAAAATGTGGATGTGCCTTCTCCAGGACTCATATTAGTTGGCTAAAGTCAAAACCAGGGAAACACTCAGAGTCATGATTGCTTCAATAAGTAGCACATAGTAGCTGACATACGGTATGTTTCTCATGAATAAATGTCAAGAGACAAGTCTTTGAATTCCTTTAGGAGGTTTATAGAGAACACCACGTTTAAATCATATCAGCATTTATTTCACTTAATCAGTACTAACAGACCAATTCTAGTGTAAGGCCTGAAAAATAGTTGTATTTTACATTGTTTCCATCTTTTGTATAATTCAAGTTCAAAATCTTCATGTATATAAAAAGTTTGAAGAATTTACTTCCTGAAAATTTAATAATTTATCTGTTTTCTAATATTTCCGATTGAGTTAATGTCTGTCAAAATGAAGTAGCTGCCATGTGCTTGTAAATGATACAGATGTATTATTTAATTATAGAACGTTTTACTGTAATCAAACCTACTGAATTTGTGATAACTAAGTCATATTTTCTGCACATATTAGACTAAGTTGATAGATGTAGAAAACTAAAGAGATAAGTACTACAAAAATTGTCAAAGATCAAAAAGGACATCATCAGGAAAGTTAAAGGTGAGTGATCTTTAACCTGAAGAATACAGTCTACTTTTCATAAAGAGTAAGACCGATGTGTGTCATAACGCACTGGGTTAAACCTGTGTCTTGAAGTGACAGCCGCCTTACCAGCTGGACCAGTGAGTACGTGTGTGTGGTGGCTCTCTCTGAAAGGTGAGGAAGTAACTACAGCTTTCTAATGTTTTTTAGTCACTCCTTCATCCTTTGTGGTAAAGAATTCTTGTTCTTTGTTTTGTTTTGCATTTAACTAATTAACCCAGGTGTAGGCTGGTTGCTATACAAGTATTAGAAAATTCAGTAAGTCATTTTTTAAAAATATACAGGTAAGTGACGCCGCTGAAGACCCATCACCACACCAGGACACTGCCAGCAGCCTCCCACAGAGGTCCGTCCGTCTGTAGCTGTGCAAGGAATACAAGTGACCCTCCTCAGAGTTCAAAGCAGAATGTCCATTCTGCTGCTTACTGTTGGAGTGAGTAAATCACAGAGCAACGTAGCAGCAGCAACAGAGAAATTTGAATATTAACCACTTGTCAGAAAACACAGTCTTGGTTTACATGTTTACCAAAGCTTGAAAAACCTTGAGAAAGTACGTAGGGAATAGGTTAACTCCAACTTCCTGCTTTGCTAAAGTTCATTTGTGAATTAGGTTCAATCATCAGAAAGCAGAAGAGCCTGGACTTGCGTTCACCTACCTCTCAATTTATCTAATATAATGTCCATGGCTTTCATCAACAGATACAGTATGTTGTTCCTGTTTGAAGAAAATACACACCTTCTGCAGAAGTAAAATCTAATGGCATGTCCCTGTTATGACTTAAGGTCATTAGGGAAAGGATTAGTAGGTAATTCCGTAATAGCTAGTTTCCTGATCCAGACAAGCTGCTTTCCTTCTGTTAAAGAGAACTCAAGACCTTACCTGTGTCTTTCCTTCAGCTACCAGACAATGTGGAATTAATTTACCTCTTAAAAGATGAACCTATCCATTTTTATGCTTGCTTAGTTTGTGTTTCATTTTTGTTTTTAATCACTCTTTTCCATACATCTTAACACAGGTAGTCATTAACAAAATGCAATGCTTACTATTTCTCTGGTGAGAAATGTGTTTAGAGGTCTCAAGTGCAGTCCTTGCGGATTTTGACACTCCAGGTGCAACACAGCCAGCGCCCTTGTGTGGCACATGTGCACAGTTTGTTTCTACAATCGTGTATAACAGTAAAAACCAGAAGTCACCTAATGGATGCCTTAAGAACACAGCATGCACCCAGTGACAAGGATGAACCTGCCTCCTAGCCGCCATGAGTACTGCTAACAGGACGAGATTCCGGACGTGTGCTGGAAGAAAAGGTCTACAGCTAGCTGCCTCGGTCTGCAGCCGCTCTGGGGCAGTCACGCACGTGCCTATCCAAGGGCCCATTGTAAAGGCCTTAGTGAGGTCAAAGAAGCACACTGTCACTAATCTTCACATTTTGGGATCCATCTAGACATCTCCCTGAAGCCTTTTCAATGGTCAGTATCTTGTCAAGCACTAATCCCATGAAACTTGTTTTCTTTTAAATTTTGAAGTTAAGAAAATAACTTAAACCTGGAGCAACAATTTCCAGCTGGTGTGCCAGGGCACGTTGGTGTAGCACAAGAATTTTTAAAGCGTGCCATACCTGACTGTCAAGTCAGGGGCACTGACCTCTTTTCCCTTGGACTGTCAAATTAAAAACAGCAGCCAGCGCAATAGCTGTCCCATGTGAATGAATCAAAATTATACCTATTTTGGTTAACATCAGCAAAAATATATATATTTTTGGTGTGCTGCAAAGTTTTGGTAATTCATGTGTGCCATGAGGTGAAAAGGGTTGAAAATTGCTGGTCTAGGGCAAAGAAACCAGTATGTCTTGGGTTTCGCATCCATTTTCACAGGCAATGTTTCCATTTTATCGGTGAGGAAACTGGCTCAGAGAAGCCTGAAGGTCATTCTCGTGGGTAACAAGCAAAGTCTAAGTTTAGTAAGTCTGATTACAAGCCTAGGCACTTTGCAAAATAGACTTTCAAAGAAACTTTTAGGGAAATGAGTTTATTTATGAAAGGAAATAGTGCAGTGGTAATCCTAGAAAATGGAAAAAGAGCTGACTTACAGAGATGGCCCAGGGTGGCTTTCTCTGACTGTACGAGGCTGCTGTTGCATCACAAGAAGGGAAAGGGCAGAGGTGTGGTGTGCGGGGCCCTGGAGGGCTCGCAGTAACGGACGTTCAGGGGGCTCTGTTCTCACCTCTTCTCCAGACCTTGAGTCTTAGGAGTGAAAATTAGGACTTGGCAATTTTTGCTCAACATGTTCATCATGTTACCTTCCCCATCTTACCTCTGCAGATTCTCGAGATCTTTTTGAGTTGGCCCAGCTACTAAGACACAGCATTATTTTAACCCAGTGTTTAATACCTATGGTATGTTATTTCCCCAAATTTTGACTGCTTTTTTGCTTCTAATAAATTTAACACTTAAGGAAAGCTATGAGTGGTAGTCTTTAACAACTTCAACTCAGTTTATTTTCAGGAATATCTTACATGTTCTGTATTTAATTTTCTTGCGCTGAGAGTCCCTAGTTTCCCGAGACTACTGGAATTGAAATAGGTGCTTTCCAGCCAACTTTCTCACATCTTTTCCTTTATTAGAACATCCTCATTGAATGCTTAATTCAACATCCCTGCCCTTCACTGCCCCCACCAGATAGGAGGCTCTCAGCCAGCACAAAGCCACTCCCATTTTCATACATTTAGATTTCTCTTTTTAAATATCTGAGACATTTACATTCTTGCTAATTATACTAATTGCTGTGGTCGTAACTGAATTGGGATTGTGGCACTGTAGTTCCATTCACATCCAAAGCACTGTGTTTTGTCACCATATGGGTGGACAAGGCATTTGGATCCCGTTCTCTCCGCTGGGCGCCCCCGTCGGTGCGCTTTGCCAGCTGTGTACCCCATGATTGGCCGGGCTTTTGATGTGCAGATATTACAAGTTGGTCACAAACTCGTGTACAATGGGCCTGTTCTGGTTCATGTGAAAATCAACATCCTTTTTTGTGTTCCTGGCTGACAGGATGCTACAATACTATTAGCATTTGCAAAGAGCGTGCTCTGTCCAAGGGTGTAACCACAGATCGTGTGCTGCTCAGTTTGTGTTTCTCTATTATGTGAGGGACACAAAGAAGCTGAAGGCAGGCAAAGGCCTGTCAAATCCTGTAATGTAGCGCTCGACCCCCAAACTCCACTTGGCCTCCACGCATCTCTTGTTCCCCATCCCATCCCTTCCTCTGAATGGGCTCTGAGGTAGGTAAATGAATTCAGAGGCCTGGTGGGCGGGGGATTCCTTTCTGACCTCATTCCTGTACCATTTGTTTGCGGGCTTGTAGGGGGAGAGGGGACATTTTGGAATCCTTTGTGTCAAATCATTTTCTTGCAGGTTGGGGAGTTAATGGTAACTTTGTCTGAAGCCAGCCAAGCAGAAAGCCTCCACGGACCAGGAGTGGCATGCTCAACCTCAAACTAACTACGAGCTGGGAATGTGGAAACAGGGAAATTTTATAGAGCAGATGGGTACACGGCACATCTGCCTGTTCAACATCTGGTAGTGGGAAGCCTAAGTCTCCCCGTGTGTGTATAGGATAGAGTTGTTCTTCCTTTAAAGATAGTTTCTTCTTTCTGAACTACCGTGGCTTTTATATTGATGCCTAGAGTGTGGAGACTCTCTTCTGCACCCAGTTATATGTATTCTGAAATATTTTCAAGCTTTCTACTTCCTGGCTAACTATAGAGTATGGTGTGATTTCTAGAGGTGTTACATCGTATTTACCCTCAGATTTACTTTGTTTTTCTATAAAGTGAATTAGAGTTTTAGAACAATCGCTCTTGTTTCCATAAAAAGAAGAAGGGAAGAGGCCCAGAGAGAAGCAGCAACGCGTTCAGTGAGCAGCTAGAACCCTGGCCTGCTGCCCCCCAGGCCAGTGCTGTCTCTGTTGTGTGCAGATTGAAATCAGGAGCCACGGAAGGTCAGGGATCTGGATATTCACGTGGAACCTCACTCTTTTGAAATTTTTGAAATCTTCAACAGTGTGTGTCAGAAACACCCTGAGCCAGCGTGCTGGCCCACCTGCCCGTGAGTCGCCGTCTGCAACTTGTGTTTTAAACTGAAGCTTTCTGTTCACCTCTGGTCTCGGTGAGTGCGAGTAACGACACGAGTAATGGCTTCTGCAAATAGCAAGATTTCCGGTCTTTCTTAGAGGTGCATGGAGCTTTAGCTTCACTTGTGATGAGCTGAAAATCTCGTTTATGAAATGCCAGCTACATCCCAGGCACTTTAAGTGCATTGTCTCCTAAGGTCGCTGTCAGCACCATTCGGCCAGCTGGTGAACTCTGGCTCAGAGAGGTTGCCTGAAGTTCCAAGGCTGGTGAGCTGGCAAAGTCCCCCCGTGATCCCACATAGGTGTGACTGCAGAGCGCCCGAAACAGCAAGCGTTGAACGGGCTGGCAGTGTGCTAAGCCCCCTTCCCTTACGTGCTCAACTATCCTAAGATGGCAGGTCCTTTTCATGTCATGAGCTGTTCGGAAAAAAGAAAAAAGAGAAAAGTATGTATTTTCCTAAAGAGGGAACTGCGCACCACTTCTAGCACACTGGCCAAGTTGGTGCTAAAAGAAAACCGTACACACTTCCATAAAAACCTTTTGTTCTAAACATCAAACATTGTCAGTTCTGAAAGTCACATTGCTGAACTTCGGCAGGGGAAGATGGCACTTGCCCTGCCAGTTTTACACATTTTACGTGAACTCTGAGTCTTCAGAGCATGTTCTGTTTTTAATGTTATTGATAAGGTAGCCCAGGATCTCAGTAATAATTTTGCACTTCCTGTACAACTGAAGTAACATTTCAGTAACAAAAGGTACTATATCATAAAGGAGACGCAGTTACCTACTAGGTGCGCGTGTGTGTGTGTGTGTGTGCGTGTATGTGTGCTAGATTTGCAACCAAGAGTTTATCTTTGCTTCCAGAAAAAGCAACCCTACTGGAGAAACCCTACCAGGGCAGAAAGCCACTGCCGAGGAGCGGAAGGCAGTGACACACACACACCGAGTTCAGACGTGAGTCTTGCATCTTCAGAAAGGCAGGAAGGAGCCCTGCATGGGACCGTGGAGCCGGCGATGTGCTTCCAACCGTGGTCTACCGCCCCCATGAGAAACAACCTTCTTAGATCCACATCCTTCTTCAGACCAGATGTGTGAAAGGGCAGACAACCTGTGAGTTTCTGCCACTGGTTAAACTCTGCATCTGAAAGTGTTCTTCCGTAACCATGGGAAAATCCTCCTGGTACAGCTAAATCAGGCAAGGCATTCACTCTTAAGTGGAAAGCATCCTAATAGTTTTGCCTCCAAACCAGGCATAAGATCTCTCTTGAGTCCGAATGACGACAGCTCACATTTACTGAGTGCTTATTGTGTGTCAGCCACTGTGGTGAGCACTTAACCCACGTGAATGCTGTTAATTTCCCAACCCTGAG
Source organism: Macrotus californicus (assembly GCA_007922815.1). NCBI lineage: Eukaryota > Metazoa > Chordata > Mammalia > Chiroptera > Phyllostomidae > Macrotus > Macrotus californicus. The sequence goes on along the minus strand of VMDR010000656.1, from coordinate 175,366 downwards.
AGGTGCTGTCTGCGAGTTGTTCCATTTGTCAGAGTTTGCTTAGTCTGTGAATGGCGAAGCTGGGATTTCCACTCTGGAAATCTGGTTCCTGGTCTGTGCACTTAACCACCTCACTACCCTGTGAACTGCTTCTCAACCATAAATGCACTGTGTTGCTCAGTAGGAAGCGTGGGGAAAAGTTATCATTGGCAAAGGAGGCCAGAGAAGTTGGAGAGGCGGGGAGTTCATAAGGCAGGCACTTGGGGGCTGTAGCTAAGCAATTGCCCGCTCCCCTAGAAACGTTTGCAAATAGAAGCAGCTTTGCTGGCTCCTTGGTGCACCTCATCACACCCAGGTGCTTGGGACCCAGGTGGCCCTATGCAGGGTTACCCCTGACTGCCAGGGAGTCAGCTCAGACCCAGCAGCTCCTCCCTGCCAAGGGTGGAGGGCGGGAGCCTGGGTCCATCTGCGCCGCAACAGGGAAGGGCAGAGACAGAAGTCCAAAGTAAGCTTTTAAAGAGACGATTGATTGGCTGCCTGAGAGAGGACACATTGAGAGCTGCATGAGTGTGACTTCTGTTCATGGCCAGGCAGGAAAGGGGTTGGCTTATTATTTGCTAAGAGCCCGGCTACCCAGTCTGTGCCTTACCTACCACATGGGTATATGGGGGAACTTGGATCTTGGGCCTTCAGAGTATCCAGTATGATTGCTAACATTTGCTATTTTTACATTTTTCTAATTTGAACAGGTTTTTTTTCGTTTTCATTTTATACCATCACTTCAGCTTACTGTGTTCTGGGTACTCTAGATATAATTATCGGGAAGTGAAGCAAATGAACTTTTAAAATGTCCTTAAATCCCAGAATCTAGAAATAAATTGGTATCTTCTGGAAAGCCCACATATTTATAAACCCTGCACTCTCTGTTCAGTCCCAGCCAAGCTCTGGAAAAAAATCATCCCCATTCATCCCTCAGCTCACTCCAAGCTGACATGTCCTTTCACCAGCTGGGCCCCTGTATCACACCCCCACATCCTCCCTGCCACCACCAGCGCTACTCCGCCAGTGGCCTCTCACTAAGGCCACCAGTGCCCCCTGCCATGCTGCTAACCCACCCAAACATTTTTGTACTTATTTTGCTTGATCCCTTAAGGCCACTTAACTACCTACTCCCTCTCCCTCTCTCTCTCTCTCTCTCTCTCTCTCTCTCATTTCTTTGCCTTCTGTACTTTTGTGACATCACTTTCTCCTAGTTTTCCTGCAACAACAAAACAGTGCACGCAGAACTCCCTGAACACCGGCCTCCCCTGGAGCCCGCCCTCAGCGCTCTCCTTTCCCAGCTGCATGTCCTTCCTGGCCGGCCCACTCCCCGCCCGCCTGTAACTGCCTGTGGCTCTGAACTCCAGCTCCATCCTGCTCCAAACCCAGCCCCAGTATCTACTCCCACATCCCTCAGACACTTCACACTCAGCCTGTCCAAAGTGCAGCCAACCCTTTCTCCATTAAACCTGTCTCGTCTCCAGATTTCACTGTTTTGGTGACGAAAGACCCATAGGAACTTCCCAACCACCATTCCTGTAGTTTCAATTGCACTATCTCTTGTGCCAGCCCTACTGTCTCTGCACACATCAGATGGTCGGCATGTGTCCCACCTCCATTAGCACCACAGGCCTTTGCCCTCGGCTCTCTTTTGTGCACCCTCCCCACTCGTGCCAAAGTGAAGTACCCAGAATGTCAATGTGATTACGTGATCAAAACTGTCACCAGATAGCTTTGGAGTTTAACATTTTCAGCACATAGCTCTCCCTGACATGGAATCTGCCCATCCCTCTGACAGCTGTTCCAGCCATCCCCTTATCCCATGTCTGAATCACAGACCCTTTCTGATGAGGTGGGTGATGCTATTGATGAATGTGATTTTTTTTATTGTAGAAAGAAATGTGTTGGAAGGTCTGTGTAACCAAGGAGACCAACGTTTTCCAAATGGACAATGGACCACATCAGGCATAGGGTAAGATTCTTTCCAAGTGGAAGGCACACCACAGAGTGCGAAAGTTCATCAATATGGTTTCAGGTTCCACATGGCAACCAACCTTTGTCAAGTGTCGGTGAAGTAGCAAGGAAGAGTCACAATCACCTGAAAAGACTGTTAAATTCTCCTTCTCTTTTCTAATTACATTACTTTGTGAGGCCAGGTGTTCTTCACATTCCGTATTTTACCTTGTATGATGCACACTTCTTTGCCCAGACTTTTGAGGGGAAAAAAGGATGTGCATTATACATGGGTATAATGATTACATACCATGGATATAATGGGCATAATAATCCTGTATATAATGCACACAGAAATGTGGGTGCTCATTATACACGGGAGCGCATTGTGCAGATAAGTACGGTACTTCAGCCAAAACAATATATTGCAGTGGATTGAATGCAGAAGCAGATATAAGGCTCCAGTTATCTTCTATCAATTCAAACTAAAAAGAATTGTAATTTTTTTTAAAGCTACTCTTATTGCTGCAATTTTTGTGTATTCCTTTTTATCAAAAAATATAATTTATGTTACCATGAAATTGTTTTATTTTTTAAGTTAATGAAAAAATATTTTAAATATTTCTTAGCTTTAATTTCTGATATATATCAATATCAGATATTAAGTGAAATCTTGAATATCAATAGAATAACCCATATAAACAAAAAACACTTTTGAGTACTCAACAATTTTTAAGAAACTAAAACTTTGAAAATTACTGCTTTGGCTTAGCTGTAAAATCAGACCCTCCGTGTAAAATGCATTCCCCATGAGAATTACCTCTTACTTTCCTGGCCTGAATTCAAGGTGTAGTCTAAATCAGTGGCAGGTGTTAGAAGACCGTCTAGCCAACACCAATGATCACTGATGCGAGTTGGCTCAGACCAGCCCCACCACGCACGAGAATCACCGTGCCCACCGGTACCTGGGTGTCCATGTCTTACACCCGCTGGGCAGTCTTCGGGCCACATCCCACTTGACCCCGCATCAGATTTCACACCTTGACCACCCCTTCTTTGAAATATTTGCATCTCTCAGCTTCCACCACAGCACACTTCTGACTTTCTCCTACATTTTTGGCTGTTTGTTTTATGGCTCCTTTGCTGGTTCTTCTCTTCTATTCAACCATGAGGTGTTGGATTCCACAGAGCTCTACGCTGGCCCTCTCCTCAAGGATATTGTCTCCCTAAATTGCATCCACTCCCACAGCATCAATGGTGATTTAATTGCCAGTGATTCCCGAAGCCTGGTTAGCATTATCCCACGCATTTCTCAAAGGTTTCTCGTAGCTAAACTCATTATCATCTTCCCCAGCTTGTACTTACTCCATTCTGCCCTATTTCACTAAATGGTAAAACCACTCACCTGAATGGCTCAAGTCAAAAACTAGGAGTCATTTTTACCTCTTCCCCCTCCCTCAACGTCCACACCAGATTATCCACCATGGTCTATCATAGACCCGTGAGCATCTGTCAGATCCATTCACGCCTCTCCATCCCCACTGTCACTGTCACTGTCACTGCCCAGCCGTGATCTCCTAACTCTTTGCCTCCTAGCTTCCCTCGGCTCACCACCACACTGCCAGATGACATCTTTAAATTACACACACAATTGTTATTCTTCTGCTGAAAACCATCGGCTGGCACGGTCCTTGTGAGAAAGTCCAAAATCACCAACAAGGCTTTCAGGTCCTGTCAGGTCTGCCCCCGCCTTCTTTGGCCTCCTTTCTCCTGGTGTCCGGTCAGGGAACCTACAGGTCTTTGAAGACACACCATGCTCCCTCATAGCGTGCTCCCCCATAGTGTGCTCCTCCATACTGTGCTCCCCCAGGCTTTTGCACACTCTCTCCTCCACCCTCAACCCTCCATCTGCCAGACTGACTGCCACTTATCAGGGCTCAGCTTGGTTGTTACCGCCCTTAGGAGCTCTTCCCTGACCCAGGCCCTCCTCAGTGCCACCCGAAACTCAGCCTCTCTAGACATGTCACATGTCTAGTTACGTATTCAGTGTCCACCTTCCCCGTTTATACTGTAGATTCTGAGAGAGGAAAGACGCCATCTGATTTTCCCACAACACAGTGCCTACCACAATAGATTCTTACTGAATGAATGAATGAGTATATCTGAATACTGGAGCTCTGAAGTATTCTGGAGACTCAAACCCTGTTTGAAAGTATGGCAGAAATAAATCCCCGAAGGAAAACACTGCAAAGCTAGCTTGTTGGAGCAATAACCTCAGAACCAAAGACTTCAGTTCTGATTTCTAGCCTGATTTTCTTCCTGAGATGGTGATGGAGCCCTTGGGCCCTGCAAACAGACAGAACTGGGTTAAAGTCCTGCACAGCCACTTGCTGAGTGTGTGGTAGCAGAGAAATTCTCCTCCAAGCCTTGTTTTCCCCATCTCTTTAGAAAAAATGTGTGTGTGTGAGTATGTAGTAGAACTCACGGAGTTTTAAGGTTAAGATGAAATAATACATTTTAAAGCACTTTCAAAGAGTCCAGCACATGGTGAGTGTTACTGTTCTCATACCGTGGTGGTTAAATTACAATAAGATCCAATCCACAGCTATTTCCAAGCCAAGGACAGGAATGGCATGAGGAATTTTGATGAAATCCTGTCCCTCTCCTGCAGCGTTCACTCACTCACACTGACACCTGAACGCTGTTCCCCAGACGTGCAGAGCGCAGGCTTGCCCTGATCAGCAAGCCCGTTTCCCAGGTCTGGCTCCCCTAAGGCCTCGGAGCAGCCTGGCCCAGCTGTACCAGGAGGACTCGCTACCCTGCAGCTGATGAGCTCCAGCTGGTGTCTAGGAGCCCGACTCCCAGCACCCACGTGTTCTCGGGCAGGCCCCTGAGCACATCACCTCCCGCCCTGACTCAGTGGGCTGCGGCCATGGACTCGGAAGAAAACCTGGGCTGCCACATGGTTCTTCATTTCTCTTGAGAATTTACAGAAAGAATCTAGTTGTAAATTATTTTAAAGCACAGTTAATGAAACTGTTACATTAGGGATGACATTTTTGTAAATTTTATTGTATTTTGTTTTATTCTTATTTATCCTTACAGTTGTCCCAAGTTTTCCCCCTTTTCCCTCCTCCATCCAGTCCAGCCCCCACTCCCACAGTCCATCCATGCAATGACACTTTTAATGCAGCGAATAGCATTTGTGTCTGCTTGGGGACCCACCGCTGATGGAGAGTCTCGGGCCTCCACGTTGAGAGAACCTGGTTCCTCCCGAGGCCCATTTGCTCTGACCTTCTATCTATCAACATGTCTCTCACGTGTCTTTTGCTGCTAGGATGCCCCAAACTGAATTCTCAGCTTGTCCTTGCTGTCACATGGAGACTCACTTACATGTCTGTGGCATTAAGTGTTCCTCTGACTTGATTTTATTTTGCCTCCCCCCTCTGTTTATTTTTGATGACTTCATCTGATTTTTGTGAGCATTTCCAAAAGCTGCCTCCAACTCTTTTGCCAAATGTAGTAACGTGCAAACGAAAAAGCGCGTGCAGCTACCAGCGACTCGGGGAGTTTGTTCTCTGTGCACTGAGACCAGCCCTTTCCGAGCAGCAGGTGGCATTTCTGTAACTGCTTTGTTCTTATTCCCTTTACCTCATCAGCGATGGGTTAGCAATGAGTTAGCAATGGGAAGCAGCACAGCAATGCCTTATGAAAATGGGTTCTCCATCCGGCTGGAGGAGTCAGCCTGGACCCAGGGGCTTTGGAGCAGAAAGGCAGGCAAGCCGGTGGGTCGTAGAGGGTGGCAGTGGTGAGCCCCAGGGCGGCAGAGGAATCTGCTTTTCTAATGAAAGGGCTCTTCTATCCAGGGGATTATAAGAATATTCATGACCCTTGAGATCAGCAGGTGAGGTTCAGCCCTCCCTACTCATCCTTTGGGCAAATAGTCCAGAAATCCGAGGTTGCCTGGATGAGAAAGGAACAGTGGGAGCCGCGAGCTTTTCCTGCTTCCCTTGGCCCCCCAGCCCCCTTCACTTGCAGAGGAGGGCAGGGTGGGGGGCACTTGTCCTGAGGTGAAGCCAGGACTGTGTCTTTCATTTCTAAAGAGCAGGCTGCCGTGGCCCAGGCAGGAGTCCCGTGACATGACTCGAGACACAAAATGGTATCTTAGCATCGAAGACCCCCTTTGACAACAAGAAGAAAAGCCCTTTTCTTCCCAGCCCGGATTAGGCGAGGAGGGAATTCTCCGGAACATGTGTGCATTGTTTCGTGGAGGGCAGCCAGGCTGGCCTGGGGCTCGCCTCCCAAAGTCAGCCCAAAGAAGCTTGTCCCCCGTGTAATTAAAAGGGAAGGGAAACAGCAGGGAGTCTTGTCCCGCTGCTGCCCACCAAAGCGGGGATCCTGGGGGTGGTGTGGCCCAGGAAATTGGCTAAATTAATGGGTGTCTAAGGCCTCACTGAATGGGTGGGCCCTGGAGGCAGAGAGAGGGCAGGGCACCAAGTCTCATCCGAGGTCTTCTGATAAATTAGGAAAAAGAGAAACCGTCTCAGAGAGCAGAGATGTCTAAGCTCCTTGCCACTGGACTGGAGAGCAAGGCTATCCTGGGGACAGGGCACCTGCAGCTAGGGGTCAGCCCCTCTTGGAGAGCAGTGCCCCAAGGCAGTTTGTCCAGCTGATGCAGGCTGGCCCCAGGCTCTCCCCAGCAAGGCTGGGAGCCAGGAGGTCACAGGTCAGGGCCTGAGCAGAGGCCTAGAGCTCACAAAGGGAAGCAGGGGCTCCCTTGGCAACACAGTCTCTGCAAAGCAGTCTCTTGTGTCTGTCAGCGGGAAAGCATCTCACTCAGAAATTATTGGGGAAATAAAACCCTGACCTGGAGGTGAACACATTTAGCATTTATAGGGTTTAACCCGGTTATGAAAGTGGAAACTCCACGAAGAACAGCTTTACAATTGCCATTTCCTGCAAACTTGAGTTCAAGAATATGGGTGTCAAGCCTCGTTTTCCCCAGCTCTCTTCTCTGCAAATCCGGCAGGTTGGATTTACAGGGGACCTTCGGCAATGTGACTCAGCGGTCTGGAAATTCCTGACTCCTCTCCCGAAGCCTGACTCCCAGGGCATATGGGGAAGAAAATAGTGACAACAGGCAAGCTGGCTGGTTTTCTAAGACCCCACACATCCCCACTAAGGCCAGATCCTTCCCCAAGGCCGTGGCAGAGCAGCAGGCAGGCCCGAGTGCTCCCCTTTTTCTGGTATGTGATGAATCCAAGTCAACATCGCAAAGTAGACGTGGCTCCTCTGGCTCTGCAAATATTGGTCCAAAGACTTGAGTGCAGAGACACTGTTGACAGTTAGGAGATGGTGGCATTGTTGTCTTTGTCGCCATGAAGTGCAGCTCGGTAGAGCCTGGCCTAACACCCTGTGTACACAGAGCAGACAGTGTGCTGGGAGGCCCGTGTGTTTGCTCTGCCAATATTCGAGGGTTGCCGGCCCTGCAGCCTCCCCCCTCCCAGGGCCAAGCTGGAAGAATTAGACACACATCACCCTCTTCTGCGTTCTCCAGGAGGTGAGGCGGGGGGTGGAGGGGGCTGCCAAACAGTGTCTAAGCCACATGCTCCCTTTACGCTCTCTTTGCGGCTCACTTTTTAAAAATGTACTTTTATTGAAGTGTCATGTACACGTATCATCTGTACAGCTTGGTGAATTTTTCACTCACACCTTTGTATCATTCAGGTCAGCAACCGGGACATTTCCAGCCTCCCACAAGCCCTCCTGTACTCCCTCCCAGGGACCTCCCCCTGCAAAGGTGACCAGTATCCAGACCTCTAACATGGATTAGTTTCACCTGCTTTAAGCCTTCTGACTTGGAAACTTTCCCTTATAATGTGAAGCCAATGTGCCGTGCATTTGTGCAGCAGTGCAGCAGGGCACGGTGACAGAGCAGCCCAGCATGGACCGAGCTCAGCTCTGCCCTAGCCGCGCCAAGCCCCTTCCATGCTCTGGCTTTGGGCTGGCTCTGTTGAAGGGCAGACTTGGTCTCTACCTCTTGGGGCCTTTCCGGGGCCACCCTGTAGTCTGGCTCCACTCTGCTGTCTCCAGCACCTGGGGTGGGGGGGGGGGGGGGGGAGGGAGGGCGATCACAGGAGGATGGTCTACCAGCCCGTGTTCACATACACACTCTGGTGTATGTTTCAGAAGGAGGTGGTCGCCCTGCCCCCCATGCCTCCCTGGACCTCCTCATTCTAAACCACCACCCAGAAACATGAGATGATGGGTCAGTTCAGAATCCCCTCTACACCACCAGGGCACACCTGACTTGTTCCAGTCCTGAATCTGGTCCATTCTACCTGAAAACCATTCCAGGCAGACTGAGAAAGGGAGGCTGGAAACTTCTCTCTAAATAATGTCAGGGCATTTATCATACTGCTTTTTGCATTCCTAAAGCCGTTTCCTGTTTGCATTGGGGTGGGGGTGGGGGATGGCCTGGAAGAGTGTAAAATGTCTGACAGAAAGCATGCCAGAGCTGGGGGTTCAACTTCCTCACCTGCAGGTGGGGAAAATGAGGCCCAGAAGGAGAAGGGAGTTGCTTGAGTCTCTGTGGAGAGTGTCTAGGGACAGGTTCCCGCCAGTTTGCCCACTGGGTCCTAGAAGGCTTTTAAAGGACTTGACTGCTAATGTCAAGGAAAAAAAACCATTATTGCTACATCCCTCCCCAAGGAAACACAGCAAAAACAATGGTTTCCATCCACAAGAATCTCCTTTTCGCTTGCTTCTCCCCTGCATTTCACACCAACCTCTGCACCTGCCCCACAGCTTCTGCAGAACCTGCTGTCTCCACGGCCACCACAGCCCTGTGCTCTACTACCGCGATCCTCATTTTACACGGTCTGCGCTTTGAAGTGTATGGCCTGATATTACATCCTTGGCCAAGGAGCTGGCTTGGAGATGCCAAGTTCTGGAGAGACTTCATCTGCCCCTTGCTGCCCAGCCGGATCAGGCTCCATGCCTCTGTATGTCCTGTGTACCCTAAACCAGATCATGGATTCTGCGACCCCCGCTCTCTGTCCGCATCATGCATGTGAGATCCACAACTGCCAGGATGTAAAGAAACGGCACGGACTAGAGACAGAAAGGCTTGGTGGAGAAACACCTCCTGCCCCACCTCACCCCGCCTTCACCCCCAGCCCCCAGCCCTCAGCCCCCAGCCCAAGGACCTCGATGTGGGAACCCAGATGCCCACAGCCCCCGAAGTCTTGGGGAACTTTATAACTTTCCTTGTCCGGAGGCCTCATTTCACTCCAACGTCACGTCCCAGCAACATCCAGACCTTGTCCTTGGTGGGGAAGGCTGGCGGCTGAGGGAGGGAGCAGACTCGTGTCTGAGCACAGGCACACATGAATTTTTGGAAAGCCCTAAACAACCCGGGGAGCTTGGCAGAAGTTTGCCCTGGGCACGCAGGGTTCCTTCTGTTCCATTCTGTTCTGACTCCTGGCCTGGCCCTGGGCTGGGCACTTTGTGGGGAGACAGAGGGGAGCAGAACAACCTGCAGTTTAAGCTCAAGAGTCTCATGGTGTGGTGGGGACTGACGTGAGGAATAGAGTAATGGTCCCAGATCACAGGCAAGAAGTGGTAATGCGTAAGCAGGTGTGCAGTGACAATGCACCTAGTGTGGGGGCTCGCACATAGGTGCTCACTAAATGCCTTGCAGGGAGTCAGGTAGCAGAAGCTGGGCTGGTATGAATACATCCAATATGGGTCTTTGTCAAGGCAAGGAAGGAAGACTGGGGGTTGAGGCTGAAGAGCCGAGTTTGAGTTAAAATGTGAGAAGCTAAAGACTTGCGATGTTTTACCCTGAAGGTGATGGGGAGCCATGGAAGTGTTTTGAGCAAGAAAAAGACAGGATCGGAATTGCTTTTTGAAAAGATCCTTTGACTATAGTATGAAGAGGAGAGGAGATTCAGAGATGAGGACTGGGGGTGGCTGGGCCACCATTTCTGAGTCTTTACCATAGCCCAGGTGTGAAATGACAGGCCATGGCAGGAAGGATGAAGAGGAGGGGACACCACGGGAGTTCACTGTCTGTCCGCAGCCGGGCATCCTCTTCCACAGTGCTGGAGTGGGGTGGGAGTGGGGTGGCGAATTGGTGTGTTCTTGACCTGAGTGGTTCCCAGAGAAAGCCCTCAGGAAGGAAGCCTGGGGGTGGGTAAGGGCAGCAGATGGGCCAGAGCTAAATGGTAGCTGCCCCTGGCAGCATCCTGGTTCTGGCCTTGGCCTCGCTCCTGAGACAAGGTCCTTGTCTGCCATACCTTGCGGGGTTGAGGTGGACTCAAGCTCAGGAAGCCTGCTTTTAGGCTCCCTGTTGGGCAGCGTGCCTTTCACTGGGCACCCATGACCTGCCAGCATGGGCATGCTGGCCTATGTCTCACACACACCCATTGAGGTAGGTTGTATTGTGCCCATGTCTTAGGAAAGAAAAATAAGGCTCAGAGAAGTCAAGTCCAATATGGGTGGAAATGGAACAGGATTTCACGTCTTCTATTCCCTGCCCAAGGCTCATTGCGAAGCACAACCCTGCCAGTGTTCAGCAAGAGGGACAAGCAGGATGCTGCAAAATCTATGGAAGGAGACGTAAGAGTTTAAAAAACAAATTATTTTTAAAATAATTATAAATATTAATTATATTTTTAGTTTTTTATATTTAAACTGATTTCCAAGTTACCAAAGAAATATAAGCAAAGTGACCAGATCGCATACACTTCTCACCCAGACTCACCATTTGTCACAAGTCTCAAATGTTTTTTCCTACATTACCTTTGAATTCGGAAGTTTAGACTATTTCCATTCGACGTGATTATTGATACGTTGGGCTTCGAGTTATCATGTTACTATTTTAAATCTATTCTCTTGGTATTTTCTGCTTGTCTGATTGACTTTTTGTTTCCTCTTTCCTCCTTTTCTTCTTTTTCTTTTTAGATTTTATTTATTTGTTTTTAGAGAGAGGGGAAGGGAGGGAGAAAGAGAGGGAGAGAAACAGCAATGTGTGAGAGAAACCTCAACTGGTTGCCTGTCACACACCCCCCTGGGGACCTGGTCCGCAACCCAGGCATGTGCCCTGACTGGGAATCGAACTGGCGACCCTTCCCTTTGCAGGACGATGCCCAGCCAACTGAACCACACCGGTCAGGGCTTTCTTTTGAATGAATTAAATATACCTTATGATTTCATGTTATCTCTTTATTGGCATATTAGCCACACCTTTTTCTTTTGATTTTTAGTGTTAGTTTTGGGTTCACGATGTACACCTTTAATTCAAATAATATTATACTCCACATATGATGTAAGAATCTTACAAAAGCACACTTTTGTGTTCCCTCAACCTTTGTACTATTGCTATCAGACATTTTACCTCAACGTATGTTGTAAATTCCCCAATATATTATTATTAGTACTTGAAACAAGCAAAATTATCTTTTTAAAATGGCCTTTGAGGAGGATTTAAATAATAAGGAAAATCGTACGTCCCGAACCACGTGCTCTCTACCCCGTTCAGGGGAGCCAGGTCTGCACCTGGCATCTTTCTTCATGGGTTTCTTGTAACCAGTGATGTGGGTCTCTGCTCATGGGCCCTTTCAGCTTTTACAACGTACGCCTGAAGAACTTCATGCTTGAAAGACATTGGGTTGGCCAGAAAGTTTGTTCAGTTTTGTCCGAATGAGGGCTCTTGTAGCACCTAGATGTCTTTAACTTCAATCGAAACAATTTTGTTAGATTGTATTGTGGCAGCTGTCTTATCAGCGTGCGCTAAAAAACAACTTATCAAAATTGTTAAATTTTTGTGCAGCCATTTTCATATTGAAGTTGGAAGAAGATACACAACGTTTTTGGCACATTATGCTTTATTATTTCAAGGAAGGTAAAAATGCAACTGAAATGCAAAAGAAAAAGATTTGTGCAGTGTATGGAGAAGGTGCTGTGACTGATCCAATGTGTCAAAAGTGGTTTGTGAAGTTTTCTGGTACTATTGACATTGTGGCCAAATAATTCTTTGCTGTGGGGCTGTCTTATGCATTGGAAGGTGTTTAGCAGCACCCCTGGCCTCTACCCACTAGAAGCCGATAGTGGGAGATAGCTGACATACTGAAAATATCCCTATCAATACAGTTATTGGTAAAAATAAAATACGTGTCTTTTATTTTATGGAAAAAGCTAAACAGACTTTTTGGCCAACCCAATATTTCCTCTGGGTACCAGATTCTAAGTTGGCTTTCCTTGTCAGAATTTTGGAGATGCTTCTTCACTGTCTTCTGACTGGCATTGTTTTCAGTGTGGGGTCTGCTTTTTTCCTTTCTTTGTTCCTTCGTGCCTGCTAAGTCTTTTTTCACTGATGGCTTTTACCCCTGGTTTTAAGCGCTTTGGTCAGGACATGCCTTGTGGTATTTTCCATCGTGTTTCTTGAGCTCAGGGGGTTTGTTGACCTTCTTGGGTCTGTGAGTGTGTATTTCTAATTAAATTCTTGCTTGTGTCTCCCTGTGCATCCCCTCCTCTTCTTCTGTGATCCAATTGCCCTTGTATTATACCACTTGGAGATGTCCCACAGCTGATAGGACAGTTCACTTTTCCTGTTCTCTCCTTGAGTTTCTTTTGGCTTTTATTTTGTGTTTCTGTTGCTATAGCATCAAATTCACTAATCTTCTCTTCTGTAGTCACCAATCTACTGTTAACCTCATCTGGTGCATTTTTCATCTCAGACCCAGGATGATGGGAACTTGGGGTGGTGGGTAGAGAATCTATGCAGGCAGCTGGAGGAATCAGAAATTTTCATGGAAGAGGTGACATTTTGATCAGACTGAAAAAATAGGGAGTGAGGGTATTTCGGGAAGAAACAGATGCAGATAGAAAAGGGAGAGTTCACCACTGGCAGAGGGACCAGCAGAAAGCAAGGCCGAGAGGTCAGGAGGGGCCCTGCTGCTGTGGACACAGTTGCAGAGAGTATAGGAAAGGGCAGAGAGTGGGCTGGGATGCTGCTGAGGAGAGCCTTGCATGTCAGAGTATTTTACATTTTTACAGGCAAAAACACTAGCCTGGGATGACAACCAAAACCACAGTTTTATTGCCATAAAGCTCAAAACCAAACACAGTCAAAGCCAGAATTCCTAAGGGAGGTGGAGTTACAGATTCCCTGCACCAAAGTGACTTCTACTTCGTGGCAGTCGGCTCCTGCATCTGAAACAAGGGGGCTGAGCATCGCTTCTCCCCGTTTGTCACTCATGACCTCTAGGTGTCTTTCTGCTCTAAGTGTGCATGACTTGACGAGCCAACTTAATTTTAGTGGCATTGGGCAGTCATTGATTATGAGCAGGAGAGTGACATGCTTTAAAAAAAAAGGTGAGTATTTGAGCATTTATAAGCAAGTTTGGCAAGTTCTTGTTCTGAAAATGGTTAGTGAGACTTAGAAGGAGGGTACTACAAGCATCAGTGAGAGTGTATGTTTCTCCCATCACTGAAGAAATGAGGATGAAGGTAGGCCAGAGTAAGGTAGCATTAAGGATGTGTTTTTGATGGTGTATTTTGCAATCACACAAACATCAAATGGTGGTTTTAAGTGCTGAATGAACCCAAACTGCCCCAATGGGAAACCCCAGCTGAAGTGAGACAACATTTGTGAGCCAGCTGGCCCCTTCACCTGGCACAGTGAGAGCAAGAATTACAGCAGGCTCGGGTTCGAGTGTTTACTGTGTCACCAGTGAGACTTTGTAACCTACATGGCTCTTGGTTTCTTCATCTATAAAATAGTACGAATAATGCCAAACTCAAAGATTTATGATAAAATTGAAACATGATTATCATGTAACTATGGATATGAGCTTTATTGATATTCCAGCAGATGCTCTTAGTAGAAATTGACAAACTAATTCTAAAATTCATATGGTGATACAAAGGACCTAGAATATCAAAACAGCTTTGCAAAGAACAACAAACTGAAACAAATGAGCAATACTTGATTTCAAGACTTATTATAAAGTTAGAGTAATCAGGACAGTGTGATATTGGCATAAAGATAGGTAAACAGATCAATAGACAAATAGATCAACAGAATAGAGTACAGAAATAAACTCATGCATATTTGGACACCTAATTTTTGACAAAAGTGCAAAGACAATTCAATGAAGAAATTATAGTTATTTTCACCCAATGGTGGTGAAACAACTGGTTATGCAGAGAAATCCTTCGATTCACCATATACATAAATTTTTATGGAATGAAACTTAGAATGTTAAAACTATAACTATAAAACTTCTAGAAGAAAACACAGGAAAAAAAACAGATTGATATCTTGAGTCAGGCAAATACTTCTTAGATACCACAACTAAAACGTCATCCATAAAGTAAGAATTTGATAAATTGGACATCATCAAATTGAAAGCTTCTGTTCTTCAAAAGATACCGTTAAGAGAATGAAAACACAAGACCCAGACTGGGAGAAAAACCATAGCTCTGATAAAGGACTTGTATTCAGAATATATAAAGAACTCTCAAAATGCAATCATAAGAACTCAACCCAATTAAAAAACGGGCAATAGATTTGAGGAGACATTTTACCAAAGAAGATATAGCATGACAAATAAGCACATGAAAAGATGAAGTTCCACTGCACATCTATTATAGTGGCTAAAATTAAATACTGAACCTACCACGTGCTGACAAGGATCTGGAGCAACTGGAATCTTCATACACTATTTGTGGAAGTTCAAAATGCTACAACCACTTTGGAAAACAGTTCTTAGTTTCTTAAAAAGTTAAATATATAGCCTACCATGTGATCTAGTCTTTCCATTCTGCCCAGGAGAAATGAAAGCATGTGTCTATACAGCCAGCAACTGGACATAACCCAAATGTCCAGCAACAAAGAAATGGGTAAACAAGCTCTGATATATCTGTGCAATGAAATACTACTTGGCAATCAAAAGGAGCAGACTACTGATTTATGCAACAACGTGGGTGAATCTCAAAAGGGTTATCCCAAGTCGAAGAGGCCAGATTTTTGAAACTATGCATATTGTATAATTCTATAAATCATGCATTCTAGAAATTGCAAACTAATATATGGTGATAGCGGATCTATAGTTGTCTGGGGACTAGAGGAAGGTACACAAAGGGGCACGAGGGCATTTTTGGGTGAATGAATGTGTTCCCCATGTTAATGTTGGTGATGAAATCAGGTATGCCGAAACTTTAAACATGTGCGGTCTATTGTACGTCAGTTTATACTTCAGTAAAGGGAAAAGAACGTAGGCTTCTGTGTTGCACAAACATGGGTTCAAATCCCACAAATAAATCCTACTCAACAGTTGCAGGCTGTGGGAACTTAGGCGAGTCACTTCACCTCTGCGAACCCCTCGGTAGTGTCTCCCGTAGAAGGATGGTGATGATAATAATCCTACCTTCCTTATAAGACTGCTGGGAGCACAGAATAAAAGAATGCATATAAATTGTTTAACACAGTACCCAGGACATAGTAGGTGCTTAATAAATACTCATTATTACTAAAGTGGCACCTGGCTCCCTAAAATCTCACCTTGTCTCCACTCTTAGTGTCACCCACTGAACTCGCTATGTCTGATCACAAAGCAGCCTTGGCGCTCTAGGTGAAGAGGGGTCATTAGTACCAGGCAGCAAAGACCCAGCTTCTGAGTGAAACAGTTCAGCTGGGTCTAGAGAGCCTGTCTTGTGCCCAAGTGGACACGCTGATGTTGGCACCACCAGGAACCTTCCTTGGGGTTGAGACTTGGCCTAGGAGGAGGCTGGCACAGCAGAGGCCTGAGCCCTCCCTTTGTCCTAGGCCTTCATGGAACTTTCCACACCCACGAGTGCTGAGCCGCCCTGTAGTTTGTGGGGCCTCAGCCCTCCCTCCAGGGGGGACCAGGCACTTTGGAGGACGGTGGCCCTATTGTCCAGGGGATTCTTTGGCCACAAAGGCCCTGCTGAAGTTGCTCCATCCCTGGAACAAAACTGGGACTAGAAGTTTCATGAAAGAACAAGGCCTGCTCTGTGTGGCCGCAGCCGTTGAAACTTTAGCAGCGGTGGCTGAGACAGCAACCCCACCACTAACTTATTCTGGCAACGGCCACGTCCCCCTTTCAGTTAACCTTTCGCTTCCTCTGCGTTCCTTGACAAAGGACTGCAGAGTGTGGCGAGGGGTGGGGAGCACAGGGCTGGGAGGTGTGGTCAGGCTGGCTGCGGTGGCTGGGAGTGGAGAGCAGGTTTCAGATGCAGTGGAAATAAAAGGAGTTTGTTCCCTTCTCAAGCAAGGTCTGCTGTTTGCCTGGTGGCTGTTGATGGTGCCAGTTTTAAGTATCAGATTGGACCCACAGACAAGCACCAGTGGGAAGTGAGCTGAGCTCTGAAGGCCGAACCTCTCTAAACGGGTATCTGCAAGCATTGTCTGCGGTCCAGGCGTCTGGGAACCTGGAAGAAAGGTGGCTTGTGCACCCTTATGTTTAGCAAACATATTGCCAGGACCCATTTTAACCTCACAACAAGGAGGTTCATGTTGTTTCCAGATGAGGCAGTGAAGGCTCAGGTTGTACTTGAGCTCTGGGGTCACAAAATCTTGTTTCATTCCTTCCTTCAATAAACACTCAAAATTGCACATTGTGGGCAGGGTTTGGGGGGTACAGCAGTGAACACAATGCACTTCCCCCTCAGGCTGCTCACAGTGCAGTGATTTGGGTCCATCATGTCTTATTGTGTGGCGCTGGACAAGTTACTGAACTTTTTTGAGTCCCAGTTTTTACTTGTGACAAATGGGATTCTAACCCTTTTACAGGGTTGCCATAAAGATGAAGTGGAATTAAATGAGTTGATTTACGCCATAGCCCCAGGCCTAGCACAGGGTACCGGCTCCACAAACCTGGCCGTGGTGGCTCTCAGTGATGAGCAGCTTGGGATTCGGGCTGCTCTATGTTCTCATGGAACGTGTACCAGACGAGAAGAGTCAGGGCAAAGCCTGGAGTGAGGCAGCTGGAAATTCCCCAGAGCCACTCCACCCTGGGATGGGGGAGGACCCAGGGGACCATGCTATCCAAAATGAAGCTCCCTCACACCCAAGGAGCCCTAGCATTCCCTAAGGGGTTCTTCTGAAGGTGCTGTATAAATTTGACTCAGTCATCCATTCCACACACGTATTTGGTAGCATCTTCCATGGGCCAGATGCTAGGCGTGTGATGTTGCTATGACACCTGTTTCAAGGAACGCGTGGTCCAGTGTGGGAGGTGGACAAGCCACAGTCTGCTGCAATGCCCTACATGAAAGGAGGTGCCCTGAGGTAACAGATGCCCCAGCCTTGGTGTTGTGGGGCTGCTCTGTCTCCGTTTCCCCTCC
This sequence comes from Macrotus californicus, assembly GCA_007922815.1. Taxonomy (NCBI): domain Eukaryota; kingdom Metazoa; phylum Chordata; class Mammalia; order Chiroptera; family Phyllostomidae; genus Macrotus; species Macrotus californicus. The sequence continues at coordinate 158,020 of VMDR010000656.1, read as the reverse complement.
CCTCACTGGTCACCTGCAGCGCTCCCTTCGAAAGGCATGGGTCTAACCCTGCCCTCTCCTCACTGTTGCCACAACCAGGCCACTTCCTGCCTGACTAGAGGCGGCTGTCTCCAGTGTCTCCCTCCCCTATCCCACACGGCCTACCACACTGACCGTGCTCAAACAGAGCTCACAACACCTCCCTCTTTTGCTCAAAAATTCTCCATAGCTCCACCATTACACATGTGTGGCCTCTCCAAATGCTGGCCTAGCCTCCACGTCCAAACTGCCAGGTGTGTCCTCCTGGCTCCAGTAAAACCGGTTGCCATTTCTCCTTCAGACCTGCTCGGTCTCTTCCCTAGGGTCCTCTCACCCCACTTCTAACACCGGGAAGACCATAGTTTTAGAGAGAGGGTTTTTTTTTGTTTGTTTTTAAACCAGTCTTTATTCTGTTCATTCTCAAATCAGTTTCTAACTACTGACAGTAATTGCTTAAGGAGTGACGCTTCCCAGCACAGGGGACCTTGCTTGGCAGTCATTTATACCCATAAGTTTTATGAAGTGCTGCTCACAGACATTCACTCTTCTTCACAAACACTCAGGGATGAAGGCAGGGTGGATGTTACTATTATTCGCATTTGACAGATGAGGAAATCCTAACACCAAGCTAAAGTGATACAGCCCAGTTAAAAGGCAAATTCAAGATCTGTGAGCTCATAGCCTATGTCTCCTCCTGCTCCTATTAAGACGAAATGAGCTGTTTTTCACTGGGGAGATTTGCGTCATTAATACATTTGTTGAATAACGTGGCAGAAGAGCCTTCCAGTCTTCACTGCCAAACGCTGGCAGATCCAGGGGTGGCATGCACCGGCTTAGTCTGCCTAGTGACTCGGCCTCACATTCCGTCGCCTGCAGTGCCACTCAGTCATGCTGGCTACCTAGTACTCATCAGGCCACTGGGAGTAGGGGGACATAGAGGTATCTCGGACCTGTCCCTGCCTTCTAGGAGGAGCTGCTGTCCTGGTAGAAAATGGTATCGGCAGAGACAGACAAGGGCTATGGTGACATGTGGTTGCCAGCAGAGGGGTCAGGGCCAGAATCTGGGATACTCTGTGGGGTACTGGGATTTCAGAGAGTCTGGGGAAGGGAACCACTGGTTCATGGAAGGGGAAGAAGGAACAAAGGACAGGACAGCATGCTCTGGGGTGGGGGCGAAGAATATGGAAGTGAAGGGAAAAATGGGGGACCTCCCATTCCACAGAAGCCCCTGGCTCTCCTCCTATCTAAATTCTCTTTTTTCTAACTAGGCTGAAGCATATCTTTTATTTTGCTCTTATTTTTATGAGAAATATTGAAAGTTTAGGATTTTTTTAAACAGAAAATACTAGATGATTTTGAAGGCACATGATCCCAGGTGGGTCCTTAACAGAAAAGAAAAACCAAATAAACCATTTCCTTGCTCCTGCTATAAACCAACCTAGCAGTCGAGATGAACTCCCTTTGCAGCCACATAAAAGGCAAGTGACGCCAGTGCCAGCTTCGTCTGCATCCTCTATGGACGGGCAGTTCCCTCCCAGCTGGAGCTTGGGCTGCTTCGTGCCTGGCACGGGCTCCCCGGTGGCGGGGAACACAGCTCACTCCTTGAGAGGAGTCAGCCTGGCTAGGTGCCCCGGAAGTAACAGTGGGGGTGGGGGATTGGCAGGCATGTAGAGAAGAAAGTCACTCCGAGGACGCTGGAATGACTATCCTCCTGGGGCAGTCAGGGCCCCCACAAAGCCCTGGAAGGAACTATTGAGATTTAATTGTGCAAACCCACGTGGCTGATGAGAAGAACATGGGAGGGGCCCCAGGGGGGTTTCTTTTTCCTTTCGTTTCTTTCTTTTCCCTTCCTTACTTTTCCCCCCAGCTGATGGGATAAAGAGAAACGATGCGTCTGTCGGTCGCAGCCTGGGGACTTTCTTAGGGTTCTCTGTGTGGTGTTATTTAAAAAAAGACAAAGCCTCCGAACAAAACACAGTTGTATGAACACAAAAGTCCAACTCCACGGTTGAAATCTCCCTTTCCATTCCCAGGGAAGGGTTTCCCAAATGAACCCCGGCTCATCTGCACAGACAATGGGGTCCCCAGGGAACTGCACGTGATCAGACCAGTGAGTGAGGGGCCAGCTAGGTCAGGGGGAGGGGGCGCTCTCCTGGGCTCTGTGACCTCCCTGCAGCTCTGTGAACGGGGCATGAGTTTTCTGTTTTCAGCGTAGGTCTGCTGTGTTCAAACGTGATCCCAAATGCCCAAAGGATCAAGGCACGGGGCATGTCCACGTCCATGCCATCAGCCGCAACATCACTCTCAATTTGCTGTCTTGTCTGCGTCCCCAGGAGACTGGCACCCTGGCACCCAGTGCAGGGCCTGCGTGAAAGCACAGAGCACGACTTGATGAGCAAGTGTGTCCAGTGTGTGTGTGCTTATACGTGCCTTGTCTCAAGTACTTTTAAAAGTTTACAAAAATTCCAAAAAGAAAAAAGAAAATAAAAGAAAGGTGTCCCTCAGCTGCAAGAATCTGGGAAACGGGGGAGAAACCTGGCACTAGGGCCTGAGTAAGCCTTCTCTGACCTGGAGAAATCTGGGGGTGCTCCAGGCAAAGTTTTGGCTCAATCACCCAGCACTTCTTCTATGACATGTTAAAGGGACTTATCTAAGAAAAAGAAGATCAAAAATATGAACAATAAAATGACAACAAACTCACAACTATCAACAACTGAACCTAAAAAACAAAAACAAAAACGAATTAAGCAAACAACTAGAACAGGAACAGATTCACAGAAGTGGAGATCACACGGAGGGTTATCAGCAGGGAGGGGAGAGGGAGAGAATGAGGGGAAAAGGTACAGGGAATAAGAAGCATAAATGGTAGCTACAAAGTAGACAGGGGGAGGTTAAGAATAGTATGGGAAATGGAGAAGCCAAAGAACTTATATGTGTGACCCATGGACATGAACTAAGGTGGGAGGAATGCTGGTGAAGGGTGGGGTGCAGGGTAGAGGGGAAAAAAGGAGAGAAAAAAATGGGACAACTGTAATACCATAATCAATAAAATATATTTTTAGAAAAGGAAAGATGTAGGAACTCTTACCTAAATTATTGTATTAACGAGGTCACTGACGGAAGCAGAATTTGGGGGCCATAAGGTCACACCCTAGGCTGCAGCAGAAAATGGAACAGTTTCTGGTTTTCGATACCGGGGAACCCTCCGTGAGAGAGGCCTCTGTCTGGGATAGAATCTCATGTATGTGCAGTTGGAGAACTGCATCTGGGCACCCAAGTCTTCGGGAAGTTGAGGCATGGTGTTTACAGAATCACAGGAGAGCAGAGCCGTAGAGAATGGAAAACTCCTTTAGCCCCTCGTTCTACAGGTTCAAACACCAAGGCCCTGGAAGAAACCCTACTTGGGAGAAAAACAGAGTGGAAACCTCCCGCCCTATGCCTTCACAGCCCAGGGGTTTATCGCAAGAAGCTCCCCATCCTCATCCACCACCCCGCTAGACCTAACTGGTCCAGTGTGCAGCTGTTTTAAGTTCGGATGTTTAGCCTGTAGGGTAAACACTTTTTCCCACTCTCAGGTTTTCCCAGGGCTGTGGCCACTTGTGACAGGCTTTAAGAAAGACTAAAGCCTGTCACAAGTGCTTTAGTCTCCTCAGCCACAGCGTAAGGTGGCACCCTCAGGCCTTGGAGCAGGCTGAGGCCACATTCCCACATGGCCTCTGCCAGTGGAGACTGCAGAATAGAGTCCCAGCTAGCGGGGAGGGGTGCTGAGACCAGCCGGCCCGGTGGGGGTCAGGGCAAAGTGTAGGCACAGGGACTGTCTACAGGCTGGTTTTCATTCTCTCTCTCTCTCTCTCTCTCTCTCTCTCTCTCTCGCTCTCTCTCTCTTATAAACGGCTCTGCTGTGTGAGGCTGCCATGCAGTGGTGGTCCATGACTTTGCCTCCTTAATCTGGCTGCATCCCTGCTCTTCTTAAAGTACAGCTAAGGCTCTCAAGCTCCTGTGTGGCCTTGGTATAAGCACTGCAGGCCCAGGGCAGGCCTGGCCAGCCCTTTATCCTCCCTTTTAATCTGCGCTGTGCAGCCTCATTAGCAGGCCTCTGTTAAGCCGTGAGCAGAGTGACCAGTTCACAGCCCTCAGAAGGACCTTTGCTTTACTCTCAGTCAGACCCTCAGAATCAGCTTCGATAATCTGGGGCTTTAGCAGGATGAACAAGCCGCATGTTTGTGTTTGCTGCTGCCGCTCCCGGGGGGCTTCCAGTCGTTTTCTGTTGCCGTGCTCTCCTTTCACCTTCTTCCTCCTAAAACCAGACTTCTCTTCCCCGTGACTGGGGGATGGGAGATGTCGGAAGGGGCAGCAGAACTGGCTCAGGAACAAAGACGGGAGGAAATGAAGAAGACGCTAAGGGGCCAGTCGGTCCAGACAGAACATTGAATGAGGAGTCGGGAGAGCAGGGTGCCACTGAGAGCAGGGTGCACCCTGCCTCTGTACCGGCGACTCGGGCAGTTTCAGACAAGTTCCTTTCTTGTCATTGCTTCAGTGTCCTCATCTGTAAAATGGGGATCAAACAGACTCTCTACATGGGTTTATTATAACATTGGATGAAATAATAAATATGATGAAGCTTTGCATTTTCCCCTGGCCCAGGTCTGCCAACTTCCACTGACCCACAGAAACTTCTCTGGCCTAAGCGGAGCTAACAGGCAAGGTAGCATTCTCTCTATGCTAATGAAGCAGTTATATAACACGCACCCAAGCCTCCCCAGGTGCAGTGGTGGCAGAGAGGAAATCTGATTCCCCCTGTGGCCGGGTATCGAGCAGGTGCAGTGGGTGGGTCTGGGCCGTGGTCCCAGGGTGACAGAAGGCACTCAGGGAGGCTCTTGGAGTGAACTGACAGAGCAGATGACTCAGGATTGTCCTGATTTCCCTGCACTATAAGAGATGCTCAGCCAACTCTTGAAAGTTTAGGAAATTTTTAAAATGGCAAATATGAGAATTCCCATAAATTTTGAGCTTCCTTTTTAAAAATGATCTAAACCACTTCTTGAGACTAATAATTTTCCTTTGGTCAAGCTCTGGGACTGACTCCATCTGAGACTCGACTCGCAGGCAGCTGAGTGATTTGATCATCAGGAACCTCCCAACCTAACCTCTCTCCATACTTGCCAGCCTGCCCTGCTGCCTACCACCGCCATGACAGGGCACTTCCTCCAGTTCCTCCTGGAAGCCAGTCGCTCAGAGACAGGGGACAACATCTGTTATCAGTCACTGACTGGCTGTCTCACAGTCAGGCAGGGCAAATCTTATTTTTTTATACATGTATTGTTCTGCAATTTGATCTTTTTTGTTGACTATGTCTTGGATATCTTTAATTACTAGTACATGTAGGCTTCCCACAGGCACTTTTTCATTGCTACATAGAGAAGGAAAGACCACTCAACAATCAGAGGTGTCTGGCAACAGTGGAGCAGCCTTGTAAAGTAATGAGCTTCCTGTCACTAGAAGTGATCAAGTGGATGCTAACTGCACAGTTAGTCATAGTGATGATTCCTGCGGGGGGTGAGCAGGTTACAGTAACAAGAATAAGTAGTCAATATTTACTGAACAATTACTATAAGACAAGCACAATTCTCAATACTTTACATGAATTCTCTCATGTAATATTCACAGAACTCTATTAAGTAGATACCCTTATTATTTCCATTAGTCCACATAAGAAAATGGAGGCACATGTCCAAGGTCACAGAGCTGATAAGTGGCAGAGCCTGGACCCACACCTGGGGAGGGTGCCGGCAGAGGCCAGGGTCTCAACCTTAATACTGTGACTTTACAGGAGATCTCCAGGGCAAATGCCCTTCCATCTCTGGGGCTCAGTGACTCCCCACTTTGCCATGAGCTGGCACCACGGGCGTTCCTGTGAAGCTGGACTCGCTGGCTGCTACCTTCCTTTGCTCAGCCAGGCAGTAAGGCAAACAAAAGCTGTGTGTTTTTGAGGCATAGCAGGTTTGCCCCAGAGGAAGGGGGCAGAAGGAATGACCCCTCCAGAGCATGGCTCACCTGAGAGGGGCAGGAGGCCACCGGGGCATGTCTTCCAGTTGGAATTCTGGTCCTAGTGCCAGAGGCAACAGAGGCCCCTGGGCCTGTTGCCGTCCTTGAGGGCCTGCACCAGCTGCCCTGTGGGTATTTTGACCTGATACTCCATCCGATTGGTGTGCACCTGACTTAGCCTCAGGCCTGGAATGAGATGAAACTGTTTGGGGCCTGGCACATGTTGACTTGGCAGCTGACTGAGTGGCAACCAGAGGTGCCAGAACCCCTGCCTTCTGGGAACGGGCTTCTCCATGTCCAAATGCCTTCCGTGGCCCCACAGGAGCGTTTCCTGCTGATTGGGTTTCCTCACAAGGATTCCTGGAGTCCTTTGAAAGAACAGGTGGAAAAAGTAGAAAGCCAATTCCCTGGCACAGACCCTTCAGGCCAATAAGCTACCATTTATTGAGCACCTACTACAAGCCCTTGATAAAATGCAGTTTCTACTGTTGCTTCTGGTGGTGCCTCTTCTCATACCTGGTGATGTGGATGAAGCACGTGTGTCTGCAGGAAGTGGAGGGCAGCGGTTAGAGATGAGCCAGTCCTGTTTTTCCACTTCCTAACTGTGCGACCTTGGGCCATTCACTGAACCTTTCTGTGTCGCACTTTTTCCCATCTACGAAATGGGCATAAGAAAAGTAGATTGTTCGGAGACTGAGATGGGACATAGAAAGCACTCAGCATACTATCTAGTATTAGTAATTTATTCAGTAATAAACATTCTCTTTCGCTATTGTGAGTATCTCACTTGTTATTAGCAACTATTTATTAGGTCAGTGTTATTATTACCCCCATTTTATAAATGAAAAAGGAAGGCACAGAGAGGTTCAGTAAATCCCCCAAAATTACAGAGCTAATAAACGACAGAGACAGACTATTAACCCAGGTTTTTCTGGCTACAGAGCAATCGCTCTTACCTATCAACTGAACCGTCCGCCAGAGCTCCTAGAATGTTAACGTAGACTTTCAGGAGTGTTCCTGAAATTGTTTCTAGTCACTGGTGTGATGAGGAATGTCGGACATTCCCACGGACACCAATAGGCTGCTCATCTGGAGAAACTGCTTATGTGGATCAAAAGGCCGAAGACCTTCCACAAGGAATTCAATTAATAAATCTTTCAAAGAGAGGACTGTGGCAGATGTGAATTGAAATGCAGTGTAGTTTGCTGAAGAGACCCCTGGGCGGGGTCAGAAGACCCCTGTTTCCGTTCTGGTCTGCTGCTAATTTGCCACATGACCCAGTGTGTTATAGGCCTTCTGTGGGGTCAGTCTTCTCACTCGTACAGGGAGGGCTGAGTCCCCACGCCCTTCGAGAGGTCTTCTGATTCAATGAGCATTTTTACTCAGTCCTTCATGCAACACGTTTCATTGAGCACCTACCATTTGCCAGGAGCCATTTTAGGAGCTGGAAATGCAACAACAAACAACGGCAGGGGTGTGGTCCTTGACTTCACAGAGCTTGAAGGGGGATCAGGAGAAGCAAACAGGTCATGACCACAAAGTGGCGGGTCCTCCGCAAGCCCAGGGCTGGGGCACCCAGCAAGAAGCTGCCTCATTCAGCTTGAGGAGCCAGACAGGTTCTCCTAGAGACCCGAAGGGTGAGCAGGTGCTGAGGTGACAGGAGTGGCAGGGAGTGTCTGATAAAAAGACAGGTTGTCAGCTCTGAACATGGCGAATGCAAAGAAGGGGGTACAGTGCAGTGTGGCTGGGTCCCGGGGGGTCGGGGGAGGAGGGGCTGGAAAAGGGCCTGGGCGGGCAAGCAGGGCCTGATGGCACGCCAGTCCTACACGACTGGGTTAAGGATTTGATTTTATCTTTGTTTTTTAAAATACATTTTATATCAGTTCTTATGAGGTATGATTTGCATATAACATTTACCAATTTTCAGTGTACAATTTGATGAGTTTTGACAAATGCGTATAGTCGTATGATTATTATCACAATAAAGATAGAGAACACTTCCATCACCCCCAGAAGTTTCGTCCTCCCGCTTTGGAGTCAGTTCCCCCTCTTACGGTCATGACGGATCTGCTCTCTCTCACTGTCCTTGTGCCTTGTCTAGAACTGCGTGTAAACGGGATCACCCACGTTGTGGACTTTTGCTTGGTATCACTCCAAACTCATACATGTGCCGCCAAAGCAAGCGCTGATTTTGTCTTTAAATCATGCGGGAGCAACCCAAGGGGTTAGGCTGACTTGCAGTTTAGAAAGATCACCGAGCCCACGCCACAGGGGACACTGAATCGTGGAGGTAAGAGCGGAAGTGAGCAGACCTGGGAAGGAGCTACTGCAGCAGACTGCTGCAGAGGTGACGGTGTCTGGCAGGGAGAGCAGGCCACAAAGAAGGAAAACAAGACGTGAGGACAATTTAGAAAGTGAACTAGGCAGGACTTGGTCTCTGGTGACTCGATGTAGTACAAGAATGGAGGGGACAGGGGAGCCACGGCAGAACCATGCAGGGAAACTGGGTCGTCAGGGGGTGCTAACGTGCAGCTGCACCACAGCTGGGGCCGGAGCCAGGCCCCTGATCTTTGCTCCCAGCAGGCTTTCCTGGATGATCCTGCACCCCTCTCTAGACTCACAGCCCCAGGCCAGACCTGAGCTCCAGATCCATCCAACCAGGGGCAAAGTGGTTGTTCCTTCTTTGCCGTCTCTGAGCACCGCGGTGTCAATGTGTTCAGCCAGAACCATTCATCTCCCCCACCATCACCCTCTGCCTCTTCCTTTCGGGGTCCCCCATTTCTGCAAACAGCACTCCCCTCCATCCAGCCCGCTTTCAAACACAGGCTCTTCGCACCCCCGAGAAGCAGTGCATGCCTGCAAAATCAGTGCAAACCTCTGAAACTTTGGGTTTGGCTGAGCAGGCTGTTGTGAGGGGCAGGGGCAGGGAGAGAGCAATTATCAGCCTTCCAGACTCCGCCTGCGCTGTTGGCAGGAATGTTTTTTTTCCGGGGTGTCAATACAAGCCCAGGGTCATTTTTCAGTTTGCCAATGGCTGTAATTGCGTAAGGCTGAGTGGCTCTCCAGAGAATCCCCGCCGTTCCCCATTCTCTCCTCCCCCACACCGCTCTATAGACACGCCCCAGGCCATGGATCGTGTTTTTCACATAACCCGTTAATTACTAAATAAAACAACCCAGCCTTCAACCTGATTAGCCCAGATTAATGGCCAGCAGCGGGTTTCACGCGCCTGCACAATTTATCACTGAAAAGAATTGTGTCTTTAATGATTTAGCTACCTGGTACAGCAGGGCCTGCTCAGGGCAGCGGGCCTCTGAGAGGAGTTAATTGCTATTCTTCGTTTCTGACCTGGAAAGGCCCAGGTGACAGTTCCCATTAGCCAGGCTTGGCCTGCTTGATGACAAAGGATGGCAGGAAGCCCTTCCCTCCCACTTTGTGCAGAAGATATATCGAGGTCAAGTGTCCCCAGCCCCACCACGCCAGCTGCCAGCTGGAGCAGGTTGAGTCAACCTGTAAATTTACACGCTTTTCTGCCTGCCCCCGCCCACCTCCTGCCCTTGCTTCCTTTCTCAATATGATAAAAGAGTGAATCACTTTTGTTTGTAATTGTGAAATTTAAACAAGAATTCTAGGACCTTTCATAAAAATGAGAGAAAGTAGATTTCCTCCGGTTCCTTTTTTCTGCACTTCAGCGTGATTGGGCCCTTCTGTCGGGTGGAGTGAGAACACTTCTCTAACCTTTTCTCATGGAAAGGCCTTTTGGTTACCAGCCTCTGCATACGTCAGAACTGGTCTGAAGCGTCTGGTCCACCTCTCGTCTTTTTCAGACAAGGGCACTGAGGCTCAAGGTAGGGAAATGAGTTATCCAAGGCGACACAGCGAGGTGACAGGAGATGGAAGCTATCCCCAGTTTTCAGGGGAGGACACTGAGCCCTTGCTTTGTTCGATAAAACTTTCTGCAATGACGGGAATTTCTCTGTCTGTGCCATCTCATAGAGTGCCCGCTGGTCGCCTGTGGCTGTAGAGGGACTGAACTGTGGCTGCAGTGACTGAATTTCCCAATTGTTCGTTGCTATTACATAGAAATACAATAGATTTTTTAAATGTTGGTCTTGCATCCTGTAAACTTGCTGAACTCATTTATTAGTCTAGTAGTTTTTAATAGAGCTTATTTTTTAGAGCAGTTTTAAGTTTGCAGAAACATGGGTAGAAAGTACAAAAAAATTCCACATACCTACTCCCCAACCTACCCCTCCTTGCACACAGTTCCTTCCCCTCCTGACATCTTACCTTTGGCTGGTACATTTGTGGTCATTGATGAACCAATGCTGATACGTTACTGACTAAAGGCTTAGTTGAGGGTTCACTCTGCGTAGTCAGGCCTGTGGGTTTTGAAAACTGCATCCTGTCAGGTATGCGTAGTCGAGGTACCATGCAGAGAGCTTCACTGCCCCCAACCCCTGTGCTTTGCCCATTCATACCTCCTTCCCTCCCCCAGACCCCTAGCAACCCCTTGCCTTTTTACTCTCTTCACAGTTTTGCCTATCCCACAATGTCATATAGTTGGAACTATGCAGGATATAGTGTTTTCAGACTGGCTTTTTTTCACTTAGCAATAAACACGAAAAATTCCATCATGTCTTTTCACAGCTTGATAGCTCTTTTTTTAAAAATCACTGAATAGCATTCTACTGTATACAACAAACTGAGTATATGGAGTTTGTTTGTCCAGTAACCCATTCAATGATGTCTTGGTTGCTCCCAAGTTTTGACAATTATGAATAGGGCTAGTATAAACATGTGTGAACGTAAATCTTTACCTTACTTGGGTAAATTGTTCCAAGGAGTGATCTCGCTAGATGGTATGGTAAGATTGCATTCAGCTGCATGAGAACCCGTCTTCCGAAGTGCTGCGCCATTTTGCACTCCCACCAGCAATGAACGAGAGCTCCCTCCACTCCACATCCTCGCCAGCCTTGGTGTCGTTGGTGTTTTTGATTTCTGCCACTGGAACAGATGTGTGGTGGTATCTCGCTGTTCTTTTAATTAGCATTTCCCTAACGATGTTTGGTGTTGAGCATCTTTTCGTTTGCTTGTTTGCTATTTGTCCATCTTCTTTGGTGGGGTGTCTGTTCAGATCTTTGGCCCATTTTTTAATTGGCTTGTTTGGCCTTACTGTTGAGTTTTTGGAATTCTTGTATATTTTGGAAAGGAGATCTTTACTGGATATATCTTTTGCAAATATTTTCTTCCAGTCTGTGGCTTTTATCCTCATGTCTCTTTACAGTGACTGTTGTAGAGCAGAAGCTTTGAATTCAAATAAAACCCAACTTCACGATGACTTGTTTCATGGATCATGCCTTTGGTGTAGTATCTAAAATGTTATCAGACCCAAGGGCATCTAGATTTTTTCTCATGTTCTCTTTTAGGAGCTTTATAGTTTTGCCTTTTACATTTAGACCTATGATCCATTTTGAGTTAATTTTTTCCAAAGATCCTTTGACTATATTTCTTGGGGTCTATCTCGGGGATTCTATGTCGTGCCATTGACCTGTTCGTCGGTTCTTCCCTCAGTGCCACACTGTCTTGCTTCCTGTGACTTTATAGGAAGTCTCAAAGTTGGACATTCTCAATCATCTGAATTTGTTTTTCTTCTTCAGTATTAGCAGGCTTCTCTGGCTCATTTGCATCTTCATATAAACATTAGAATCAGTTTGTCAGTAGCCACAGAATAACTTCCTGGGATTTTGGCTGGGGTTACACTGAATCTGTAGGTCAAGTTGGGAAGAGCTGACATCTTGACAATAATGACTCTTTCTGTCCATAAGCATAAAATATCTCCATTTATTTAATTTTTCTTTGATTTCTCGTATCAGGGTTTTGTAATTTTCTTCATATATACGTATCCTATACATACTTTGTTAGATTTGCACCTAAGTATTTCAATAATTTAGGTGCTCATGTGACTGTTACGTTCTTAATTTCAAATCCCAATTGTTCACTGCTGGAATATATGAAAGCTATTGACTTTGGTAATATTAACCTTGCAGCCTGCAACCTTGCTATAATTGCTTATTAATTTCAGGAGATGTTTTGGTTTGGGAGTTTTATTTGGTTGATTATTTTGGATTTTCTATAAAGACTATCATGTCATCTGCAAACAAAGACAGTTTTATTTCTTTTTTCCCAATCTGTATATTTGTATTTCCAAACAAACACTTGTTTTTAAATAATTTCCACATGCTATGTTTTGCCTTTTTCTTTTTTCTCTTTTTTAAAAAGGTCTAAAATTCTACTGTGTATAAGTGGCAAAAAAATCATTAACATCTAATATTTATTTGTCAAATCCTATCACTGTATTAAATGGTCAAAGTAACATAAGTTTGTATATAAACTATTAATAACTAGAATTAATGAAGGAATCCTTGTTTTAAATGAAAAATCAGCTCAGAACTTTCTGGAAGAATTGTATTCTCCATCTAAAGTGCTTCTTTTTAAGAAATTCCTTTAGTAACTATTCTATTTATGGCAAAATATTCTGGTTTTGACTTGAAAATGACTTCATTTTCTTCTTCTTGAATAATGTTTTAGTTGGGTTTACAGTTCTTGGTAGACAACAGTTTCTTTGTGGGTCTTTGTCACTCCGTGGACCCCAAAAGTCCGTATTCTGCACGTTTCTTTAGATCCATCTTCCTGTTTACAATTTTTTCTTCAGCTGTAACTAATTTTATGTTTAATGTACATGTAGATTTTTATTATCCATTTAGTTGATCACTACAGGAATATTTTCTCATGTTTAGAATTCTATTTGCTTGTTTTACCCAAATGTCTAGATGTTTTTGAGAGAATCCTGTTCCTTGCTCATTTTTTAATCTCTTATTTCCCAAAGCATCTTCTTTAGTTTTCTTCAAACACACTCATTTTTTATTTTGTGTCACATAATTCATATTATGAGATCCTTGGGAGTTAATTATGCTTTTTATTATGTTTGCTGATGCTTGTTTATAGTGGCTGTTTTTTGTGTGTTTTAAAGTTTGGGACTGTGTGCTGGTGTTCTGCTGGGTTTTCCCATGGGAACAGTGACGGTTGTAAGTGCATCCCTACGGAGGATACGCATTCGCGTCTTCCAGGTGGTGCTGGGATGCTGTAACCCCAGACCATTTTCAAGCCAATTCTGCTTGGGGTTTCCAGTCAACGTAGAATGTGACTTTAATCCCTCGTGCAGATATCTTTCATTTTCATCTTTTTCAGTGGGCAGATTATTTTTAATTTAGCCTTTTACTGAGACTATATAGCCCTGGAAGCTCCCCACTTCTGGGGGGGAGCTCCAGTTCTGATTTCCCAGTTTACTCAGGCTGAGTGCTGAGTCTCCTGTCCCCTGCAGGGCCACTGTGCCTCAGAGACTGACAAACGCTCTCAGAACAGCTGCAACTGCAACTTCGCACCCACTCTCTCTTCAGTTTTGGCTCCTGGTGATTTTTCCCATTTTCCGGTCAGCTGTTACATTTTATCCAGAATGTCTATATGTTTTATTTCAGGAGGAATTTTCAAGCTCTCTAGCTACTTGCCAAAAATGCCATAGCACAGAGTTTCTTTGTGAATGGAGTCAACCTTTCACTTCATTGTTAAATATTGCCTTTTCTTTGAGAGGATGGCTTGTGTGTACATTGCGAATACCGGCTAGGTGGCATACTACTGACATACTTACCTATCACAGAAAAAAGAAGCACACTTAAAATAATTTGTCTTTTTGTAAGGAAAAAAAATGTGTGCATCATTTTTAAGCGCCTTGCCATGAGATCATCCGTGGCGTCTTCATCTGCTATTTAAAATAATTGCTAAATCTACCTAACTGCATACACCTTGTAATAAGCCTAGAACAAATGATGAGTTTTCTGTCTACCTGCTCAAATTATGGCTATCTCTCTGACATATCTTGGATGAAGGCATCATTAATGTTAATAAACCTTAAATTCTATATTTCATAATCCCATAAAATATATAGAAATTCTACCATTTTCTTCATCCCAGTGGCCCATCTCACCCTCCCTCTGGGGAGCAGGCTCCAGTCCCGACACTGCAAACATTTTTGGTTGTCCCAGTTGGGAGAAGGTGCTTCTGGCCATTGGGTGGAGGCCAGGAATTCTGCTAAACACCCTACAATACACAGGATGGCCCTACAACAATTACTCGTCAAAGATGTTCAAAGTGCTCGGGTAGAGAAACACTGAATTAAAGATACATTCCTCAGAGTGGCAACCCCAGGGCTTTTGTTTCATCCCCCACTGCCACTTCCACAATCCTGCTAATGCAAGTGCATTAGGCTGTGGATGCTTCTTCCCCCAGATGACCGTTTCTTCCCTTCCAGTTCTCAGCACAGCTCATGGCATTGGTCTGTGAATTGCTTTCCGGCTGTAGTATTTATGATTTAATATCTCTACTAGGAACTGGATGGTTCACTGGATTCAAGAGAAAGGCGTTTCTTAAATCCTTTGCCTCATGCAATTAGTCAGATATCGTCATCATTCCAAACCGAAGGGCCTCCTGGGTATTTACTGTTCCTGTGAAAGCGAACTCTGGGTGACGACAACGCAACGTCTCCCAGAGTCACAGCGTTCTGACTTGAAAAGTAAAAACAGAGGTAGGATGAAGTGGGTTGAGTCGGAAATGCAAGAGTGGAATAAACACGGTAGGTGTGTGCGTGCTGTGGGGAGATTTTAAAAGTCCCAGGTGGCGTATCCAAAACTCATTGCAGCTTGGATGAGATAGCAAACAAGGGGCAGACAGGCAAAGAAGACCAAAGAGAGTGACAAGGGGAATACAGATTCCAGCCACTCATTAAAGAAGCCTTTGAGAAATATTTGCTAGAAATTAGAAGGGAGATTTTCACCCACTTCTGTCCAATCATGATGCAAACCTGGATCAAAGAGTGCTAGGCAGGTGGATGGAGTCAAAGAAACCACTGCTCTGAGGCGGGCCCAGGGCTTGGCTGGCCTGGGCTATGCAGTGCATTCCTCCCTCAGGACCGCAGTCAGGCCTGAGCCCACCCTGCCCCCAGACGCTGTCTGGCCTATCAGTGACTTTCCACTTCACAGAATGTCCAGATGGGAAGGCCCTAAGACCTCATTTATTCCATCTCTGCCCCGAATTTTACAGGTGAAGAAAGCATGGGAACGGCAGCCCCTGGATCCCATTCTGAGTCAGGCTCTTATTTTTGAGGGTGGTCCCCCTTAGTTGGAGTGGTCTGAGAGCAGGTACTCTCCTTGGCCTCCCAGGCCCTGAAAGGAAAGTGAGGCGGGTCAGAGGCGTGCCCAGGGCTCACCCTGGCATGGGGAGCAATTCAACTTGGAAGAACATTCAGCCCAAAATGGAACCCAATTCAGCCTCAGGGAACAGATGCACAGAGGCTTTTCAAGCCTGGATCGATGCCTTTTCCCACAAGGAGAAAGAAAATAAAATCCATGTTGAACCCTCTCCTGCTGCTAAATGAAAAGGAGACAGGGCTGCTGGGGTGGGGGCAGCCAGGGAGTGGGAAAGGAGGCGTTTACCCATTGAGCTTTTTCTGCTTATGCAGTAGATCTTCATTATCTACACTGTCCCGTGGTTCTCCAGTTCCCCAGGGAGAGGCTTAATAACATGAACTGCTTAATAAGCAGCGACTGGTGCCCTCAAAGAGTTGATGGAAGGGGAAGGCAGCGCCTCCTATCTCCTAGTTCAGTGCGTTTCCGGTCTCACAGCCGATCTTTGAGACGCTGGCGAGAGTCAGGCAGAAAAGGCAGCTGCCCTCCTTCCCCCGTGCCCCCCCAAAACAGGCCTCTTACTTTTGCTCAGTGGAAGCTGACTCTGGGGCAATGTTGGCAGTCACTTGCCCTGAAAATTTTTTCAGGGAACTAAACCTTCCACTTTGTGTTCTCTTGAGCACAGATTTCCTACATGGGCACTGTCTTAGACTCCCCCCAGAAAGCACATTCACTTCTTTTAAATTTACCAAAACTAAACAGCGCTAGTGTGTGCCAGATAATGTCAGCAATTTTCAACCTTTTTCATCTCATGGCTCACATAAACTAATTACTACAATTCTGCTGCACACCAAAAAATAGAATTTTTGTCAGCTTGACAAAAAATAGATCAAATTTTTATTGATTTACAAAAATAGTAATAGTAATTACCTACCTGTTTTTCCCCAAAGTGACTTTTTTAAAAAAATCAAGTGCCTCCACTTGTATATAAGAATTTCTGGTACCAAGAATTAACCAATCAGGCACACACTTATTATGCAATGTGACCAATAAGATGCAACATTATTATATGACCTATATTTTTACGATTCAAAACAGGGCATTCACACCAGACAACTATTGTTGTGTTGACTGTTGCCATGTTTTAATTTGACAATCTAAGGGAAAAGAGGTCAGTTTCCCTGAGTAAATAGTCAGGTGTGGCATGTTTTAAAAAATTTTTGCGGCATACTGCTCGAAAATTGCTGTTAGGTGCTTTACCCCACCTCTCCTATTATATCTTCAAATATTTTTTTTCTGCCTCATCTCTTTATTCTCTCTCTGGGACTCTTATGACACAGGGTGGGGCATAGGTTTATAGTTGTATGTAAAACAGAGGTTATTCTCATATTATTTATTATTGTATTATTTCCCATACAAACCACTATAGACCTGCTTTTGCCCCACCCTGTATGTACTAATCTGCTTCGTATTTTCCCACAGGCCATGAAGGCTCTGCTTTTCCTTTTTGATTTCTTTCTGTTTCAATTGCATAACTTCTATTGATCTATCTTTAGTTTCATTAGCCCTTTCTCATGTAGTCCCCAATCTGCTAAGCCCCTCCAACTGAAGTTTTTAATTTTTAAGTTTGCATATTATCCTCTTCAGTTTTAGAATTCCCATTTGGTTCTTTTTAATGATTTCTATTTCTCTGCTGAGATTTCCAATACATTTAAGTCATCAACTATATTAATACTAGCTTCTTTAAATTTAAAGTCTGTTAACTAACATTTCTATCACATCAGGGTACCTTTCTATTAATTAAGACTGTTCTTTCTCTTTGGAATTTGGTTGGGTTACATTTTCCTGCTGCTTTGCATGTCTGATAATTTTTTAGTATATGTTCCTCAGCATGATGATCGGGTGCAGGTGGTCCAGGTAGTGACACTGGCCTTGGAAGGGCATGGAATTTTGTTCTTAAAGGCAGTTAAACGATTGGAATTTTCTCTTTTTTGTTTGTCCTGTCAGGCTTGTTTCTTTTCGGGGGGGTGGAGGGTTGGGGGGTGAGGGGGGAAGTGGGTCTGTTTTTGTTTTGAGCTAGTTTTAGAGTTGGCCCTGATTCTAGGGCACGGTTCTTACTCTGAAGACATAGCCTCCCTGGGGTCTGAACTGAACCTTCACAAGTGCTCTGCTTGGGCCAGGAGTCCAATGTCTCTCAACACTGCAGGCCCTCGGTGTCTGTTCCTTTCTCAGGCCTGCAGTGCATGGCCTTTGCTAGGCCTTATGGAGTCTTGGCCTCTGTGTGCGCAGCTCTGTTCTCAGCGGCAAACCCACAGTCAGTCCCTGTGGGGACTTCAGGGGCCTGGCTTTCTGTGAAGTTCTTTCTTCTCTGATATCCTGCCATGCAAAGTCTAGCCTCTTCTGCAGCCTGGAGTTCTGATCTCTGCCTCCTCAGCTCAGAGGGAACACTATTCAGCATGGGTTCTCACTCAGCTGTAGTGGGAAGTACACCTGGGCAGAAAACTGGGGTGACCATGGGACTCTCTAAAAACACGTGTCTCCTATGTTTTGTCCCTGTTCGTAGCCGCTTAAAGTGGGAGGTTAATTTATGGATCAGTTACTCTGTCATGGCTAGAAATGCAAATCCCCGTGTGATTTTAATTCTTTGCAGTGTTAGCCCTCCTGATGTCACAGAGTAGAAGGGTCTGATTCCTCTTAAACTGTTCTATATTGTTTAACAAGTCCTCCTTTCTTAAAGCAGGAAGTCATGTGTCTCACCCTCAGCTAACTGTGTGATTTAACCGAGAAGGTTTATGAGGATTAACTAGAAACTGGCCCAAATATAGTATAGAGAAATGGCTGCTTTATTGCTGAACCAGATCTTTTCTGACTGCAAACTCCCACAAAGAGGCTCAGCATTAGGTAGACTTATTCTTCTAATGTTCTCTCTTACCCCTAGGAAATAAACATGGTGCCACAGCGCATGCAATCCTTGTTCCTTCTTATACTCATCTTCTGCCAGAACCTCTATTCCCAAGTTAGCAGAAAGTTGAGATCTATCTAAAACCAATAAGCACTGAATACCGTCCTTGCAAAACCCATCTTAGCATAAGACACCACTTCCTCACCGCCCCGTGTAAATTAGTCCCTCCTGGTACTCTCGTCTTCAGCTCCCTCCTTTCTTCACTTCAGATCACTTAAAACAGTTCACAGTCACACGTACATCTGTGTGACTTCCTTTTTGTCTCCCTCCAAAATTATAAGCTCCATGAGGGCAAAAACCTTTGCCCGTAGCCCAAGTGTTTAGCACAGTAACCGATACATAGGATCTAAAAACAGTTCGTTGAATCAGTGAATAGACGAACGATCCACAAATAAACAGATTCCTTTGAAACTGGACCAAAAAGGATAAAACTAGAAGAGCTTAAAAGACTAAAAGGGAAAGGACTGGTTCTGAAATAGCTACAGTTTTTAATCACTAAGACACACAGCCCTTCTGGCCAGAGATGACTGTGACTATTTTTTACTTGAAACAAAAATTGTTTCTGGAGAATTAGTCAAAAGATGCTGTTATTGAGAACTGGGCGTGAGAGTATCTGCCTTTCCACAGGGACAGCCATGGCCAAACCAGGCCTTTGTGAGACGCTGGGTTTTGTCCCCTGACTGTACTTCCACAGTGGCCCTCCCCGACAATAGCATGCTCCAGGGAAGGGCTTCTTGTTCTCTCTGGGAAGGTTCGCATGGGTCTCAGTAACTCCCAGGGCACTGAAGAGTCCACATGTGGCCCAGGGAACATCTTGTCTTCTCTGTTATGATGGCAGAGGAAACCAAGAACAAAGGCAGGGCATTCTTTGATGGAAGGAACACTGGATTCAGGATGCTAAAGACGATTTGTCAAAATGCCTCATCTTGTGGGTGTAGAAACTCGGTCTAGGGATCAAGATGAAACAGAATGAACCCAAGGTCACCTATTGAGTAAGGAGCATCACAAGGACTAATTTCCTGGACATCTACCTCAAGCTCAGGCTGTTATTGCGTGTGTTCCCCGCCCTTCTCCTTTCCTTCCTACTCCTGCCCATGTGCTGGGCTGTGTTTCAGCTGGAGTCCTTTACACTGTCAAGTAAGAGCATCATCCTTTGTACCTGGTGTGACTGGAGAAAGTCAGAAAAGAAGCCTTACTTTTTTGGCAATGCACTCCTAGGAAAGTTTGAAATTCCTAGGGCAATGAGACTTTGCTCATTGTTTAGAATCAGTCAAGGCTGTGCTGAAAATCAGGGTAGGATGGGAAGGGAGAGAACCAGCCCAGGGGTTTCAAGGTCTGCACACATGCTGTCTCTGGCCTGCTGCGTGAGCTAGATGCCCTTCCCTTCTCTGCCTCTTAGCTGCACCATCTGTAAAATAAGGGGGCTGGGACAGATCACCTCTACTATTCCATCTGACTTATATCTTATCTTAAAACAGCAGCACACAGGAGGGAAGTGTGTATTGCTGTGGTATAGACTCCTCTGTATTTCTCAGAAACAGAAAAGATTCCCTCCTTCTGAGTAAATATGCACACAGAAAGCTAAACTTGAATCCCAAACAAGCAACCTGAGAAGTCTAGTGGTGGCAGACATCCTAGATAAACTTACAAAGCCGGACGCACTCCCCAAAACCATTCCCCCCACAAAGTGGGTAAAAGTGAACTCTTCTGCACAACCTCTCCTTTGGGGCTTAGGACATCAGGCCTCTACATCTAGTTTCTCCTCTGACCAGCAGGAATGTCTGCTCAGCTCCTTTTTATGACAGGGCTTCATCTGCAAGTTTAATAAATAAAGACAGAAACAAACTATTCATGCCTATTATTCATATCCCAAGATGAAAGTTGTGTTTGATGGGGAAAAAAATAAATCTAAAAAGCTGTTTAAAATACTCAGGAAGACATGTTACCAGTTCAAAACTTCTATGGAGAATGATTTTCTATAAAGTCCTTTTAAATTTACACAAATTTTTCCAGAGTGATTCTTACAAACAGCTTTCACATAAACAGACACAGCTATGGCAAACAGAACCCTGATGGAGGTGATTACTAATTGTGACCATCACAAAATTGTCAGTTATTACTATCCTACTACAACTACATTGTATATACCAAGACCTGATGCAGTGGTACTTAATCTGCATATCCTAAAATATGCAATGCATGCTGGTATGAAACCGGAACTCGTGTGTCTTCGCCGACTGTCGGTCCTTAGGGAGTAGTCCAGCAGTCGCCTGACGCCTTCGTGAGACGGCAGCTAATGTGAGGTTAGAGGCGATGCAGATTGCTGGATGCCATGCACATGAAGGAGTTTACAAAAGGCACAGGGAACACTTCTGGGTGTAAAAAAGGAAACTAACACCTTGAGGCCATTAAAAGTGAGGGAAAAAATGGAACAATACAGACTTTTTGTCATATTGACCATAAAAATACGTGTTTTTTGTAAAGTTGAAATGTTATTCTTAGATAAAGCTGGATTTTTCAGGGTGTACCAACTCTCAGAACATGTGAAGGGATGGAGTTGTTCCAGAAGATTCTCAGGTGTTCTCCAGCACAGGATTCTCCGAGTTGGGCAGAGTTAAGACAGGGCCCTGACTTCAACACTGCTTTTCTTCCGACAACTCTGTCACCTCACAGATGGACCACTGATGCTCCACAAGCTCCCTGGGCTAGAGACAAGCTACTGGAGACTCACAAGATACTGGAAATTTTGTGCTGCGGTAGGGGCAGGGGTCGATCACAAACCCAGAGCAAAGAGAAGCCCTCTGAATCTAGGCATCCTGAGCTGGAATAACCAGCGCTAACCCTCTCATCTACCCAGAGATATTACTGTAGTCATTTTCCTCTCCTGCATCCTCAACTTTCCCCTCTCGTTTAGATCATTGTCAACAGCCTGAACAGAATTCATAAACAGTATCCCAAATGCCCCTTCAACTATCACCCCATTTCTCTCCTACCCTTGCCTGCCAAATCTTGAGATTTGCCTTCTCACCCCATCACCAGATTCTACTCCTCCACCCAACCTTGCCACCAAAACTATTCTTATCAAGGCCACCTAGAGTCTCCATGTGGCTAAATGCCGTGGTCTTTGAGCACCTCTCATTTTCTTAATTGTCAGCAGCATCTCACCCAATGGAATGATTTTCTCCTCTTAAAATTCTTCTTTCCCTTTGCTTCCTGGGCACCATGCCTCTTGATTTCCTCCTACAGAACTGTCCTTCGAAGTCGCCAGCTCATTCCTCCTCCTGCCCCAGCTGCTCCAGGTCTCTGGGTTGGGGCCTCTTTTCTGTACATATGCTCATCCACATGGTGATCTCATTATTTTTACAGCTTTAAATAATATGTCCTCAGCTTTATATTTCCACTTGTATTAGTTCCTTTTCTGCTGTAACAAATTACCATAAAATTAGTGACTCGCAATAACACAGATAAATGCTCTTGTGATTCTGGAGGTCAGAGGTTTGAAATGAGTCTTACAGGATGAAACCAAGGTGTCAGCTGACCTGGTACCTCCTGGAGACTCCTGGGAGGACCTGTTCCTTGCTTCTTCCAACTTCTAGAGACTGGCAACACTCCTTGTCTTGTGGCCCCATCACTTTAATTTCCTCTTCCACCATCACGTCAGCTTCTCCTCTGACTCTTTTCTTCTGTGCTCCTCCTGTAAGAACCACTGGACAGCAGTGTGGTGTTTGCCAGGGAGAGGGGGTGTATAAGGGGGTTAAATAGTAATGGAAAAAATAGAATGAAAATTTAAATAAAAAAGAACCACTGAGATCATACCTAAATGATCCAGGATAATCTCCCAAACCCAAGATCCTTCCCTTAATCACATTTACAAAGTCCCCTTTCCCATATAAAGTAACATCCATGAGTTCTGGAGATTAAGGTGTGGACATATTTGGGGGGGCATTATTTCACACCAGCCTAAATCTTTCTATGACTCAGACTTGGATTTCCAGTTGCCTACTCTGCAACTCTGCTGAAATATCTAACACCAACATCTTAACATAATATCTTAACAAAATATCTGACATAAGCATCTTAATACCAGCATGACGATAAATGAGCAGTTCCTATAGTCCTTCTCATCTCAGGGAATGCCAACTCCTTCCCTCTAGTTGCCCAGTCCAAAAACTTTGCAGTTTTCCTTAATTCCTCTCTTATTTTCCCTCACATGCCACATTCAATTTCAGCAACAAAGTTATCGTCTCTCTTAAAATTGTACCAGAATCCTCCCACTTTATTCCATCTCCAGTGCAATCAGCCTGTCTCAACTCATTGTTATTGATCACCTGCATTATTGCCACGCCTAACTGAGCAGTCTCTGAGCTTTCTGCAAGGCCCTGCTGCAGTCTGTTCTCCACGCAGTAGCTTGAGTGATCCTGCTAAAGCCTAAGTTGGATCATGCCAGTCTTCTTAAAACTCTGCCAGGCCCTACATGACCTGTGCCCTCCTTTTCTCTCTGTCCTCATCTTCCTCCACTGTCTCCTTCACTTACTCTGCCCTAGCTACACTGAACTCCTGGGTGTTCCTTGAAAATGCCAAGTATATTCCTGCCTCGGGGCCCTTGCACATACTATTCCCTTTGTCTCAAAGGCTCTTCTCCTAGATATTCACGGAGATCACTTTCACATCTTTTGGGTATTTCCTCAAATGTTACTTTCTCAGTAAAGACTTCCCTACCTCCACAGATTTCCCATATCTCCCCGCCCCCAACCCCAGCTCTCCCTATCTCCTTTTTCTGCTTTACTTTTCTTTGTTTTAAGGAGCTTCTTTTTTTTTAAAGATTTTATTTATTTATTTTTAGCGAGAGAAAGGGAGGGAGAAAGAGAGGGAGAGATACATCATTCAGCTGCCTCTCACACGCCCCTACCTGGGGACCTGGCCCACAACCCAGACATGCGCCCTAACTGGGAATCAAACCAGTGACCTTTTGGTTTGCAGGCTGCCACTTGGTCCAGTAAGCCAGGGCTCTGTTCTGCTTTATATTTCTTTCATTGCTTATTTCTCTTCTCGTTATTGCTACCTATCAGTCTATCTATTTTACATTCTTGTTTTGTTTGTTGTTTTCCCCTCCATATGGTGTGTTTTTCTCCTCTAAGCCATAAATTCCATGAGGACAGTCAATTTTGTCTGTTTTGTTTCCTTTTATAACCAAGAGCAGTGCTTACCATAAAGTAGGACTCATGCGTATTTGTTGAATGAATCAAAGGAGGTTTTCCCATGTAGCATCCAGGACTGCACCTGTTCTTTTACTTATTTAATCACTCAACATTTTCAGGTCTGCCCTGAGACTAGCTCTCAGGGAACTCACAGTCTTTGGGAGAGATATATGTTCTGTGATACTGTGATTTATAATAAGAAATATATATTTGATCTTCATTCCTAATTCTTGGCACAGAGCTTCTAAAACCCTGGAAATTTCCTATGATGAGAGTTATAAAGGTGTCTTTTATGTTATTGAAGTGACTTTTGGATTGCATCTGAAGATGTGAGCTGGTTGCCAGTGGAATCAATCACGTGATTAGAGGGTTGGAACTTTCAGTCCCACAGTCTGATTTCAGGGGAGAGAAGAGGGGCTGGCCATGAAGTTCAGTCATCAGGGGCCAGTGACTTAGTCAGTCATGACTGTGTAACGAAGCTCCCATAAAAACCCTGAAGAACAGGATTTGGAGAGCTACCAGGTTGGTGAATCAGGACACTGCCTTGTGCCACCATACTGGGCCCCAAACTCTAAGGAACTGAAGCTCCTTTGTTAGGGACCATACACTATGAATTTCTTCATCCGGCTGTTGATTTGTATTTTTTAATATCCTT
Source organism: Macrotus californicus (assembly GCA_007922815.1). Lineage (NCBI taxonomy): Eukaryota > Metazoa > Chordata > Mammalia > Chiroptera > Phyllostomidae > Macrotus > Macrotus californicus. Next base: position 133,903 of record VMDR010000656.1, on the reverse strand, counting down.
TGTAATAAACTGGTAATCTAGTTGGTTTCTTGAGTTCTGTGAGCCACCCTAGCAAATTAATCAAGGCCAAGGAGGGGTCATGAGAACCTCTGATTTACAGCCAATCGGTCAGAAGCACTGGACTTGCAATTAGCATCTGAAGTAGAGGACTGTCTTGTGGGACTGAGCCCTTCACCTGTGAGATATGCTACCTCTGGGAAGAGAGTGTCAGATGTGAGTTGAATTGTAGGGCACCCAACTGGTGTTAGAGAATTACTTGGTGGTATGGGGGGGGGGGGATTGAAATTTGTATCAGAATTGGATGTGCAAACATCTAGTTTTAATACAAAGGAGACTGAGGAAGTGCTATAACAAGAATTCAAAGTGCAGTAGGGAATACAGAGGAGGGAGAGAGACATTCTATCTTGCTGGTGGTTTTGAGTGATTGGAAGTGGCTTCATGGAGGAGGTGGCATTTGTGCTGTGCTTTAATGGATTTCTAGTTGTACCGTAAGCCTCAGGACCCATGGCTCAAGGCAGTGTCAGTGTTCCGTGGAAGCACAGCATGTGACCCTGACACCCACCAGCCTGAGGGCAGAAAGGCTAAGCTTAGAGGGAACTTAGCCTCCTCCTCTGCCAGGCTCATCTCTGCAGACTTCTGGGGAGAGGATCGAAAAGATCACATCTGCCAAACAGAAGATAATGCTTTCAGTGAGGTCAAAGCAGAAGTTGTGTCTTCATGATGCTATCCCTGGAGTCTCAGCAGAGAATCTGGGCAGGAGATCTGAGCTTTGCTGGGGAGGGGTGGGGGCAGGCAGGAGCCAGGCCCGCTGGGCCTATGGGCCCTGTTATGATGGCTGAAGCAAGTGTCATTCAGCAAGGACAGAGTAACAGGACCCACAGCTCTGAATGACTCCCTATCTCCATCTCCTGGAAACCCTAAAGGTTTTGTGAAGAAACAATGACGGGTTGCCCTTGCTATCTCAAATCTCACCTTCTGTTCCCATTTCAGAGTGAAGTCATTTTGATTCCTTGTTTCTTATTTTCTTCTTCGTTCATGCAAATGTCTTTAGAGGCAAAGGCAGAAACAAATAAAGACTTGGTGTTGTAACTGCCACGGTTTGTAACTGCCCCTCCCCCTCTTGCTAATTCTCAGGGTCATTGGGCTTTCCCACAGGTTTGTGGGTATAATGACACTGGACCCCAATGGGGGAGAAGCGCCCATAAAGATATGCCTCTTGACCAGGGTCATGGTGGTGGATAATGAGAATTTTCTGTGTCTGGCGCAGCTCTGTCCTCCGTGGGGCTGCAACAGAAGCAAAGCTGCCGCAATCCCGGCAAAGACGGTGCTGTCCTGTGGCTGGGTCCAGACCGCACCCGGGGCGGCACCCATGATGGAGGGCTCAGCTGGCACGCTGAAGGCCCTCACCTACTTTGTGGTGCTCCCTGCCGTGGGGTGAGCATGCTGAATATCGTTCTGAAGTTGTTCCATGGAGAGTACCAGAGATCGAAGGTCAGGGCTGATGCCATCTCTGCGTGGGGTCCAGCCCTTTCCCTGAGGAGATGGTGGCCATGCTCAGTTGTGTAGCTCTTGTGTGAGTCTGTTTCTGACCAGCTTCCAGAGGAGTAAAGAGCCCCTGGACCACCACCCAGCACAGGGCCACCGCTCTGGTTTAGCCCATCGCTGTGCCTGTGGAAGAGCGGAGGGTACAGAACCTTCCACTCACCTTCTTCACTCCTGTCAAGTGACCGCCAGTGGCCTTCCCTCCCTGGGCTTGTGCCAGCAGACGGCCTAAACAAATAACTTACCTGAGGAAAGAAAAGAAACTGGTGAAATCCTTACCTCTTCCCCCAAAGAACTCCCTTGTGTAAGTTAACTCCTGGACCCAGATATTCTGGGCTGATGTGGAAATTGGTGTTTGAAGAGAGCGAGTGACAATAGATCAGAGAGAGCCTGGCTGAGGAAGAAGAAAGGAAAGCTAAGAGGGTTGGTAATTCGTTTTTAAACAATTTATTCAGTTTTGCCAAAAACTAATACAAAAACACCAAATGACAAAACCAAAGCAGCAAAGTCTCTTCCTTACGTGGCACCACCGGTAACCAGCGCAACTCTGGGGCTTACACACACCCGCCTTCACAGATCGCTGCCTTGGAGCCACACTGCCTGCGTGCTGGGGAAGCGTCTTCGGTCCTCCGTGCCTCGGTCTCCTCCTCTGTGGTATGGAAATAATAGCAAAATCTACTTTTCAAGGACCCAATTAGTGAAATTTTCAGAAGAGTCTGTTATACGGATGTGAAATAAAATCAACACTACGGGTGGATTAGCCAGCCTGACACATCCCTGCCCCATCCTGAGGCCTCCTCTCCTCCCCCCCTCCCTTAAAGTGCTCCATCTACGAGTTTAGGAAAATAAAGCCCATTTTTCTGCCCCGAAGAGTTTCTCCTTTGCAAGGTAAACTTTGGGACCTGGGAGTACAGGTTGTCACCACACTTATCGTTTCTTAGACTTAAGGCTCCTCCAAGGCAGGGGGTGTCTTACTCACCTGTGTCCCTGCTGCACTCCCACAGTCTGTGGCACAGAGAAAGAACTCAGGAAATTCTTGTCGGAAATAAAGTTTTCTTCCTGCCTAATGACTTTTGATATTGCCTTTTCGCCAATGATCTCACAGCAGCTGCGGGAACCTGGCAGGATCGGGATTGGTGTCTCCATGTTTAGGGGCCCAGAGAGAGCCCAGCATCCGAGTTTCCATGAGCAGCAGGCCAGGGCACGAACGCAAGTCTGCATCCCAGGTACTTCCATCATGGTCTAATGCTTTCCACCATTTCTACTGCAGTGGCTGCATTCACCTCCTGATTTATTCTAGCATTGCCAGTGGGGCCTGCCTATAACTCAGAAGAGATTGTGGCTCAGTTCCCAGAAGCCCAGTGAGGCAGAGGCTTGGAGAGGGAACCAGGCTTGTCCACTGGGCCCCAGGCCATGGGCAACTCTCAGAACAAAATCATGAGCAGTGATGCTCTGATGTCGCTGTCAAAATATCCTCATGCACCAGACAGTCTGTGCAACAGACATCCTGGCAGTTCACCCATCCTTGAGCCTACCCCACCCCATTCCCAAGCCCCCAGGGGGTGAGGAGGGGATTACTGTGGCAGATATTACTTGGAAATTAAGTGAAAACAGATAAAATGTGTTTTTTTTTCTTTTGACTACAGCAAAATGCTTCTGGCTTCCAAATGACTGTGTGGATTTGCCCCATTCCTCCCTCAGACGCAGCCTGTCTCTGTTTCTGGCTCCTGGGGCTGGATAGCTGAGTCAGCAACATCGGCTGTGTGGGGAGAGGCTGCTATTGAATCTTGTGACCAGGGGCCCTAGGAAGCACTGGAAAAATAGTGCTTTATAATTGCACATCACCTATCACTTTACAAGTCACTTCTTCATCCATTATTCATATGACCCACACAGCTCTCTGCCTAGGTCAGCAGGATATTACTAGGGGCAAAAATGGATTTCATAAATCTCAGTAAGCTTAGACTGGCTGTGACCCTAATCACAATCCCTGGTGTGAAAACTATAGCATTGGAATCTAATACAGCCCATGACAGAGATGATGGAGTTATTCCAAAAAACAAAATGTAATCTGGTACGGAGCCAGCACACCTGGCTTCTGGTCTTACTTGCCAAATGAACTTGGGCAAGGCACAGCCCCCTCTGGGCCTCAGTTTTCCTATCTGTAAAGTGAGATTTATGATCCTCAAGATCTTGCACAGCTAACTGGACAAGAATATACCAAGAGAGAATATTGTAGGGTTATTATACACCTAATATCGAGGCCCCCCACATATGCCTACATACCTGAAGTGGGGTAAAAGTTCCATTGAAATTAACAAATTCATGAACTCATCTTGAGTTCTTAGCAAATCAATAGACAATGCCTTTCTTAAGCATTTGATCCTAATTTCATTGCATGATTTTCTTTTTAAACTAATGGTTCCTGGGCTCACGAAGATCTCCTGGAACTTCAAAAGGGTTGCAAGAAGATGTGATGGTGCCCAGAGGACCCAGTGGGGCCTGTGTACTGAGGCATCTTTGATGTGACCTTAGAAAGTGATCTTCCTTCTATTTCCTTGTTGGCAGCAGGAGAGAGGACAGGGGAGCAGGATCCAGAGTCTTCCTCTTCCCTCATAGTCAAGTCCAAGGAGTAAAGAGTAGATGGCCATTTCTTTCTAGGTTCTATGCTTATTAGGCAAGTAGCAGGCCCAAGGCTGCCCTGTCTATTTGCACGTTCAAATTTTGCTCAGGGCAACAAACATAGTAGGGCATGGTGAGCACACAGCAACTCTGCCTTGTGTTGTAAATTGTATCTTAACCCAAAATACCCTTAGAAACAAAAATAAATAAACAAAGCTCAATCAATCATTTTGCCAAGCTCCACAGTGTACGGCTGATGTTGTCATCAGTTCAATGAACAAAATACAAGGTGGGAAAACAGGATTTCAACATGCGTGGGTCATCAATACACATGAACCTTGTATTGTATCTCTCTCTACTGGGCTGAAAACATTTAATATCAGCCATTTTAACAAATATAGTTCATGAAAGCATTTACATTGTGACAATGTTAGGAAATTTATTAAAATAAGATGAAAATTCATTGAGTAAGTTGAATTGCATGAATTGCTTTTGAACAATTCAAAAATTGTGTTGTTTTTAAAACTTAATTAAATGTTTTCAGTCCTTAGTCATACTTTTTTGTAGTCCTTGCAGAAATTCTAACAAATAGATATTAGTTTTATGTTAGTGAAGATAGAGAACTCAATATAAATTAGTGAATTTAATGTTTGTTGTGTCTCAAATGGGTATAAAATATGTATTTTAACTGTGTCAATAGATGTTGAAAATTTGCTAAGAGATATCTGCTTTGAATATAGATCCTAGAAAAGGGGATGATTTTAATGATCGAATTTGTACGTGTTTAACTTACAGAGCTTCTCACTTAATATAAGGGGGGAAAAGACGGATTTTTATTGTGGCTCTTGAAAATTAGAACACAAATTACGGCAAAACCTTTTGCAAATGCCTAAAAGGAGTACAGATTTTGAAAGAATGAGCAGAAAGAGAGAAAAAGCAAAAACAAAGAGGCTGGAGGTGATCAGGGACCTGGCCTGTCTGCAGAGGCCTGGCGAGGGCACTCCGTCCGGCCCCGCCCTTCCGCCCCGCCCCGCCCTCGCCCCCCACCCCGGCCCCCACCCCGCATCCCGCCTGCCCGCGCCGTGCCGCCTTCCTTGCAGGCAAACCCAGGACGTGAGACGCCGCCAGAGCTCCGGCCCCCAACAGCAGCACGGATGACAGGCGCCATCAGCCACAGTCCATTTTCCACCGACAAGGTTTCTTAAAATAAGGCTGTTCAAAGCTCCGGAATCCAAACACTGGGGTCACGGTGAGCCGCCGCTCGCACAGCCTCCACCTGACGCCCCGCCTATTACAGCTAATTTCTTTCACGTGTTGGGTATAAAGGGCGCTCTATATAAACTCTGCACTCGCATCAGGCGTCTTTCTTCTAACAACCCACAAGTACTTCGCGTTTTATGGCAAGAGCGCGAGAGGCAAGCAAGGTTAATGACTTGCCTAAGGTCATGGGGAAAGTAAGCAGGGAAAATGGAAACAGAGCCTGGCTGCCCCACCCGCTTCCTCGCCTCGGTCTGCGCCTCTCCTCCCAGGTCTTTTCTGCGACACGCAAAGCAGCTGATAGAGAACAAGACGAAATGACGTTTTTCCTTTTCTCTGCTGTCCAACAGCTGGAGAAACTGTTGTGCTGAGGTAGTGCCCGATTTCTTTCTAAAGCGTTCAATATATAAGATGTCCCGCGAGGACCTTGGTGAATGGCGTCCGAGGCCCTCCTGTTTTGGTGACGACGATGACTACCATGTGTGGTGCTGGTACTGGTTGTTCTCAGTAGTAGTATTTTCGGCTTTCCCCCACCACAGCCCTTTCGAACCACAAAGCCCCTTAAGGTTTCTGATTTTGCAATCGCAAAGGCCACCCCTTCCCCGAAGCCTGACTTGTCAAGGCTCAGAGGAGGGTGACAGTATGGAACAGTGAGAGGGAGTTGGAGGGACCCGGCCCTCCGCTCGGTTTAGTGCCCTGTTAAGAACCTCATGGCCACGACTATTTGTTTTTACCATCTCTCACTGCCTGTCCCAAGTCGGACCTTGAAAAAACGGTCTTCATAAACTCCTTCAGCTTGAGAGTTTCCAGGAAACAGAATGTTAATTTTGTTGACAAATTCCAGTGTCCTGAAGCCCCAGGTCTTAATTCTTTATGCAAACTCTTGGTCCCAAGTTTGCACACCCGCCCTGTGCCCCTAATTAGTCTTGTCATGAGCTCCTAGGTTGTTGTTTTAAACACAACCCTGTGTCCTGGGAGCCAAGGGTTTCTTCGGGGTGAGTAGTGTTGTATTTGTGTATATATAATTTTAAAAATGGTCATCACTTCTCTTGCTGTGGCCGCCATCATTTTTTTAGTGGAGGTGTTGCCATAGAGATGTTGTCTGATCCATCTCTATTGATACCCCCTTTAAAAGGGGCCCTGAATAGGCACTGAGGTAGGTAAATGTATGCAGTGACATTGAGCGGATGATTCTATTCTGAGAAATGTCTGCACCATTTGTTTCTGTGCTTGTCTGAGGGCTGGGACACGGTGTTGGGTTTTGTTGCACGTGCTCTCCTCACAGGCTCGGAGTTAATGCAAGCCTTGTTTGGAACCACTGAAGCAGAAACCTCTCTGCTGCCAAGGACAAAAGCCTCACAGGCCACCTCGGAGGCTGCTTTGGGAAGGCTGTGTCTCCTGGGCTCCCAAAGGAAATGGGAGATAACGTGGAACACAGAGTGGCCCCCTCAGAATTCCCCCAGCCTCCTGGACCAGACACATCTGGCCCCATGGAGTCTTCTCTGGTGAAGTGTGGGCTTCTCAAATCAAGGGTTTTAATTTGATTTGCCTTTTTCCAGTCTGTTGAGAGAAACCGACTTGAAGATCTGTGTGCTTTTCTGTCTGTGATGATAAGTGCATATTTGCGCAGCTCTCCGCTCTGTCGTTTCCCTCTTGGGTGCTGGGGACATGCTCGCCCAGGGAAACAATTACAGTTTCATTGCTTCATGCCTTTGTGTTTAAACCAAATAACACCCAATCCTCTTCTCCCTTTGACAAAATGCAAGGGAGGAGGGAAGGGAGGCAGGATTTATTGAGCACCCCGTGTCCTGGAACAATATCTGGGACCTGGTACGTCACCCCAAATGAATTTTGTTGAAGAACGAATGAATGATTGTTGAAAGCCAGGCATCAAAGCTAGGAGTTTCCAGAAATATTTTTTCCATGAACTCTTCACAACCCTGGGACACAGGAATTATTAGCCCCCTTTTACAAAAGGGTTAAGTGACTCTCCCAAGGCCACATGAAAGATGAATGGTAGCCCCTGGACTTGTTTCTGGGTCTTTTGATCCCAAGTCCACAGCAGCCCTACCCCTTGCCTCTGTGTTTGGTGGCCTCTGCCCGTGGACCAGAGCTGTGTGAGTTAGGTCAGCTTTCTCACTTCAGGACACTAGGGTGGCCTGGGTGAGGCCACCCATTACCTCATGCTCCTTGCTGTGACCCCTGTCCTTAGCCATTTGGCCATGGCCAGCCCCTGCCTGATGTTAGCAGCACTGTAGAAGGGAAGGGCATGAAGATAAAAGTGGAAACTGCATAGAGAGCTATAAGCATTTCCTGAGCTTCGGGATTAGGTCCAGGGCAGTTTGTGTAACAGTGGTTCTGGCTCCCAGATGCTTGCTTCTCTGTTAAGTTACTCCATGTGTGCGCCATGTCAGCTGAAGGCTGCGAGGCAGGGGAGGGGACAAGCTTTGTCTCTGCCTTGCACAGCTTTGCTGTGCAGGTTGGGGGATACAGAACTCCAGTGCTCATCTACCCATTCATTTATTTATTCACTCATTCTTAACAGCATTCATTCATTCATTCAAATGTTCAATACACACTCTGGTTAGGACATGAACCAGGTACAGCAGTTCCGTGCCATGGATGCAGAAATGAATAAGACCTGGATCCTGTTTCCCATAAACTCAGAAATGTATAAACTTAAGCACCCACTATAATAATTAACATCTGCCCTTCACAGTTTACAGAATGCTTTCACATATCCAAGTTTTACAATATATTATGTGGTAGGAATTACTGCCAAATCCATTTTACAGAAGAGGAAAACAACACACAGAGTTGTCCAAAGTCAAGGGAATGCACATGAACCCCAGTCATTTGGTCCCAGGTCCCGTGTGGGTTTGAATGACTCTGGCCTGGAGGAGCTTTTCTTAATTCCTCTGCCTGCCCTTTTATGTCCAGGAGTTAGCTGGTTTGGGATCCTGAGAAGCCACCTGTACTAGCTCTGTTTGGCTCCTCAAGTAGCTGGGGTGTGCTTGGTCAGGGGGTGGGGACATGGGTAGTGACATTTCACAGAACTCTCCAGGAACGACTGCTTTAGCTGTTCTAATGAGTTCAAAGTGGGTGGCAAGGGTTCCACTATTCGGACTAAAGTGGTGACTTTTGATTTTGATTGCACATTGGGGGCTTAGCAACACTCAGGCCTGGATCTCCTCGGAGAAACTGTGATCAGTGGGTCTGAGATGGGGGTCCCGGCATTGCATTTTTGCTCACATCCATTCTAAGCTAGCGTATTCCTAGGCCCCATTCAAAGAGCTCGGCTTCGGCCTGCCGTACAGGTGTCTCCTGAAGAGGAGTGCTGGGGGAAGGGGGGTCCAGTGGTGGCCTAGACTTAAGGGATCCCATGCTCTGCTGGGTCCCATGCTACAGTGTTGGGACCCTCATGGACAGCGGCGTGGACACTAGAAGTTAACATCTAACTAAAAGTGACCTGGGAAGTAGAACTAGTGACCAAGATTAAAGATTGCCTTCCCTGACCCAGGAAATTCCCGTGAAATAGTCAAATGCAATATCCCTGTTTCGTGTACAATACTTCAAGAGGTAATGCCAATGGGCCCAGGAAGGGCGGCATAAGAATGAATAAGACATACTCCCTACTTTTATGGAGCTCACACTCTGCAGAGAAAATACACAAAGATTCTTTCAATAGAATGGGGCATGGAGAATGTGGTGGCAGACTCTGCCTGCGGAGGCCCAGGAAGGGAGCTTGGAGAGGTCACTTGATTTGGTGTTGAACAGGGAGTTGGATTTCTCCAGGCTCCACTGTGGGGAGAGCACTGTGGGAAGTGAAAGGCACAGCAAGAAGAAAGGCAGGTGGTGCTCAGGAAAAGACAGAAATCCAGTGGGATAACCAGAGGGGGAACTGGTGAGAGATGAGGCTGGGGCCGACTTGCAGCTTTGCACTTCATTCTGGAGACAAGGGAGGACCAGGAAGGGATTCAGTTCAAGCCAGGAGTGATCCGGTCTGTGTCTTGGGAAGATCATTTAAGCTGTGGTGTGGGAATGCATTGGGCTGGCAGTGATTCCAATGAGCAGTAGAAACTGGAGGGGCAGACCCATTCAAGCCATTGCAGAGCCAGAACAGAGCAGTGGCTAGAGGTTAGAGAGAAGGGGCCGCAGGGGGATGCTCAAGCCCTGGGAGAGGAGGAAGGGATCCTTCACAGTGAGTGAGGGGCCAGCCACAACTCCTGTAACTGCTATTAGAAATCAGACCTTCACCCTGGCTGGGTGGCTCAGTTGATCAGAGCATTGTCCCATACGCTAAACGGTTGTGAGTTTGATTTCTACTAGCAGCCACAGCACATACCCAGGCAGCATGTTTGGTCCCCAGTTGGGACACATGCAGGAGGCAAACTGATCAATGTCTTTCTCTCACATTGATGTTTCTTTCCCTCTCTTTCTCCCTCCCTTCTCCTCTCTCTAAAAATAAATAAGTATTGTTAAAAAAGAAATTAGACTATCATCCCAGGCAGACTCCATCCTCCGTGTCCTGCTCACTACTCCCTCCAGCACATCTCAGGCTCTGCTTCCTGAGACCCTGGTCCTGCTGCACCTCCCCTTGTTAATCCCCTATGGGGCCAAGCTACATTTGAACTTTCTGCAGGCACACCCACACATGGGGCCTTAAACTTCAGTCTGTCTTGTTGACCAAATGCGCTGGGCTCCCAGGGCTGAGAGTTATTAGGGAAACAAAGGAAAACCCTTTTAATTAGCTCTCTGCATGTCCCTGCAGGGCAGAGAGGAGAGGCGAGGCGCAGAAGCCCCAGTTGTTCTGGTGATTAGATACAGCAGGGACAGGCTTAAAACATCTGGGTGTATTTATACCTTTAAAGCCGTGACCGAAACTTAACCACGAGACTTGAACTAGCTGAACCGTCCTCTCAGCTTTTGTTTAGATTTATTCGCAGACACTTGGGAGGGAGGACCTAGCGATGATGGAAAGCCTTGGGTCCACCCTCCCTTGCTCTCTGGGATACTCACCTGGCTCCCTAGCACAGCCACGGCCTGGGAGGCAAGAAGGGAGCATTTACCAGTGTGAGAGAGTTACATTATGGTATCGCTGGGGGCACCCTCGGTTTCATAACTTTATTCCCAGGGGGCACATGAGGCCACCAGAGCTAGAGTGGCAGTAAGTGGCAGAGAGATCTCAGCAGGTTCAGGGCTTTCAGCTGCAAATTATATAAAGACCCACACCCAACTTTCTGTGATATATAAATGCATAGCCTAAAAGAGGAAGAAAAACAAGGAGCAGTGAATTGTTAAGAACATTGTCAAGAGTCACCGACAAACTGAAAGGAATGAGTGACATCCCTTCACCCCAGAGTCTGTTTTGAAGCATCTGGCAAAATTCAGGTGCCACAGAGACACTTCAGAGTGACTTTTTAATGCAAATGACCTTTCCCAAAAGTTACACCCAGTGTGAGACAGATCTTATACTAAAGCTAATAGGAAAAAATCAGAAAACGAAGATGACAAGGTCCTTCTCTCTTGACAAAATGCCCAGGGCTAATCTCCTAGAATAGTTACCTCTATGCAAGTCATGTCGCCCTGAGAGTCACAGAGGACTTGGAGCCACTCTTTTGGCTGATGCCACATTTTTCCCCTTGTCTAAGAAAGACTGCTTTGCAAAAAGCGTTTGAACAAATTGTGCCATTTGAGAGAAAGCAGGGATGGAACAGAAGCCGTCAAGCTTTAATTTCCCTGCTAATTAATGGTTGATCATCTCTCCTTTTATGATTCTTGACCCCAGAAGGAAAATTTATTAGTACTTTTAGATTTTGCTCAGCCGTGCTAAATGAAGCGTGTAATGCACTAATTTAGTGCCTCATTAGCATAAGCGGGGCCTCCCCAGCCTGCTTCCCTGGTCCCCACAGAAGGCTTTCTCCTATGGGGAATTTACCTAGGACAGGCTCGGATTATTTGGGCTCAGATGGCCAAGAGCCCACAGCCAAGACAGGGTAGGGGGTATTTCACCCACCCTGGGCCTTCATCCTTCATCGGATCTGCCTTTCATTGTAATGATAGTTTTTAAATATCAAGCCTTCAAGTCACTATACTACGATGTCTCCCTGAAAAACCCAGTCTCACAAGAAGAGTATTTTTCAACATTTCAATCCCACCCCTCAAATGAAAAGACAAAATCCAATGCCGAGCCAAGGATTTCTGTTTTTTGAGCTAAGGGACAGTTGGTGTCCCAGTCAATGACATTTATGTTCATACAGCCAGTTAGCCTAGACTTTTCTCTGATGTAAATGCCAGCTCAGTGAGTGCCCCAGTTTGTTCCACATATGTTCAAAACCTGAGAAGCCTGCTCTAAGTCCGTGTGAACTCAGGGTCTGGGTGACAAGGGAGGCAGGGAAAGTGGAGATGCTCACTGGGCGGAGAGCAGGAGCTCTGCCTCCACTGTGCCCCAAGTCCCTTTGGGAGCCACAGAAAGGCACTTGCCCTTTTTGGACCTCTGTTTTCCCATCTGTTAAACGATGTGTAAATCTTTCTGCCTAAGGTCCCTTCCGGTTTTGACATTCCATCACTCAGCAAGTCGGGAACGCCAGAGGCAGGCTGGGTGACTCGGTCACAGCAAGTTCAATGAAGACTTTTGACATATCAGAAATATTCAGAAAGTCCGTATTGGGGGAGCCAGAAATTCTGTTCTGAGGAATGTAGTAACCCAAGGAGGTCATTGGACAAATGTATAAAAATAAGGCTATTTATGAGACCATTAGGGAATGGTTAAATAAAACCTAGTACATCTATCTATATGATGGGACATTTTGAAATTATTGCAAACAGCACCATAGAATATGGTCGGCGTGGAAGTGGGTCACAGCATTTTGTTATGCAAAGATCCAGTGTTTCTAAACAGGACTTCTCACATGATACTAGTTTTACAAAAATATATCTAGAAATGCATCTAGACAAAGGTCTGGAAAACTCTACACCAAAATGTTTATAGAGATCCTTCGAGGGGGTAGGATTTGGGGGGATATTTGTTTTCTTCTTTATACTTTTCTCTATTTGCAATATTTACTTACAATGAATATTCATCACTTTTAGAATCAGAAAAAATATAAATTATTTGAGGGAAATAAAATACTGGCTCTGAATATATATACTTTTCCCATTTCAGTTTTCACAGATATCAAATAGCAGCTCTCATTAATCTCAAAGGGTCAGAAAGGAAATGATTTAGGGTCTGGAGGTTCTCAAAGAAAACTCTGAGATATTTACACATTTCTGGACGACTTCATTTTAGAACTGTAGAAACAAATGTGTGAAGGTTTTCAAATGAAGAACACTTACCTGGTGTGTATCTCTGTGGTTACAGAGTGTCCATCGTGCAGAAGCCCTAAAGATGATCCAGGCCAGCCCTGGCCAGGTGGCTCAGTTGTTTGGAGCATTGTCCCTATACACCAAAAGGTTGTGGGTTCGATCCCTGGTCGGGGCATGTGCGGGAGGCAACCAGTCGATGTTTCTCTCTCTCTCTCTCTTTCTCTCTCTCTCTCTCTCTCTCTCCTTCTCTCTCCTTCTCCATCTCTCCTCTCCTCTCTCCCCCTTCCTCTCTCTCTAAAAAAAATCAGTAATAAAAAAATATCCTCGGGTAAGGATTTTTTAAGAAAGAATGATCCAGGCCAACCTTCACATTATGCAGACGACAGGAAAGGAACTGGCTTCAGGGCTGAGAGCTGGTTAGAGCAAAGCCAGGACCCGAACCTGTCTCCTGACTCCAGGCTCTAGACCAGTGCTGTAAGGACACCCTGCCTTCTGCATGCCCTGTGAAGGATGCAGCAGGTTGTGACTTTCTTCTGGAGCTCTCCAGGCAAGAATTCTGAGGGCTTGGGTTACTTTCTTCCCAACTGAGGTCCTGGGCACCGGAATGAGACCTCACTGCTGATCCTGAGTCTGGAGTGGGCTTGTCAGGAGTTGGAGCACCCACAGCACGGCTGCGTCTTGCACACCAGGCTTCAGGCCATGCTTTCTTCTGAGGAGAAGGGTTTGTTTTCTCTGAAATATGTTGCTCTTCTGGGTTAATTTGTCCTAAGGAAGGGTAGCAGAGATTGGAAAAGTCAAAATAGTGGATTATCTGAATACCACTTACAAGTTCCCCAGGAACATCCTCACTGCTGAGAACAGCACTGGGTTGTTGGGGGGCGGGGGTGAGGAAGGGGGTGGGAGGGGTGAACATGATGCTGTCCCTGCCCTCAAGGTGCTCAGCATCTAAGAGGGGAAATAATCAAACCGTGTGAAGAACCACTGTAAAGTAAAGCAGCGAATGAGAGCATGAAGAAGTGCAGACCAAAAACCCGCTGGGAAACACAAAAGAGCTTCTGTTTAGTTTGGAGGGAGGAGATCCCCGCAGGCTTCCAGGAGAAGATGACCTTTGACAGAGGCCTTTGGAAAACAGCAAAGATACCAGCATTTAGAGGTAGAGGAAAGGGCACCTAGGGCTGAAGAAAGCAGGGGGTGATGGGAGAACCGCACGGGCACAGGGGTGGGGGCACCAGACACAGCGAAGGGACCCGTGTGGCTGGAGCTTCTCGCAGGCATGAAAACACAGCAGGAGAGCCACATGTTGGAGGCGGTTGGGGGTCATGTCGAGGTGCTTGAAGACCCTGTAAAGGTGTTTGGACTTATCTTACAGACAAAAGGAGTCATTGCCTACAGAATTTTATGTTTTAGGAAGATTTTCCTCACAATGGAGGAAACGAGACAGGAGTCAGCAACAGTGATTTTAGAGAAAAAAGATCAGGCAGACCCCAGCCCCCTCCTTCTTCCAAGTGGTATGAAGAGAGGAGCCAAGCCCTTTAGTTCTCTTGGGACTTCTTGAAGCTCTTACAGCTGGTAGAGTGACGCTTCGGATCTGCCTGTTCTGGCTGCATTTGCTAGAAGCCAGGAAAGTCAGGTAGTGTCCTTGGTGGCCCCTTGGCAGGTGACAGGAGGCTGGTGTTCGCCTTCCGCCCCCACCACCACCCAGGAGAAGGTCTGCTCCCACTTGAGAGCCATGACCCTGGTGTGGTTCTGAGTCTGGAACTGGAAAGCCACATTTTCCAAGGAAGGGATGCCTCAGGAAATAATAAATCTCTCAAGATTTACAGGTCAGGAAATTCCTCTGGAGAGTAAACACAAGAGGTGAGGCAGAGGTAGGGCAGGGCAGGGCAGGGCAGGGCAGGGGAGCGGCTGCTAGGATCCTCCTGGCACAAATACTGGGCTAGATTGGGGTGGGGTTTGACCATCAGAATGTGTAGGTAAGAAGGACTTGAAAAATAATCTAGAATCTTTCTTTTGCTCGTCTGTCACTGAATTCATGGTTCCTTCTCTGCAAAATAATGAGGATGAACTGGATGACCTCTCAGGTCTTCATCGCTGAGTCATATGACGCTTGTAGTAAAACCAAGGTCCTCACTCTGGGCCCTGATCACACCAGGGACTCACTCTCCCCACCTGAACATGTAATCCACTGAGTCTCACACATCACCCATGTGGGGGCTGAGGGTTAATGAGAGGACATCTGGAAACTTCCCTGGGAGGGATACATCTGGGCCTGATTACCTTCTTATTTATTGTCTTTTTACTCTGGAGACAGTTCCATATACTCACCCTAAGGAACAAGAACAAAAGCATGCACACCGCCCCCCCCCCCCAACACTCTCCAGACAACCCCCGGCTCAGTGTGCAGTCAGTCACCCCATGTGAGTCCACACAATGCAAACTCAGGCACACACATGTGCACCCACATACGCACGCTCTTTCTCCCCCTTTTCTGTCTGATATCGTTTGAACACTGAATTCCCTTCACTGTCAGAGATCCCAGACCAGGCTTGTCCCTACCAATGGTAAAAATCCTGCACTTCCCCGGCCTCCCCTTCCAAGCTGGATACTCGTTTCCGCCAGCAGATGGCGACCGGAGCTCTCAGACGATCAGGCCAGATCCACGCGCCTGAACTCCTGGCCTCCCCCACCCCCACCCCACCCTCGGAATGGGATGATTTGGAAGTCATCTGTGGGAGGGCTGCCAACGACTTAAATTTACTGCTTGAACTTGGATAAGCTTCCCCAGACGGGGCACGGAGGGGAGAGAGGAAGAGGGAAGGGGAGCAGCCCCTCCAGGGGTGGGGGGCCCATCTGGTCAGGGCCAGGACAGCTCCAGCGGTGGCAGCCAGAGAAGTCCTTCCTGCGAGGCCCCACCCAAAGAGGTGACTGAAGCAAGGGCGGGTCACACCCTGCAAATGGAGAGCCTTTCCCTGGTGTGAAACCCCAGAACAAAAGGATTCACAGATGAAAAATGAAGCCTATGTGAACTTCAAAATCAGGTCCATTCCTCCCACTCCCAAGCTCTGACTCACCCCTGAGCCCCAGTTTCAACCTCACCTACTCTGTAAAGCTGCCACTGACGTTCAAGCCTCGTGTCAGAATTAAGGTTGTCAACCAGCTGCCTTCTTGCGTCTCCATGGCACTCGGCTCTCTGCCACACCTACCACAGCTCGCCCAGTGTTGGAGTTACCTGTAGAAGTGTGTCACCCCTATTCGACTGTGGGTGCCCCCGGCAAGGCCAGACCCCATGTATCCCAGAATCCCCATGGGTCCAGAACAGTGCCTGCTCTGAAGTCCTGGGGAGTCAAAATGCAACTTTGGACATTCTCTCCAGGAAGATACTTGCTTCTCTCGTGGTCATTACTAGAATTTGGAGAAAAGTTCCTCCAGCTGGAATTATGAAGCCAAAGGAGAAAATCCCCTTTAAGCTGGGTCATAGGATTTTCTCCTGAGGTAGGTAACACACAGACACACACACATGCACACACGCACACACGCACGCTTCACAGCTCCGGGAGCGGTGGAGTCAGGGAATGCAAAAAATGCAGTGGTGCCAGCCGCAGAGAGGCCGGTCTGGAAATGCCTTCTTAATTGAACCTTCCTGGGGGCAGGCCATCTGGAGAAGGGACAGGAACAGAGAGGAGTGTGTAGTGGAAGGGCCCAGGGAGCTCCGAACCCATCTCCTTTGTGGTTAACTTAGAGCCAGCAAAGGCAGAGCCTGCAGTTTCTTCCCATAAAGAACCATTTATTTTAATGATGCCCATGGAGAGATTTGCTCTATCCTTGAACAGTTCTGTCTATAGGAAAGTCTTCCCTAATAGCCTTCCACATTTGTTTTCCTGCAGCTTTCACCCATTGATCTAATTTGCATGCTTAGAGGAAATAAATGTGGGAGGGGTGGGGCTCAGGAGCCTGTGCAGTGTGCTACTAAATGCTAGACATCTTGCATACATTATGTGTGAACAAGAAAACCCCGGGCTGTTTTTGTTATGCGTGTTACTGTCCCCATGTGGCAGATGAGGACAGACCCCTAGTGGGGAGAGGTCTGTAGCTGGCGTGAGACATGCACAGATTCTCATCTCGCCTCTCTTCAAACAGCTGGGGACACGCTGATGTCTTCAACTCTCCCTCCCAGCATATCGTGGCCAGCTTCTGGGGAACCCTGTGCTTGGTCTGCATATCCCTGCAGTGAGGTTCCCAGAGAGGGACATAAGACTACTGGTTGCTTACCTTGGAAAGCATCACATGCCATTAATGCTTTCCCTGAAAAGCATTACAAAGCTTGCATCCAATGTACTTCATCCTTTGCTTGGAGAAACAACACGAGCCTTGACCCCTGGACACACATTGGCCTTAGCACTCTGGGAAGGTGCACTGGGTAACAAGAGGAGCCCAGTCTGCTCAGCAGACATCAAGCCCGTCAGCCAGGCTGGCTGAGACGGCACCCTTTACTTCCTGCTTCCCCACTCTCAGGCCTCTGAACCACTGCTTGGCCACTTGGAATGGGTCACATTATGTTTTAGATTAAATTTTTGTTATTCTTTTGTAAATAGGTGATAATAAACCATGATCTTCACAGTTCAAGGTTCAAAAGGAACAAAAGCTATAAAGTGGAAATCCTTTGTCCTACCCCTTACTCCCACCACCCACGACCCCTCTCCTCGTAGCCAATGTTAGATATGTTTATTATGCATATAAGATAAGCAAATACGTATGTGTGCGTACATTCTTTCTTTCCTTTTTTAATACAAATATTTGCATACCATATCCACTGTTTCATATCTCTTCTTTTTTCTTTTTACTGAGCCTACACGTATTCAAGTTTATGGAGTATGGTTTAAATTCACCCCTTCTGCTCCATAACACCAGTGGTCCGAACCTGAATCCTCGTCTATGCACCCAAAATGCGATGCAGATGAAAGCCCTAGTCAATGCTTCCTAAACAACAATCCCTATGTACATGTAAAAAAAAATTGTAGATAATTTCTTGTTCATAATTTCCAGAAAATCAAGTATTTTTTTTTTATTGTAACCCTAGAACATGCTGATTTTAGAGAGAGGAAGAGAGAGGGAGAGAAACATCAATGAGTTGCCTCTTGTACAGGCCCCAACTGAGAACAAACCCACAACCTTTTGGTCTAGGGAACGACACTCCAACCACTGGAGCCACACCGGCCAGGGCTGGAAGAGCAAGAAATTTTGCATCCATCTTTGAAAAATAATCAGCCAGGAATTGAAGTGATTTATCAAACAAAGTTACTGTTCTGTTTCAGCTGCTCTGATTTGTTCTTTGGAGGCATTAGAGTTGAGATTTTGAGGAAGAAGAGACTTGGCTGAGCTTTCTTGATCGTCCTTTTCACACACACAGGCAGGCTAGCCTAGATGGAGTCATGACATCACTGTCGTGCAGTTGAGGGACTCGATTTCCTGCTCCACCTTGGCCTCAAGACAGAGAGCATGCACTGAACCATTGTTTGAAGCTTTTCTGTTAGTTTCCCTGGCTGCAAAGCAGTGATAATTCAACCTATTAGAATTTTAAGTGCTCCGAGGTATTAAGTACCCAGCATTAAAGAGAACAAAAATATATTTAAAAATACCAACTAACGAAGTGCTGAGAATGACATCCTACCTTTGCCTAAGTATATCATAAGGAATGGGAAAGCTGGCCTCTGGGGGCTGTCTGCAGAGCTTGGGAGTCTGGGAACCTTCTATGATATATGTGCAATAACTTAGTTATACTGGGGGAAAGATCTAAAACAGACATAGTTTTAGGGCATTCATGATAAATGGTTCTTAACAAATTGAAGCTGATTATTTCTCTCCCTCACATTCCCAAAGAGGTGGTCCTTGCTTTTAAACACGGTTGATTCCTGGAAACTCCATCTTAAAGGGAAATCCTACTTTAAGCACATGGTGAAGGGCTTCTCTCTTCAAACACATTCGGTCTCATGAGAGGCCTGAATGGATGAAAGTGCCGGGAAGGAGGGAGAGGTACTTTTAGGCCATGTCTAATGAGGGTGGCAAACATGGAAGCCTGCTTCAACTAATGCTCTATATAGAGAATGCAGTTGATTGGAAGAAATAATTGGTGCGGTTATTGAATTACACAGATAGCCATTGAAATAAAAAAAAAAGTACTGTTTGAAACACACCGTGAAGAGCTGAAGCACCCTGGGAGATTAGAAAGTGGAGCCTGCTCTGCTCCCCTGCTTTTCCCTCCCTTCATCTGGGCTCTTGGACCTGTGCATCTTGGTCCCGTGTGAGCAACAACCTTTTCCTGCCTCAGTTTTCTTACAGGAAACAGCAGTCCAAGGAGGAGGGCTAACATGTAAGAGAAGGCCCATGGCCCCCCTGAGGAGGAAGAAATCCCATCTGCCAAATGGTAGAGCTTGGAGATCAGCCAAGAGATGAGCCTCCTGCCCCAGCCAGCCAGACCAGGGACATCTGAGACCAGAAACCAGCTAATTAAGAAGTAAGCCTCGAAGTCAAGTCAGTCTACACTTGCTCCACATTCCTTGTCTACCATTTTAAATATCAAATTTAAACATGTGAGGGTTTATCTTTGATCTGATGGGTGGTTTGGCTCCCAACAGAATAAATACGGAGAGAAAGCAAGGAACACTCTCCCTGGGCTGAAGGGCACATCCAAGTTCGGGCTGTGGTCTCTCCCCAGGGACTGGAGGAGAGGACTAAAACACTGCTGGAGCCTGATGGAAAGGAGGTGCTCGCTGGTTCCAGAACTGTCAGTGAGCTCTGTTGGAGGCATGTCGGGAGCTGGGCTTGGTCCTTGCAGGTGAGCTGGCATGGTTCTCTCCTGGGGAAGTACCTAAGAGGCCTGGCTCAGAGGAAGCTGGAGGTTTCACTTGCCTGGCATCATCCTTGGGGGAGAGTGATCTGGCAGATACCATCTCTCCCCACCAACTTGGCAGGAATCTGGTCCTGTGCGGGGAGGGGAAGAGTTCTTTTGGATCAGGTGAGTACTCCCAGGTGAGCCAGCACACAGAGCTCCTTGTTTGCTCTGAAGACAGAGGGAAACTAGTGTCCACAATAGGCAACTACAGAGCTACACAGCCGTTCATGGCTTCTTTCAACACACACTGGCCGTGTGGCAGTTTAGTCGAGGTTGACCCAATATATCCCTCTTTCCTTCTCCCCTTCTTTCTTCGTAGCAGACCCCAACTTTATTTGAACTGGTCATGAGGCTATGTTCCCAGCCATCCCTTCAGCTGGAGTGGCCCACAAGATAAGCAAAAGTCATTAGGTGGGTCTTCAAGGGGGTGACTTAGAGGGAAGGGGCTATGTTGACCCTTGCCCTTCCCCCTTCTTCTTCCCTGGATTGCAGAGGTGACGCCTAGAACTTAAGTGATGATCTTGGTCCATGAGGAGGCTGAGGAAAAATCTAGAAGGAGCCTTACTTCCCAATGATTAGGGGCAGCAGCTTATCCGCAGATGTCTTAGAGGAGCACAAAAAGAAGCTCCATTTTGATAGACTTGCTGTCATTTGGGTTCTGTCACTACTAGCCAAAGAGAATTTCTAACTGGTACAGGCTGACTCATGAAGTAGTGAGCTCTTCTTCACTGGAGATGTGCAAGCATCAGCTGTGGGGTAGGCAGGGTGAGGCGGCTGGTGGGTGAATGGGGGTAAGAGCAGGGTGTCGAACTAAGAGCCTTCAGTATTTGATACTGGGTGACCCATGCTGTACTGTGCACATGCCATCAGCCCTCTGAGAAGTGTTCAACCCTGGCCTGTTGTGGCTATGAGTTCTAAGGTTTTAGTCTGAGCTTTCAGACAACAGGCTAAAAGGAGAGACAAATTCCCCACAAGTCAGGGGTCAATTTGAACTGTTTGCTTTTAAAACCTGAGGTTCTGCAGTAGAAGAAGCTGTGGGTGCTGGGAGGCAGGTGGCTCCCTGGGCGACTCTAGATTCAGTGTGGCTACCCTTTGGGCCTATAGGGGGCACTAAGGAACTATGGGATTTCTGCCTCCTCTGTGGCAGGATCAGTACTCAGCTCTGCAGCCACCCCTAGCCAAGGAGAAAGGAAGGAATGGGGCTGGGGCTGGGGCTGGGGCTGGGTAGGAACGAAGTTCTCTCTCTGCCTTACCCGATTCCTCTTAAAGACCTAACAATGCAGAGCATCTGGTTTTAGAGTTCAGAAGAACATGTCCCCTGAAGCCCTGCATTGAGAACTTCACATTTCTGTCCCCAAATCTAAGACTAGGAAGGGGCCTTGGAGACCAGCCACTCCTCACCACTCATTTAGCACATGAGGAAACTGGAGACCCTAGCAGGGAAGTGCTATGTCCAGAGCCAACACAGGGTGTTAGCGGCAGGCGGCACGGGGGTGAGAATCTGGGCCATCCAATCTCTAGCCGAGTGTTTTCTCCACCACACCCACCACCATCCCCACATTTGTTTTCTTTTCCGGCCTTTGGGGGATTCTGGCAGGGCTGGGGGTCTGATGTGGACTGGAATCTGTTCAATTTCACCTCTCATTGCTCCTGCCAGTTCACCAGCTCTGGCTGACGGAGGCAATTAGAACCAGACATCCCATAAGGGCATTCCAGTGAGATCTCTTAAAATTCCACAGCAGCTGGGGACTTGCCTTTTCCTGCAGAGATCACTTGGTGTGTAAATACCCAGTTGTGTAAATCACAGGGTGGGAAGGGGTGCTTACACACCTACTCTCTCTCTCTCTCTCTCTCAGTACACACTTACTAACAGACAGGAAAACAGGGAAATGTTCAGTAGGAATCCCTTTCCTTCCTACCTCCCAAAGAGAGAAGGTAGGGAATGTACAGATACTCTGAGAACACCTAATTACCTGCTTCTGAGGGATGAGCATTGTGTTTGCACTGGGCAGTGGGTGGCGGAAGGGTTGGGGGCATTCCTGTTTTCCTTCTATCCCCTGCATATGGCTGGGACAGCCACTGGGACAGCCAAGGGGTGCTGGTGGCCAGCTTAGCTCATACACAATCGCAGGTCCCTGGCTTAAAGGTATTACGTTGGTTTACCTGTAGGAAAGCTGAGCTTCTAAAAGACACACACCAACAGATCAAGGAATGCTAACCCAAGGCCACTGCCTTTGACTCATCTGTCTGTGATATCCAGGGACTGCAGTGTCCCCAAGCTGAAGGGCAGACCCTGGGCACCCACAGTGCTTTGGATCCTCAACAGTGGCAGCCCTCTCTGTTTCTCAGGCCTCCTGTTCCACAGTCATCCCCAGGAAACCTTGCTTTGAGCAACAGTGCACCACTGTTAAGGTGACTAATGTCTGGGCAGACCCAGAGGGCCTTTGCTAGAAGTCAGTGAGAAACCGCTGAAGGCACTGGGAAGACAAGCGGGAAAACTTCACACTTCTTTCATCTGAGGGTCGAGTAGGAGCACCTGGTCTGTGGTTTAGTAGGATAGAAGGGGACAGAGGGACATTCTTAAGACAAGTCTGTGTGCCCAAGTGGCTGCAGAGCTGGGGCTAGAACTTCTGTTTCCCAGCTTAGGGAGTTTTTAACACCAGCGGACCACGCTCATAGCTCCTCCCCCTTGAGGTTAGATATTTGCTTGAATGTCCGGGGAGAATGGGTGTAAGACATTTAAAAATGTTAAATTAGCTCATGCTTCTTACGATTTTATTAGACATACCCAATAAACCTATTAAAAGTATGTCCTGGGCTTTGTGGTTAATTGCTGAGTAGTTGCCGACCGTGGTTTCTGTGTGAGGTCTGTTCGAGGGCCTGGAGCCACAGTGCTCTCAGCAACACCGCAGTTTTGAGCAATTGAACTGTCGTGCCGAGAGGGGCAGAAGGCTACAGGCATTGTCTTTGATAGTAGAATTAACGTTGAAGGGTCCTTGTCTCAGTCGGTCCTTTACCGTTGATCACCAAGAAAAAGCGCCTGTCTTAGTGCTCTTCACATTCTGTCGTAAAGCCTTTTATCCAGGGGTTTAGGTGCCTGGATTTCTTCGTTTCTAAAACGGGCATAAGTCTGGGGGTTATATTGAACCAGTTCTAAAAGGGTCTTCCAAGTTTAAAAGGAGGGGAATGTAATGCCATTTGTGGTTCCAAAATTGACAAGGGTGACTCGAGTGTAGTGATGAAGGGGTATATTCATCTGTGTCCACTTTTAAGGACAGAGAACCACAGGCAGGCATGGGCAGCAGGTGCTCATCAACCCTAACACTCTGGGTTTCTCTGGGAGTTTGTGGTCCTGATGTTGAGAGATATTTAAGCTCTGGGCTTAAAGGGCTAAGAATGGGCCCCTGGATCACTTGGCTCAGGGGGATTCTGAGGAGCTGGGATTCCAGAGGTTATTTGGGAAAGAGAGCTAGTGCTGCAGCCCCTAGGCTGAGGGAGGGCTCAGCAAAGGACAAGGGTAACTTTGAGAATGGGAGAGGAGAGAAGGAGAAATATTCCCCAGAGCAGTACATGCCAAAGCTGTTAGGACCACCATGGTAAGTCCTTCCACTTAACTAATGGGAACCCCAACTGAGGATGTGACTTTCCCAACATCACCAGCTAATTGGTGATAGAATTGACTTTTGGATGAGGGCTCTTTCTATCTGGGGTGATATGAGCCCTTTGCAGGAGAAAAGAGGTTGGAGGTAAGGAGGGGACCAGAGAGAGGTGGGTAAGGTCCTGAAGGGGAGATGGTGGAGCCCCTCACAGTGAGGAGGACCAGCGCACGCCTGGGTGATGGTGAGCAGGAGGCATCCTGCCTTCAAGCCAGAGGGCTTGTCTGCACAGTGAGGGGATAGACTGGAGATCACCAATGTCCTTCCATGCTAGAATGTTCTGTGATCCCATCAAAACATTGAGAAGGACTTGCTGTGGATTTGGGGCAAGAATTGCTCAGCATCAATACTGCTGAGAGAAGAGGTACTCACAGTCTCAGATATGAAGTGTCAAGATGACACATGAGGTGACAAGATAGTGCAAAGACAAGTGCTATAGAAAAAGAAAGAAGACAGTTAAGGAATGAATTAATGAACTGGCAGGACTGGTGATGAAGAGGGAGAAGAGAGAGGGTCAGCTCATTCAGAAATGCTGGAGGAAGGAACAAAGACCTGGGTTCAAGTTTTGCATCACCACTTACTAGTTTATGACCCCGAACGAGTCACAGCACCTGAGACTTTGTTTCCTTGGTTGTAAAATGAGAAGAATGTTCCCTACTTTACCGAGTTGTTGAGAGAATCAAATGATATGGAATACTTGGAAATGTTAAACAGAGTTTATTCATACGTGTGTTGGTTAATTTACTCATACATTCAGCAAGCATATGTTATATACCTACTATGTGCCTAGAATCTAGTTAATACTCATTAATGTATTCAAAAAATAAAGTGGGGATAGATAATGAATTCAAATGGTCTGACCTTGAAGTCTAGAATAATTATCAGTATTAGGGAAGTTGGTAGATAGAGGCATCAAAAAGAAAAATGAGCTGCTTGGTATTCATCAGTGTGAATGCGGTTGATGGAGATCTGAGCTATTCAGCAAAAACTGGGACTGGCCAGAATAAATGGAGGGTAAGCATGAGTGGATGTCATCCAGAGACACATAATGATTCTCTTTGGACAGAGAAGAGAGACAGAGGTCTAAAATTTCACAGGTTGAGCATGAGCTATTTAAACCAGCTCTCTAACACCTTTTCCTTAGAATTAGGACGTTGGGGTTCTGTCCTCTCAGGCTTGAGCTTCAGGACAGTGGTCACAGGTGGCTTCTCTAAAGACATTTCACCCCCCGTTGTTTCTCCATTTGGGATTCTTAGGATTTTTAGGGGTCTATGAGTATTACAGTAGAGATTTGCAACCCATTTTCAAAATTTCAAGTCTTGTGTTACAAACCACATGTCCTTACATTGAGTTTTTATTTGGCTGGAATAATATCAATGAGCCATGTTAATCAGAACCTCTGGCATGTGCTTTGATGATAAAAAGGAGAAATAAAATAAAGAATGCTTAATAAGTTCAGTGTGTTTAAAAGTCAAAACTCTTTCAAACATGGGAATCTAGAGCATTAAAGATATAATTTGAAAGATTGAAATATAATTGAACATTCTGATTTAGACTTGGATTCGACTCTCCCATTTTGCAGTGGAAGACCCAGAGACAAGGGAAGCAAAGGAATTTGTCCGAGTGATAGGGCTGCTCCGTGGCAAAGCCAGGGGCAGAACCCAGATGCCAGGCCAGAGACTTCTTACTGCACCTCAGTGTTCTTAGACTTCAGTCAATGTGGGGTATTAGTAAAAACAAGCCATCTATCTAAAATCACCACCTGAGAATCAAAGGGAAAAGGGATTCTACAGAGGGCTTTTCCTTTGGCTCCTCTTCAGTAGAGGGTCCAGTCACCTGGCGAGGAGTGGTCAGCCCAGCTGATGTTTGTCTGATGGAATTTTCCCAGGAAGGGGGAAGACTGACAGGCAGGAACGCCCTGCAAGGTTCTTGGGGGAGATGAACGTTCTCTTTATCTTCAAAGCAAATGTTCAGGAAGGGAAACAACACTTCCCAGAATTCAGGCTGAAGCAAAACACAGATGACATATCAGACTGGCATCTCTTCCACAAGATGGGGAGGCTCCACGGCCAGGGGGTCACTGAGGAAATGTCTTGTCCGTAAACAAGACAGCGGGGTATGTAAGAAACATCCCCTCTCTGAAAACGGATCACTTGGATAAATCTGTTTTCCAAACAGATCACTATGCTCAGGGATATAAAGTTGTGAGCTGTTGAGAGAAATTGTTTAGTTGAAATGCATTCCCAAGGTTGTTAGTAAACAACAGAACACATTCTGACTTTCCCTCAGGTCACAGAACTCTGGGAAAACTAGGTGAGGTGAATGTAGGTTGCCAGTGGTCAAGTGGCCACATATTTTCATTTGGGAAGGCTAGAGGTGCTTCATCTGGTAAGATCTAGTGGTTATGTTTACAACATGCAATTTGTTTTTCTGTTTGGGGGGTTTTCATAATTTAATAAAATATTCTGTTTGGATCCCTTCAAGCGGTTGGTCTTTCTAGTTTCCACAGATTTGAGGTTTCATCCTGATTGTGCCTTCTTCTAAAGAAGTTGCCGTATTCTGATCTCAACTCAATATGCTCAATAGTCACGCAGGACTTGGGTCGTGCTCACCTTCCGCACATGCCAGCCACCTAAGCAAACCTGATCATGCCGGCTCTCCCTACCTAAAACCTCACGGTGATGCCTGTGGTTTTTAAAAATTAAAACCTCTCACATTGCCCTTTTGGGCTTTTCAAGGACTGGTGTCTCCCTGCCTCCCTGGCCCTGCCTCTTCCTGCTCTAACCATAGTGGTTTTCTTTTATTCCCATGTAATCAGCAGTGTCTTCCTACCACAGGGCCTTTATACAGGCTGCTCCCTCCACCAACTACCTTTCCTACCCCTCTTCACCTGGCTACCACCTACTCTTCCATTAGATATCAACCTACTTGTCATTTCCCAGGAAAAATGTCCTCCAGGCCCCCATCTACATTAAATTCCCCACTGACATGTGCTCAGAGCACCATGAAACCCTCCTCCTTGAGAGCCCTGAAGGTAGTTTAATCTTATTTTTTGTGTACAGTTATTTTATGAGTCTAAACCCTCCATTAGACTGTGAACTCACGAGGACAGGACAAGTGACTGTTGTTACTCTCTGCTGTCTCCCCAGTGATTAGGACATTGCCTGCTACCTAGTAACAGTCCAATGTGTTTGATGGAATGAAGGGATAATCTCCTATTTGGCCCAGAGCAGGTGCTCATCAGAGTAGCTGAATGAAAGTGGGAAAAAGAGAACTGGGTCCCGGTCCCTGTCCCTCCACTAACTGGCTCAGTGACTCTTCACTGGGCAGGGCCTGTGCTCCCCTGGGCATCAGAGCCTCCTACGGGAGGTGGGGTTAGATCACTGTACTGTGCTGCATGGGCTCTGAAGGACCTGAGGTTGGGTCCTGCCTCTACTGTCTTCTAGCTCTGTGACTTTGAGCTTTTTACATCACTTCACTGACATATTATTTGTATGTTTAAAGTCTCTCCAGGTTCTAAGTCTGTTAGGGCTCAAATGAAGCCAGCGACAGTAAGAATGGAGAGGAGATAGGTGAAACAGATAGTTCAGACTAAGTCATGAAGCAAGTGCGTGGGGTTTCAAAGTGTGGTCCCAGGACCAACAGCATCAGCATCACCTGGGAACTTGATAAAAATGGAAAGCCCCATCTCAGATCTACCAAGTTAGAAATTATGGAGGTAGGTCCCAGGAAGTTGTGCTTGAAGACCTTCTCTCAGAGATTCTGATGGATGCTCAAGCTTGACAACCACTAGATTAAAGGCCAAGGGTGAGGAAGGGAGATGTCGAGGGCAGAGGAGGTGCTAAAAGGTAAATGTGGCCAACTGGAATGCTGGAGAGTTTGGCTTGCCTATCTCTGTAAGGGTCGGTTCCCTGACTTTTTGCAGCTCTTTGTGGAGTAGAGTAGAGGAGATGAATGCTGACCATCTACAGATAGAAAGCCCACTTTTATGAGGGACTTTAAGGAAGTAATAATCAGAGAGAAACTCATATGTTGATTTCATGAGATGTCCCAACACAGCTTGAAATAGGACAAGGCCCTGGGAAATGGGATTATCCCATGCACCTGTGTCCTGGAGCATCTGGCAATCTCAGACAGGGAGAGTCAAACAGCACTGAAGAGACTTAGCTATTTCCTTTCCCCGGAAACATCTTGGGCTTGAGAGATCCATTTGTGCCTGAGCCATCTCTCTCCTAATGAGGAGTTAGTTCAAATAGGCACCGTGCAGTTCCCAGGAATGCTTTTTATTCTTGCCAAATAATCAAAATATTTAATAGGTAGGACCTTGAGGGGATGTCTCAGCACAGCCCCACCCATAGCACCACAAAACGTTGAACACTAAACTCACATCTGGTTTCTTGTCTGTGATGTTACCATTGGGATGCTGTTGAGACCAGAGAGCCGTTGTAAATCCACAGAACCTTGGAATCTGATGAACTCTCTCTTCACTCCGTACTGATGTATTTTTCACATGCGTTGGCTATATTCCTTTTGTGTTTGCTTGTTTTCATCAATATGTTGTACATATATATGTTGACAACAGTTACCTGGTTTTTTAAACATTCTTGTATATGCTGAAGTTTTCTCAAGGAATACTTACTATTATCATAGTCATTGTCATTATTATTTACCAGCTAGTGTTCAATGGGTGGGATCTCTGGAAGATGAGGCTGGAGAAGCATATTCATTTATTCACTCATTTCATAAATAGTCATTAAGAACCCATTTTGTGCCAATCACTGGGGATACAGTAGTGTCCCCAGTTTATTGAGATAAACAAAGGTCAGCCTTCACAGAACTTAGATTTCATTTTTGAATTACACTATAAATAATAAATTATTAGATCAACATATAGTTCATCAGAAGGTTGTATGTGCTGTGTTTAAAAAAATTAAGTAGGAGAAGAGGATTGGAAGAATCAGAGAAGAGGATGTGACTGTTGGGTAGTCAGGGAAGGCCTCAGAGATAAGGAAGCAAAATTAAACAAGGGAGTGGGCCTTGCAGACTTGTGGGACTTACCAGGCAAAGGGAATGGCAGGCAGAGAGGTTCTGGCATACGATTCTGCCTAGAGCATGGAAGGGGCCAGTGTGGCTTGAGTGGAGGAAGCTCTGGAGAGAATAGTAGAGATGGGTTTTGAGAGCTTGTGAAGAGCCAGATAGAGCAGGACTTTTTAGGTCACTGTAAAAAATTTTGCCTTTACTTTGAGCAAGGTGGCAATTATGGATTTTGAACTCAGATATTATATGATCTGGCTTCTGGGTTTTAACAAGAGTACTATGGCTGCTACTTGAAAATAATAGCAGCCCTGGCTGGTGTGGCTCCGTGGACTGGGTGCCAGCCTGCAGACCTAGGGGTTGCTGAGTTGATTCCTGGTCAGGGCATGTGCCTGGGTTGCAGCGGGTTCCCGCTTGGGGGCATGCGAGGGGCAACCCATCTATGTGTCTCTCGGGCATTGATGTTTCTCTCCCTTTCTTTTTCCCTCTCCTCTCTCTAAAAATAAATAAATAAATAATTTGTTTTAAAAGAAAATAATAGCAGTGGGGCAAGGGAGACCAGTAAGGAGGATCTTGCAATAATACTGGTGAGAGGTACGAGAGATTTGGTTCAGAGTAGTAGAAGCAGAGGTGGTAAGCACTGAGGATTCTGGATCTCTTTGGAAGGCAGAGACAACAAGATTTGCTGACTGGATTGAATGTAGAGCAGAGAGAAGGGTTGAGTCAACTATTATGACTCCCAGTTTTTGGTCTGGGCGACTAGATGAGTGGGCTTATCTTTAGCTGAGATGGGGAAAACTAGAGGAGAGGTTAGGGAAGCACCATTGGGAGTTCACTTAGAAGAGGTTACATTTGAAAAATTAATCACACATGCTGGAGCTAAAATTAAGAAATACATAGTAATAAATTTTGATTTCACTCGAAGGCAACATAGAAACTCAGCTACTAATGATGCTGTGAAAGACAGACTGGAGGCAGGGAACAGGAGGCCAGGACATTAAAGCTGACCAGGAGGTCCCAAACAAGGACAGAAGTGAGTGAGGAGAAGAAGCCGAGCTGAGAGATATTTAGAAGGTAGAGTCAACTAGACCAGGTGGCAAGATTAGATGTCAAGACCAAGAGGTGATGGCCAGTCCCAGCCATGGTCCCAGCAAGATGTGGTCATGAAGATTCACAACCAACCCATTACAGCACCTGCTGTGAAGTAAGATTTCACATTCCAGCCAATGGTCATACTCAGAACATCAAAACTATAGGGGGTCACACAGGAGCTGGGGTGGTTATTTCAAGTTCTGATAATAGGTAAAATACATGGCACGTTATTCATTTGAGTATTAACTAATAGCACTTAAACTTCAATTTAAATGCTTAACACTTTGTATAAGTAAAAACTCAACAGAGTTGTGCTCTTACTATATTGCTATTCTGCCATTATCTTCTTCTGGCAGTGATTTGCTTTCCTGTTAAAACTTTCAAGCATTCTTTCTGTGCTGTATCTGTTACCCAAAGCAATACATAATGGACTAGACAGGATTATTGGCCCAAATGACAAAAGCAGATGTAACATGGTAGAGTTTTTCCTATAACCACACATATATCTTTGGCCTCAAACAGCTGTTCATTGTAAATAGGAAGATTCACATGAGGGATTCCACAACAGGCAATGAGGGGAGCAAATTCACCCATCCACATTCCCGTGGGAGTAGAAAGTGGGAGGGGAGACTCCTCAGGTCTCAGCTTCTGGCCCTGGGAGACTTACAGGGCTGCCTATACCATGTGATGATTGCAGATTGTGCAGGGACCCTTCTGGGCGACGGCAGGGTGGAGAGCCAGTCTGGGGTTGGAAACGTGGGCCCAGTGCTGCTCTATCATTGCCAAACCCTAGGACTTGGGGCAAGTCATGTCACCACCCTGAGCCTCAGTGTCCTCTTGTATAAAGCTGAGATAATACAGTCCTTTTCTTAAGTGTTTTTCTATCTGGATCATGTTAGTCCCATGAAATGAATGGAGAAACAGAGCTCTCGTGTCCATATTTCTACAAGAGTTTATGTAAAACTGGTAGTATTCACTCCATAAATGTTTGCTAGTACTCACCAGTGAGGTCATCAAGGCCTGGAGTTTTCTTTGTGGAAATGTTTTTGACTAAGATTATGAATTGCATATTTTTAATAGAGATCGGATGATTTAGATTTTGTTTGGTTGTGAGACAGCTTTGATAAGTTATGCTTTACAGACTTTGTCCACCCGTCTAAATGATTGACTTCATTAACACAGAGTTCATAATATTCCCCTGTGACCCTTTGACTGCCTACAGAGTCTGTGGGACGACTTTTCTTTTGTCCTTGAAACTGGCCATTTATGTCACTTTCTCTTTTTCATGATTAATCTTAATAACAGGATTTATCAATTGTATTAATCTTTTCAAAGAACTAACTTTGGGCTGTCAGTTTTCTCTATTTGGGGGATGTGTTTTATTTCACTACTTCCTATTCTTAGGTTTATTATTTCATTTCTTTTATGTCATTTAATGTGTTCTTCCTTGTCTAACTTTTTAAGATAAAAACTTAGATAATTGATTTTAAACCTTTCTTCTTTTTTAATGTAGCTACTTAAAGTATAAATTTTCCTTGCTTTAGTTGTATATCATAAATTTTGATACACTATTTTCATTATCAATTCAAAATTTTTCTAATTTCTCCTATAATTTCTCCTTTGACCCAGGTGCTATTTAGAAGAGTGTTATTTAATTTCTAAATACTTGGGGGATTTTTTTAGATGTCTTATTGTAACTGACTTCTAATTTAGTTCTAATTAGTTTAGGGAACACATTCTATAACGTTTCATCTGTTTGAACGTATTGAGATTTATATTATCTTGAGCAAATGTTTGAACTTGGTCAATATTCCAGTTGCAGCTGAAAAGAGTTTGTATGTTCAACTTACTGGGTGTAGAGTGTCCTATAAGTGTAAGTCCACTGTTGTTTTGATCTACATCTTACCTTTTGCTTTTTTGTTTACTTAATCTATCACTGAGAGAGGAATTCAGAACAATCTTTTTAAAAGATAAAACAGAATATGTTCTTCCCAGTGTAAACTTCTCAAAGGCTTCTTAGGGTGCTTAGAATAAAATCCAAACTTCTTTGGACTTGTTAGAGACCATGTGGTCCATCTATTCCTTTTTCCCTGATCTCTTCCTCTGGTGTTTTATAGCACCCCCCCCCACCACCGCTAATTCCAGTCACTCTGGCCTTTTTTCTGTCTTCTGAACCCACTAGACTTATTTCTACCTCAGGACTTTGGCATTTGCTATTCCCTTTCCTTGGGATTCTATCTTTACCCAGAGAGTCACAGGCTGGCTGGCTCCTTCACACCCTTTCAGACTCAGTTCTAATGCCACCATCTTGTAACAAGCCTTCCATACCCTCTCTGTCTAAAGCACTCTTTACCACAGCAGCCTGATTTACTCCCTGTGTAGAAATTCTCCCTATTAGAATGATCTCCCTTTATTAACTTTGTTGTGTATGGTTGCATGGTGGGTTTGTTGAGTGTTGTACCCCCCAAGCTGAGAGTAGAGTTGGTTTACAGTGGACATTTAACAAATACTTATTGGATAAATGGACGGTGGATGGAAGGATGGTTAGTTGGACCATCAGCATTTGAAGTCATTTAACACTGTCTTGTTTCATGGTCATTTCTGTCTGGGTGCTGTGACTGGACTGTGAGGTCTTTAGAAACAGGAATTCGTTCTACTTTACCTCTGTGTCTCTGACACAGTGTAGCAATTGCTCAGTAAGTAATTGATGCACAAAAGCGGGGATGGCCCTTTCAAACCACTGTGTCCAGCTCCATCAGCAGTCACTTTACTGCATCTTTCTTCTGAGTCAACTAAACCAGAGTTTGGCACGAGACCTTGTAGATAAGATATGCTCAGTATGAACTAGTGGAAAGAAAGAAAGTAGAAAGGAAGGAAGGAGCTTGTCACAGCTCTGTTAGATACATTGGTTGCAAGTTTCAAATCTGGGGCCCCAAAGCCAAACTATCAGAAAGGATCTCCTTGCCCCTTTGCTCCAGGGAGCTGAGAACTTCAGTTCTTTAGTGGATGGTCCACTGCACCTCCGATCACGGGCACAGGAAGCAGAGGACGTGGAAATAAGTTTGGAAAGTCATGGTTCTTTCCCATTAGCCCCATAGTATAGAACAGAAGTCACAGTAGTAGCCCGGAGAAATGGTGACCAGGGCATCTTTGTGGACATCTGTCTGACTAGTTGTGAAGAATTAACTGTTTCTTCAATGTTTGTTGGAAATGAATACTTACTAATGAAGAAGAAAGAATGAGAAATGTGCAGCATAGACCGGGAAATCATTTTACCCCAACTGAAGAACGTCCAGAGTTCCCTTCCTTGAAGGGTTAAAATTAATCTGGGAATTTAAAAATGTTATCACTATTCTGTGTAAGACTGAGTTCAGTAGAACTGCACGAACTTCCTCCCCACTGGACTGCAAACTCCTTGTCTGTAACAACATATTCCCTTGCACATTCTCTTGCCTAGCCACCTGCTCCTTGCACGTTCTCTTGCCTAGCCACCTGCTTGACCCCAGGTTGTGCTCAGCAAGTGGGCCTTAAAGTGACAAGATGCAGACTTGCAACCTGCACTGTTTTTACCTGAGGGGCACAAATATTGAGATGATCAATCAGTCCTTGTGGCCCAACTGTCCTTCCAATGTTATGCACCCATTCTGGCTATGCAGATACTATGGTAGGGGCTGCCCATGTTGGTCCTGAACTTCATTTGCTTTGTCTATAACATGAGGGACAGCAGGGGTTAGGTAGAGTTTTGACATATGGTGTTTCTGTTTCCATACAGTAACCAGCCAAACCATTACAGAATATTAGGTATTTTAAAGAGTGGAAAATCTACCGCCATTTGGCTTCCTTAGACAGAGATATATAATTCTGGAGAGGCATGACATTAAGACTAACCTATTTTGGACATAAAAACCTGTATTAAATTCCAGTAATAAAAATCATTAAATGCTTTATGTAGAAATAAAGAGTTGCAAGTGCCCAAAAGCCAAGGTAAAAATTGGCTATGATTGTGGAGCTAAATCAAAATTCAAAAGTATGTAATTTACCCACCAGATCCTAATGTAACACAACTGCAGGATTTGTAAAATAAAAATCTCTGATGTTAGCCCTGGCCAGTGTGGCTCAGTTAGTTGGAGCATTATCCCATACACCAAAAGGTCACAAATTCAATGCCCAGGTAGGGCACAATTGTGGGTTCAATTCCTGGTCAGGGTGCATACAGGAGGCAACTGATCAATGTTTCTATCTCACATCCATGTCTCTCTCTCTCTCTCTCTCTCCCTCTCTCTCTCTCTCCCTCCCTCCCTCCCTCTCTTCCTCCCTTCCCTCCTTCCTCCCTCTGATGTTACATGATAAAAAAGGAGGTTTAGAATAAAATTTTTTAAGAATTAGAAACTTGAGATATTTTCTGTCATATATGACTTTCTAAAAGGTATATTTTAGGAGTATATTATGTATATCTATGATGTATATTAAAAACATTTGGATTCACCAGCTTATTTTGAAGCAGAATAATATATTAGAAAAATTAGAGCTGGAAAGGAACTTTATTATCAGATGTCCAACACTGCCTGTCAAATAAGCAGGTTGGTTTATAGCAGGGATTTCTGAATGTCACTTCTCCACTGCAGCCAGGCTTCTGCAGTGCATTGCATTACCCTGCAAGCTTAGTAAACAGGCGGATTGTCAGGCCCAATCCCTGGAGGTTCTGAGTCAGCCAACCAGGTCTGGGAACCACTGGATTTGAGCACTCTCCCAGATGTGACATTTAAGGAGCCTGTGACATCAGGGTTGGCCTTGCCCTTCATTACCAGGCTAGTCAGAGGATGGGAATGATATTAGGGTCCATCTTTATTGGAACTGGGCCTCTGTTATAAAGAAATTTAGGTCTTTGGTAGGTGTTCAAACTCCTCAGTTCATAGGTGACACCCTTCTGGCTGCCAACTGCAAACCACTAGCTCTAGCTGCACCAGTTTCATTAATTCATTAATTCATTCACATCACAAATAATTACTGAGGACCTGCTGGGATGCAGCAGTCAATGAGTACAGGCTTCTCATAAGTCCATGCGGATGACAGATAAGCACACAGAGAGTACAGCTTAGTGGTTCCAGAGAGAGCAGGCTGTTAGGGAGCATCTGAGAGATGTACCTCACCAGATTTGGGGGAGTCAGTTTATGCTGATGGTTGAGTGGAAATTAGTCAAAATGAGAGGGAAAGACTATTCTTTGTCCATCCTCTGGGGATGGGCACATTTCCCTTTCAAGATGAAAAAAAAAGGTAAGGAAAACAACTCTGAGAAGGTAACTAGGTGATCAGGAGCCCTCAAAATCATTTGGCACACAATTTTAATTTCTCAGTTTTGATCACTGTACCATGGTTATGCAAGATGCTAACATGGGCAGAGGTTGGGTGAAGGATATACAGGAACTTTCTGTACTATCCCTGCAGCTCTTCTGTAAATTGAAAATCATTTCAACTAAAGTTTTTATTTTTTAAAAAAAATTTTGTCATTTTTTATTTTATTTTATTTTATTACTTTATTGTTGTTCAATTACAATTTGCATTTTCCACCCCCACCCCCCCACCCCAGCCAATCCCACCACCCTCCCCCGCTCCCACCCTCCCCCTTGGTTATCCATTCAGGATAGAGAAAACAGGGGACAGACCTAAGGTGGTGACTGGGAATGGCTGATGCAGGCAGAGTTGAAAGATATTTATGAGATAGAATAAAGGGAATTTTAGGATTGACCAAATGCAGTGACTTTGAGGTGTTTGTGGTAAGAACTCTAGGTGCAGATTATGGCAAGAGCACTGGGTATCTAGGTCTGGGGCTCAGAGGGAGCCAACACTAGATACAGAAGTTTGTGAATCAACAAGAAACACATGAGAATAACATGACTAAGAAACTAATTGAAATAATTCAGGTAGGTGGAATTTTGCTGATGATAATATATAGGGTAATACATTTTTTAAAAAGGATGGAGAGCAGAAACTCCAAGAAGGAGTTTAACAGAGCAAGAGTAATTGAAAAGAACATTCAAAGAGGAGGAAAGAACACCAGACAAGTATGATATTCTGGAAGGCAAGGAAAGAAGAGTTTTCAAGAAAGAGGCAAGATCCACCTTTGGAAATCTCAAGCAAGGTAAGAACAGCACTGACTGGGTTGTTGGTAACCTTGATGAGTTTAATCTTTGTCTTTCCATTAAATGTTTTCAAAAGTGCAAAAAACAACATGGAAAAAAAACAGTGAATATTTTTTAGTGCCTACTTTGATGAAACAGGCCCTGAGCTTTAGCTGGTCTGGTATTGAGGTGAAACCATGTATGATCTTGGATGTCAGGCAAATGTAAGTTCTGGTTGTGGCTCTGTCACTTGCTAACTGAATGACCTTGAGTGAGTTACTTAGTCTCTTGAATCACAGTTTCTTCATCTGTAAAGTGAAAATGCATCTTGCTCTTCAAGGATAAAAGATAATGCATGTAAAGTCCATGGTGTCTGACACATAGCAGGTGTTCAACAAATGGCAGCCATTATCATCAGCCAATGATCTTTTCCTGGGCTTTAAAACACCCTGTGCATTCATCTTCTGAGTCACTAACCACAGTGTACCAAAACAACTTGGTTGTTATAAGTTTCTCCCAAGCCCAGCCTCCATCAGACCCCCAACTTTTAAAGGGCTTCTTATTCAGCTTAGTTCCCCCATCAGCCAACACAGGGCAGACATCCTGAGTAGGATCTTTATTCTGTAGGATTAGAAGGAAACATGGGAGGAAAGTCCTGCCCTTAGAGATGTCATGGGAAGATTTTCTCTACTGAGATAGCATTGGAAGTACTGGTCTGAAAACAAGATAGTCATATGCTCATATGGGTCTGAAAGTATCTGAAGATAATTTTTAAAATTTTGCAAGCAATGTAATTCTGGAAATCTCAAGGAAAAGATGGTGAATCAGGAAAACTGATGAGGACACTTGGCACTAACAATCTGGTCAAATTATTCAAATTCACATATGACTCTATAATTATGGAGAATATATTTTTCTGAATCAAAGAAAAACATATGAAAATCAGGATACATAGTCTGATGAAAGATTGTGGGCAAGTACAAGATATAAGAAGAAATCTGGAATAGTAAAAGATTGATGTCTGGGCATGGGAATTTTTAAGTCATTTGAACATTTTCATGACAAACACCTCTTAAGTCAGGAACATCCTAGGCTACCAACAAAGGAAAGCTCAGGGTGGTTCATGTACCCACTGCATTAGTTTGCTAGGGCAACCATAGCAAATTATCACAAACTTGGTGGCTTAAACAACTGAAATTTATTGTCTTGAAGTTCTGGAGGCCAGAAGTCTGATGTCAAGGTATCTTCAGAGTTGATTCCTTCTTGGAGATTTGGAGAGAGAATGTATTCCTAGCTTCTGATAGCTGGTGGTAATCCTTGGCATTTCTTGGCTTTTAGATGCATCATTCCAATCTTTATCTTTATGTTAAATGGCATAACCCCTGTGTGTCTCTGTGTCCAAATTTTTCTCTTCTTATAAGGACACCAATCATTGGATTAGCACCCCTAATCATAACCTCATCTTAACTTGATTACATCTACAAAGACCATATTTCCAAAGAAGATCACATTCACAGGTACCAGGGATTAGGACTTCAACATATTTTTTCTTTTGTTGGCAGGGGGACACAATTCACCCTGCAAAATTTCCAGGCCCTCCTGCTTTCTCTGTACCCTTGTGCACTGTTTCTAGCCTCTGAAAGCTATTTGCAGGTATTCCAACTCTCCATATTCTCTCACATCCTTGCCAGTGCCTGGGCTGGACTTTCAGTCAAGAATGTTCCTTTCTACCTCTTCTCCTCTACCAGGGACATTCCCAACTATCTTAAAACTGAAGGGACAAAGCTGTGCTGTGGCACAGAGGCTGCTGCCTAGACCACCTAGCTAGCCATGGACAGGTCCTGGGAATGAAAGAGATGGACCCCTTCTTCAAATGATAATGTCATTTTCTAAAAGATTGGGTCTGCTTGGGTTAGGATTTTCACACATGGACCAGTGCTAGACATAAGGAAATAGAGAAAATGCTAAATTTCTGTTGGAAATTAGTGAAATCTTCAGTTAGAAGATAGCTTGAGAACCCATGGACCTCAGAGAAAGAATACCTCACTTAGGGTCTATACAGGCTTCCTAGAGGCAGCCTTTGGGTTTCTGAGAAATATCTACTTGGATGTCCATTATTGTGCTCTTCCTACTTTTTGGGAGAGCCATCTGTGTTTCCTTGAATCCAATGATGCAAAATTAAGAGACATCTGGCCAAGATGGAGGTATAGGTAAACACGCTTCACCTCTGTGCACAACAATAGCAAAAATTACAACTAAGCTACAAAACAAACATCATGTAAGTTTGTCAGAAAATTGAGCTGTATGGAAGTCCAACAACCAAGGATTTAAAGAAGACACATTCATCCAGATGGGTGCTTTTTCTACAATAGGTCATGCTATGAAAACAGGGAGTCAAATCATCTCTGTGTAAAACACAGAAACAAACACAGGGAGGCTGCCAAAACAAGGAAACAAAGAAATATGGCCCAAATGAAAAGATAACACAAAACTCCAGGAAAAGAACTAAATGAAATGGAGATAAGCAACCTATCAGATGCTTAGTTCAAAACACTGGTTATTAGAATGCTCAAAGAAATCAATGAGTACTGTAACAGCATCAAAAAGACCCAAGCAGAAATGAAGGTAACATTAAGTGAAATAAAGAAAAATCCACAGGGGACTAAGAGTGGAGGGGATGAAGCCAAGATTCAAATCAATGATTTGGAACATAAGGAAGAAAAAAGCATTCAATCAAAACAGCAAGAAGAAAAAAGAATAAAAAAAAATGAGAATAGAATAAAGGGCCTCTAGGATACTTCCAAACATACCAACATCCGAATCATAGGGATGCCAGGGGAGAAGAGGAAGAGCAAGAAATTGAAAACTTATTCGAAAAAAATAATGAAAATAAAACCTTTTCTAATTTGGTGAAGGAAATAGACATACAAGTCCAGGACACACAAAGAGTTCCAAACAAGTTGGACCCAAAGAGGACCACACCAAGACACATCATAATTAAGATGCCCAAGGTTAGACTTCCAGACAAAATGGAGGTATAGGTAGATACACTGTGCCTCCTTGCACAATCAAAACAAAGACAACAACAAATTTAAAAACAAAACATAACCAGAACTGCCAGAAAATCAAACTGTATGGAAGTTCAGCAACCAAAGAATTAAAAAAGAAACATTCATCCAGACTGGTAGGAGGGGCACAGACAGGCAGCCAGGTGGAGAGGACTCATAGCAAGGCAATGGCTGGAGGACAAGGGCCAGCAAGGTGATGGCAGGCAGACCAGGTGAAGTGGCGGCTGGCAGAGTGGGTGGTTCCACATTTGTGTGCAGATAAACCAGGAGGAACAACTGGGGAGCGAGACAGACCACACAAAGCAGGGTTCCAGTGAGGGGAAATAAAGCCTCAGATCCTCTGACTGTGGGGGTTGTGGTAGTGGGAGAAACTCCCATCCTCACAGGAGAGTTCATTGGAGAGACCCACAAGGTCCTAGAACATATACAAACTCACCCACCTGGGAATCAGCACCAGAAAGGCCCAATTTGCTGGTGGGTAATAGAGATAGTGACTGAAAGCGAGGTGAGAGCTGAGCAAGCTGCATTGTTCCCTCTTGGACTCCTCCCCCACAGGCAGCACCACAATGCAGCGACTTAAGTTGCCCAACCCTGGCGAATACCTAAGGCTCCTACATAACAGGTGCGCCAAGATAAAAAAGTATGGCCCAAATGAAAGAACAGATCAAAGCTCCAGAAAAAAAACATAACACTAAGCAATGAAGAGATAGCCAATCTATCAGATGCTGAGTTCAAAATGCTAGTAAGCAGGATATTCACAGAAATGGTTGAGTATGGTCACAAAATTGAGGAATAAGCGAAGGATATGAAAACTAAAATAAAGGAAAATGTATAGGGAACCAAGAATGAAGGGAAGGAAATGGGACTCAAATCAATGGACCAGAAGGAAGAAATAAACATTCACCCAGAACAGAATAAAGAAACAAGAACTCAGAAAAACAAGGAGAGGCTTAGGAATCTCCAGGACAACTTTAAATGTTCCAACATCTGAATTATAGGGGTGCCAGAAGGAGAAGAGGAAGACCAAGAAATCAAAAACTTATTCAAAAGCATAATGAAGGAGAACTTCCCCAATCTGGCAAAGGAAATAGACTTCTAGGAAGTCCAGGAAGCTCAGAGAGTCCCAAAGAAGTTGGACCCAAGGAAGCACACACCAAGGCACTTCATAATTACTTACCCAAGGTTAAAAATAAGGAGAGAATCTTAAAAGCAGCAAGAGAAAAGGAGACAGTAACCTACAAAGGAGTGCCCATAAGACTGTCAGCTGATTTCTCAAAAGAAACCTTGCAGGCAAGAAGGGGCTGGAAAGAAATATTCCAAGTCATGAAAGGCAAGGACCTACATCCAAGATTACTCTATCCAACAAAGTTATCATTTAGAATGGAAGGGAAGATAAAGGAGTTCGTCATCACCAAGCCCTTATTATATGACATGTTAAAGGGACTTATTTAAGAAAAAGAAGAAAATCAAAAATATGAACAGTAAAATGACAACCAACTCACAACTATCAACAACTAAAACTAAAGAAACCGAAACAAAAAATGAACTAAGCAAACAACTAGAACAGGAACAGAATCACAGAAATGGAGATCACATAGAGGGTTATCAGTGGAGAAGAGGAGGGGAGGAATAGGGGGAAAGATGTAGGGAATAAGTAGCATAAATGGTACATACAAAATAGACAGGGGGAGGTTAGGAGTAGTATAGGAAATGTAGAAGCCAAAGAACTTATGCACAACCCATACACATGAACTAAGGGAAGGATTGCTGGAGGGAATGGGGGTAAGAGGTGGAGGTGGGGCAAAGGGGGAAAATTGGCACAACTGTAACAGCAAAATCAATAAAATATATTTTGTTAAAAACTCAAGGGACATTTCTCCTTTTCTGTGAAGCTTTTCCTCTCCCCTGCCATCTCGCAGAATTAGTTACCAGATTTTCAGTGCTCCCTAAACCCCTCTGTACATCTTGAGTGTGACTTTTAGCTAGGCAGATTGTGAAATATTGGTGGCATACCTGCTCTTCCCACTAGAGTGCAAGTTCTGTGAAGGCAGAGAAAATATTGATATATATATTTACATTTATATATATTTTATATATATTTATTTATCTTTGTATGCCCTATGCCTGCTAAACAGTGGATATTCAACTACATAATGGGCAGTTCTTGACAGGAAGCTTAACTCTATACTCAATGGCTTCCATGGGTCTGATTGAACAAGACAGCCTGGCTAAGCTAAATTGTGCTATTTCTTCTAGCCCGAATCAGCACTTTCCATGGGGTCAAATATGGGCTGCCAGTAAATTTCCAACCTGATTTCCTCTACTCTGTGTCTCCCTGGGAGGTCTCCATGCCAGACCCAGTCAGGCCAACCCTGGTGAGAGCTGGCACATTGGGTCGATTGCTCTTCTGCTCTGCTTGAATGGAGGCTGTAAACAGGGGCTGTTGGTCTGTGGGTCCCGGTGCCACAAGGCAGCATTCAGTGGCTGCTGTGGGGTGCCCCATGTGTGTGTGGGCAGCTCATGATCCAAGACCAACAAAGTTCCATAAACATGTCAGTCCTGTGCAAGAGCCAGCACTCTTTGGGCTTTTTTTCCCCCTTGCTAGTGGTTTTCTTCTTAGTCATCTGTCTCCTTAAAATAGGCTTTTCCTCTTCTCCATCTGGGGCTCCAAGCACAGCAAAGCAGAGGTCAGAAGAGAAGCTGCAGATGGTAATGGCATTTCAGAGCTCTAAATTGCTCTAGAAAAGAGAGTGTTTGGTCCAGTCCTTCTTCCCATAGATGGGGAAACGGAGGCCTAGAATAGGAGAGAGACTTGCCTAAGATCCTGCAGAAAACTGTCAAGAAAGAAGGACAGAGACTAATGCTCGGGCCCCAGAACAGACCTCTTTCCCTCCAACCACACCATCTCTGCTCCTCCAAGAATGAAGAGAGTCGCATTTTAATTGCCATTTAGTAGCAGCACGACCTATAAAAAAGTTCACTTGAACCCATCCTCTGCCTCTATCCACTTATAAGTGCACTAACTATTCAAAGAGGCACGGTCCCCATTCTTAAGGGACTTCTGCCCAGGGCAGCTTGGAGACAGCGTTTGCTGTCCAGGTGGTGGCATCAGATGTCGTGGTTATAGCAACCACATCTCAGGGAGTACTACAGAGATAAAAATGGATTTGGATGTTGACCACAATTTCAAGATGAGCTAATTTAAACCTCTCATTAAAATAAAAACTGGCTCATTCTTCACCATTTATCTAGAGGGCTGAAGTGTTCACTTCAATTACTATTTTAAAAATAAAGGGAGCGGAGAGGATACTTGGATTTCTTTGAAAAGTCAAATCAACAAGAGCCAATTTAAACTCCAACTCTCTCAATTTGTGGGCATTGATTCTGTCATGACTTCTTCAGCTATTCCCCTCCCTACCATTCTCCAATGCAAATACTAATGCTGCAATAAACAGAAATTCACGTTCCTCAGTCTAGTTTCAAGGCCCACATCCTGGTCTGCCACCCATCTGCCCTTCTTCTACTTCTGTTCTCACAGCTTGCTTTACTGACATGTATTCTCCATCACACCTTTACTGTCTCTTTTTTTTTGCTTGCAATTCCCTCTCTTCTGTTCCTCCCCACCCCCACCCCTCTCGCTTCTGTCTCTACCTGTCTAAA
Source organism: Macrotus californicus (assembly GCA_007922815.1). Lineage (NCBI taxonomy): Eukaryota > Metazoa > Chordata > Mammalia > Chiroptera > Phyllostomidae > Macrotus > Macrotus californicus. Next base: position 91,656 of record VMDR010000656.1, on the reverse strand, counting down.
TGCTAAATCCACTCTCAAGGCCACAGAACGGCCTTGTATCTCTCGTTTAATATTTCCTCTATGGAATGTTCAAGAAATTTTTTTGTCTTTTTTATGAAATACTTGGCTTCCTGACTCGTGATGGACTCTAGCCATTCATGTGTTCATCTATCCTTTATTTAACCACGTACTGAATACATTCCATGTGGCAGCCACAGTGGAACTTGCATCCCAATGTGAAAGACAGAGGGCAGTTATAACAGAGTGGCTACTGCCACAAGATTTAAAACTTATTCTGAAGGCAATGGGAAGTCACCAGAGGATTTTAAAGAGGCCAAATTGTGTTAAGAACTGAGCTGCATTACAAGGACTATCCTTAGAGCAAGTGTGGAAGACAGATTTGGTAAAGGTGAAAGTGTGGGTATAAGGATAATGATGGTGTCAAATGAAGGTTAAAAGGCTAATTAAAGGGTTATTGGAAAAATTCAGCAAAATATCAAAGCATACCCCAAGTGAATAACAGAAGGAAGACAGAAGAGGCGAACTGTAGGCTAGAACCGACAGGAAATGGTAGTTATAGGTGGAGGCTCTGTACATCCAAGACCCAAGTTTTCTGGCTGGGGCTCTTGAGTGGAACAGGACCTGTGGGAAGGACCACGGCACCCAGTCCTGCACATGTTGTGGTAAGGAGACTGGGAACAGAGAGGTAGAGGTGAAGCCAATGACATCTATGGATGTGGAGCTGAGGTCTCCAGCAGGCTGTAGGTACTTATGGACATATTTTCCCTATTGGCCCTTGAGGTCAGGAGCAGGGACTGAGAATTACTCCTTTTTTCTTTTTTCCTTTCTCTCTTGAGTATAGCAGATTCTCATTTGTTCTGCTAATCGATGATGGATTAAAACTCCAAAATGGATGATACAGTGGAGAAATGGCAGCAATTTATGGAGCAGAGCAACCAGGGAGAGTAGAATTGTTCTGATTTGCCGCTTACAACAGCTCTCTGACCCTGGTTTCCTCATTCCACTGAAGATGCTGATTCCTTAGACATGGGACCACTATAAGGTCATGATGACATGATGTCACGTGTTCTCATCAGCCAGCCCCATGAGTGTGTGGAAGAAGCATTGGCATCAGATTTGAGAGTTTTCAGTTGTACTTCTGGCCATGCTTTTGAGGTTACTTTCCTTTCCTAAATCTTAGTTTTCTTTTTTTTTAGGAGGGTAAACAGCAGAATCTTGGAAGGTCATTTCCAAGTTTAAGATTCTACATGCCAGAGATACCATGAAAAAATACTGATTTAGAGAATTGTAATCACACCCACTACACCTCAAAGCTCACTAAATGAGAAAAAGGATTGGGACATAGATCAAATGTCCCTTACTTAAGACGCCAATCCTGGGAGAACTACTCACTGACATCTACTTCTCCCTCAGAGAACAGTGGTTCACATTTTCTTTCCTCCACAAAGAGGGCATTAAGGGACCTCAGCACTGAGGATGACTATGCTTGCAATGATGACACGTGAAACATATCCACCTTTCCTGTAATAGCTTACTTTGTGCAGAATATGCAGAGACTGTGTAACTGTTGACACCAGAGGAAGAGGATGGGTCTTTGGAAGGACTGAAATTTTGGACAAGAGTGGCACCTTGGTGAAGACTCAGAGCTAATTTGTGGATTCTGCTATGACTGCATGTGTGGTAGTGGAGAGAACATGGATTGAATGCCTGGCATGAATTGGCTGGAATCCTGCCTCTGCTACCTAGTCGTGATAGGACTTTGGATAGTTACTCAATGTCTCTTAGCCTCTGTCTCCTCGTCTGCAGGATGAGAGTAATAACATCGTAACTGGAGAGTGATTGTAGGACCTGGCACAGAGGATGAAGCCAGTGAAGTTCAGCAGTCTCAAGTTTTAGAAGCATTACTCTTCAATCACCTCCCACTTTTCCAGACCAAGGCCAGGCTGCCAGTGAGTGAGTAGTGGGGGAGTTGGGGGTGGGGAGGTGGGACATGACTGGCTTAGGGTCATCTGGCTGTGGTAGGGAAAACGGGAATTGCTTCTGTCCATACAAAAGAGAAGACTTGCTTCCTGCAGCCTTGGAGAGCCCTTTCTTATGCATCTGCCAAGGCTAGTGGATTAGGCAAATACAGGCCACATTTTTTCAAACAGCATGTCTGTCCAGGCTTGTTCAGTGAAACTTCTGTGGGGGCCCTTGTTAGCTGTGAGACTGCAGTGCTCTGATGAGAACACTTCTCAGTGAGAACACGGATCAACTTGTAGACAAGGATTAACCCTGTTTGCCTGCTCCTTCTTAACCTCCCAGAGGTAGGGCACTACTTCGGATGAGCTGGGGTTTGAACAAAATCCAGGATTTTGTTTTCTTGTGTGGAACATAGCAGGAAGGTGTCTGTGTTTAAATAAAGCAACCCCCCACTACCTCAGACCTCTTCCACCCAAAGGCTGAGGTGGAGGTGTCAGGATGTGTGTTGGGGAGGGGGGCGGAGGTGTGAGGGCAGAGGGGGCTTTGTATTCCCCAGAGCATGAAAGGATAAGCTCCATCTGGGTTATTCAAGTCAACTTTCATTGACTTAACAGGTACTTTGGGTGCTAGACACAGGCAAAGCTGAGGGAGAGGCAATGGGGGGCTGTGGGTTTTTGCTTCCAGACACAGAGACTACCAAGGAGGAGAGCTCCTCTGCACTACAAAGCAAAATGCAAGCTGGCCCAAGTTCAGAAAAGTGCTTTTGTCCTGGGAATATCAGACTGCATTTCAGGCCACTGGCCCTCACAGTTCTAGCCTCGGGTTTTTAAAGACAGTCTAGCTACTTTCCTGAAAGAGTCCATGTACAATGCACCTTAGTTTGGAAGGAAAAACAAAACCAGCACCTGCCTGAGAGATGAGCTGAGCATATTCATGTCTCTGTTCATTCTCTCAGTGGCCATTTGTAGAGTTTCTGCAGAACTGGGCCTTGTCTGCCTCTTCTTCGATTTGCCCTTTACTGTCATGGTGACCTGGCATAGAGAAGATTTCAGGTAGAAGCTGACAAAGGACCAAATGAATGAATGAATAAATGAGTGTATGGGTGACACAAAAATGAGCATATTCTGACCCTGCTGAAGAGGGACTTTAGGGGACCAATCCAGAGCCCTCAATCACAAAGTCAACCACATACGTTAGCAGAGTCAGATCAATGTCCATGTTTGAGGATGGTACTTTCCTTATTCCACAAATCCCACATCAGGAAGGAAATCCAGCCTCCTGCCTGGGCCAGAATGGAACTCAGATTCTTGAGCTTGCACCTACCTTGTGGCAAAAATTACCAATAGCCTCAACGTACCTGCCTTGTATGTCTCATCGGAGAATCCACCTGAGAATTGGTGTGAAGACCTGAATGGCCAGCTGACCTGCCTAGTTATCACGGTGTTCAAGACCTCACACAGTGTGCCTCCCAGCTGCTCTTTCCTGCTCCTTCCTCAGCACTTCTCTCACCCTGACTGCTACCTGATCTTGTCACACTCTTCTCAACCACTCCTGCGTTTCCCCACCTCCTTGATGTGGCTCACAGATGAACTTCTGTTATCTCTGCTTGTCCAGCCTTTAGCCACTTACAAAAGTCCTCACTGTTGACACTTCCCCCAATCCCTCCCCTCGAGAGTAATCTCTGTCCACTGTGGTGGCATAATCTGGTGAGTGTACCTCTGCCAATGAGAGCCTTTGATGTGGAGTGTGGCCAGTGGAGCCAACACCGAGACACTGGTTGGCTGGATCAGAAGGGTCCATGAGCCAGGGACCCCCAGGCATCTATGTGAACCAGCTGCTTTACTGGGACGAAAGGGGCCTTGAGTTCTTTGGTTCCTGGGCACGTTGTTCAGATGAAGACAAAGTGGTGTTAACTCTGGAGCCTGCCCTTCGTGGAGGGAAGCCCAGACAGAGTGAGAGACCCTGGAGGACTAAGTGTTCCATTGTCTCCTTTCCATGTGCTTGTCCCCACACTTGTTCCTTAACACTAACAGTGCTTGGGTAGATCTTCCACAACAGTCAGGTAAGGCTGTACGGGGTGTGCACAGTACAAGGACCGAGTGTGGGATGAAATCCAGGCTACCTCCACTTTCTCAGCTGAATGCTCTGCTGGGGTTTTACTCTTCCAAAGAAGGAATGCCTTTTTCTAATCTTCTAAAGTAGGGGTGTCAAACTCACTTTCACTGGGGGCTACATCAACCTCACGGTGGCCTTCAAAGGGCCAAAATAATTTTAGGACTGTATAAACATAACTACTCCTTAACTGTTAAGGAGTTGGAATTACATTCAGCCCTCTGAAGGCCACCTTGAGGCTGATGTGGCCCCCGGTGAAAATGAGCTCAGCACCTCTGTTCTAAAGCCTGCCCCAACATCTGCAGGGCCTGGGTGGGAGTACAAATGTAGGGCTACATATTTTATGGCTATTTTGTAAAAGTTATAAAATAAGCATAAAATCATTGATTAAAATACATTCCATCTTCTCACTTTGACAGATATATCTTAACAATAACCCAAACACTGAATTCTAACTTGGAATCCCCCAAATCTTGGTCTTATGCACTAAAGCTCAGTAGCACAAGGGCAACTAACCTTGCCCTGCCCCTGACCTCCCTTCCCCCAGCAATATCCTTGTCCACAAGAATCTGTACCCAAATGCAGACACTGCAGCCCAGGTGACTAAGTTCTCACCAGATCTCTTGGCTGCCACCATCCCTTGACCATGCCTGGGCCCGAGGGCACACATACTGGCAATGTGTTCGTTGGTGACCCCTGAGCTGAGGGGTGCACATACTTGTGGCATGACCCACACTCAGGAAGACAGACCTGGAGAAAGTTCCATGCAGGCCTTGAAAGTGGGTAGTGGTGTTTTGGCAGGAAATTGAGGAGTCCCAGGTACCCAGGATAAGGTTTAGAATAGGGAGTGCAGATACCTGGTGTCCATGTGCTCTTGACCTCTTGGACTCCTTGCTCCTTGGAGATGAGTGTGGCCCTGAAAGTGTAGGAACCCTGTAGTGCAAGCTTAAGGGGGGATCGCTGGACTCTAACAGCCCTCGGGGCTAAGTTCCACAGCAGGGCAGGTGGGACTGCTGAGCCAGCAAATGTGGGCCTTCCTCTAAGGTCTCCTCACCTGCCCAAGGCCAGATAGTGACATCCTGGTGGTACACGTCTGCCTTTTTATCCAGCTCTTTGATGACAGGTGTCTTGTCCACTTATTCGTGTACTCTTGGTAGCAACTAGCAATGTCCTTAAAAGCTTGAGTGTTGAAGGGGGGTGCATTTAAGATTTGCTTTGTATGTGCAGTGAGAACAATGCTGGACTTGGAATCAGGATACCTGGGTTCTCCCCCAGCCCTGCCACAACTCACTCGGCAAGCTAGGCCGATCAGGTGCCTTCCCAAGGTGTTACATTTCCCCATCTATAAAATAAGGGTGTTGAACTAAACAATTTCAAAGACCCATTCAGATCTGAAGGTCTGTGGTTTATGACTCCTGTGAGCTACATTTTTCCTTATCTATCAATCATTCTCAACCATGGGTACTCATTAAAATCACCTAGGAAGCTTTTTAAAAATACCAGAGGTTCTGACTCAGTTATTCTGGGGCAGGGCTCAGGGCAATAGCTCCCCAGATGATTCAAATGTGCAGTCAAGGTTGAGAACCACTGTTAGAATTGGATTGGAGTCTCCCCACCCACTACCCACACACAGAAAAGGAAAAATGTAGCAGGACAGATGCCTGGTGCACAAGCAGAGCAGCTGGAGGCAAAGCTAGGTGCTGGGGTCTTGGGCTAGGCTCTCCTGGTTACTCTCAAGGAAGAGGTGAATAAATAGACCTGATTTCCTGGCTGTCCGCTCCTCACCTCCCATCCACCTTCCCATCCTCCCGCTGAGAGCTGAGGGGGAGGAGGTGGCAGGGCAGGCAGCTGCCCCATCTGGGGAGGTTTCCTAGTGGGTGGGGAGAGGCTGACCTTTGGCCCCAGCCTTCCTCCTCTCTCCCAGCTGGAGCTGGAGCAGCCAGAGTGAGCCTGGGGCTGGGGTCCCAGCTGCTGGCAGTCGTTCCCCTGTTGTCTCCCTGACAGCTGCAGACCTCCTGACATGTTGCCTGTGTGTGTGTGTCCACATGTAAGCATGCACTCTCCAGCAGAAAAAAACAAGATAAAGAGCCCATGATGTTACTATTCCTTCTAGACTTCAAGACCCCTTAAGCCTTTCCTGACCTCCACTCACCTCTAGTCTGTGACACCCTCTCCTCATTGCTCCCACAAGACTTGGTGCCTCACCTCATTGGGATTCCATGCCAGCAGCAGCTCTGGTAATAGAATAGCTGTCATTTATTGAGTGTATATTATGTGCCAGGCATTTTCCAAAGTGTTTTAGGTCATTGATTCTATTTAATTATCAGAACAACCCTAGAAAGCAAATACTATTACTACTCCTATTTTACAGATGAGCAAATCAAAGAACAGAGAAGTTAATATTTACTCCAAGATCACACAGCTGCCAAGATTCAAAGTCAGGAAGTCTGATGCCAAAACTTGAGCTCTTTATCACATGGCTATTTTGCATCCTGTTGGTAATTGGTTATGAATGAAGCTCTGTTTGAGTAAATGACATCTCTTTGAGCTCTAACACTCTAACAATGGGATGGCTCAGAGTGACATGCATTTTACACTTTGATTTCTTGTTAGACTGGGGTTCTTCTTAGATGATATTTGTCAAATTCTTAAGCCACAGAGTCAGAAGCATCTATCATCATCCCCACAGGGCTGTGCTGCCTAGCAGGACTGTAGGAGAGGCACCTTTAGAGGAGAATGGTCCAGGGAGGGCAACCCTGCCTGCACTGGGCTCCCCAGACCAAAACACTGTTGAAAACCACTGAAAAAGAGGACCCATGGTCATGGCACACCCTCCCACTTGCAGAGACTTTGGCTCATTGGAAGCCTGTGTGTGCTGCCTGTGTGTCGTTTTCCCAATAGATGACTTAAGTTATGTTGAAATCCACATGCCACTGTTCTCAGTGATGACTCATGGGATGCACTTCCAAGATGGCAGGTCAGGGCCTGAATCCAGCCGGTGACCTGGTGCTCACAAAACTTTTTGGTTTGTGTGTATCATTTGTGCTGAACATACTGACCTAGTATGTGCATGACTGTGGGGAGGGGCCGATCTGCCCAGAGGGGCGTGACAGCGGGAGCAGTCAAGATCTTTAACCCAGGAGTCCGTGTTCTCAGTTGGAAGTGATCTGTGAGATGAAAAGGCAGACCATTCACTGCGGTATTCAACGGATGCCTCCCCAGCCATCTCATTTTAGCTCCCAATTGCTTTTTATGAACAGAACACTTGTTTTCCTCTCTTTAACCAGGTTTTTCCCTCCATGTGGTTCATTACTGGTGGTATGGAAGTCCTTCCATCTTCCCTTACTAGGTTTTACATTTTCATTCACTGCCACACCCCCCCTAAAAAAAAAATTAAAGTATTTTGCCCGAAAGAGTCAAATCTTGCTTTAAGAAAGTGTTTTTTAGGTATAAGGCAATGCTCTGCAAAGTTACATAGGAATCCCCTGGATATCTTGTTAAAAATGCAGGTAATGTTTCCATAGGTCTGAGATTCTCCATTTTTAAAAAAAGATTCTTTTTATTTATTTTTATAGAGAGGGGCAGGAAGGAAGAAAGAGAGGGAGAAAAATATCAATCAGTTGCCTCTCGGGGGCTGAACCTGAAATCCAGGCATGTGCCCTGGCTGGGGATCAAACTGGTCACCTTTTGCTCCAGGGGAAGGAAATGTTCAGTTAGGAAGGGGTTCTGCTTTGGTGAGAGTTAAGGTCTTTGATTAACCTCCCTACAGGGAATCTGATTGTCCTATTAATTAGGGAAGACTGTGAAATTTCCCTTTTGAAGGCCAAATGCATTCAAATATTGGCAGTTCCATATGATACAATTTCATATAGCAATTCCTAATAGTACTGCCCAAACTGAGGCCTATCTCAAAGTGTGTTGGGGCAAAGTGTCATTGTCCACAGAAGCAAAATAAAAAAAACACACAGACCTGAAGCCATCCAGAAGTCAAGCAGAGGGTAGCCCTCCTCTGTGATTACATAAATATGTGTTAGTACATGTGCAATTGTAAAGCAACTGCTAATTTCCTCTAAGACAGGTGTGAACTGCTGATTTAGAAACAGGTGTAGCTGGACTGAGGGGTATTTGATTAAGGTAATAACCCCCAAAATTGCCTCTGGTCTGCAGAAGGAAGTATAAATTCCTTGCTTGGCATTGAAGTCTTCCCTTGCCCAGCAGCATGGTCTTTCCAGTTTTCTCCCTCTCCCTACACTCTGGCTCCAGCCACTAGGAATGATTCGTCTCCTAAACAAACTGGTACTTCTCTCCCCTCCATCCTTGCTCATGCCTTCTGTCTTACCAGAGAGTCCTCTGCCATCTTCTCTCGATGAAATCCTATCTACCTTCAGGGTTCAGCTCAAGGCCACTTCCTGCATGGAACCTGGTCTGACTTCTTTCATCTGAATCTAAGGTAATTTCTTCTTCCTCTGCTTCCATAGGACTTTCTTGTGACACATCTCACCCCATCTTATTATATATGCCTTTAAGTTCAATTTTTCATTAATTCATTCACTCATTTAAAAGACATTTAGAGACTTCCAGCCAAGATGGAGGCATAGGTAGATATACTTTGCTTTCTCACACAACCAAAAGAAAGACAACAAATTTAAAAACAAAACATAACCAGAACTGCCAGAAATCGAACTGCATGGAAGTCCAACAACCAAGGAGTTAAAGAAGAAACATTCATCCAGACCAGTAGAAGGGGCAGAGATGAGCAGCCAGGGTGGAGAGGATTTGCCACAAGGAGGTGGCTGGTGGAGCAGGTGGTCTTACACTTGCCTGCACATAAACCGGGAGGAACAATCGGGGAGTGAGACAGACCACACAACACAGGGTTCTAGCACAGGGAAATGAAGTCTCAAAACCAATGACAGAAAAACCTGTGGGGGATGAGGCGGCAGGAGAAACTCCTAGCCTTACAGGACAGTTCATTGGAAAGACCCATGGGGTCCTCGAATGTACACAAATCCACCCACCTAGGAATTAGCACCACAAGGGCCTAATTTGCTTGTGGGTACGGGAGGAAGTGATTGAAAATCGCAGAGAGCTGAGCAAGCAGCATTGTTTCCTTTTGGACCCCTCCTCCACATATAACACCACAATGCAGTGATGTGGGTTGCCCCTGTCCCCCACAAATACCTAAACCTCCACCCCTTACTATGTAACAGGATCGCCAAGACAAAAAATTATGGCCCAAATGAAAGAACAGATCAAAGCTCCAGAAAAAACACAACTAAGTGATGAAGAGATACCCAACCTATCAGATGCAGAATTCAAAACACTGGTAAGCAGGATACTTACAGAAATGGTTGAGTATGGTCACAAAATTGAGGAATAAGTGAAGGATATGAAAACTAAAATAAAGGGAACCAAGAATGAAGGGAAGGAAACCGGGACTCAAATCAACAGTTTGGAGCAGAAGGAAGAAATAAACATTCAACCAGAACAGAATGAAGAAACAAGAACTCAGAAAAACAAGGAGAGGCTTAGGAATCTCCGGGACAACTTTAAATGTTCCAACATCTGAATTATAGGGGTGCCAGAAGAAGAGGAAGACCAAGAAATCAAAAACTTATTCAAAAGCATAATAAAGGAGAACTTCCCTAATCTGGCAAAGGAAATAGACTTCTAGGAAGTCCAGGAAGCTCAGAGAGTCCCAAAGAAGTTGGACCCAAGGAAGGACACAGCAAGACACATCATAATTACATTAGCCAAGATGAAAGATAAGGAGAGAATCTTAAAAGCAGCAAGGAAAAAAGAGACAGTAACCTACAAAGGAGTTCCTCTAAGACTCTCAGCTGATTTCTCAAAAGAAACCTTATAGGCAAGAAAGGGCTGGAAAGAAGTATTCCAAGTCATGAAAGGCAAGGACCTACATCCAAGATTACTCTATCCAGCAAAGTTATCATTTAGAATGGAAGGGCAGATAAAGTGCTTCCCAGATGAGGTCAAGTTCAAGGAGTTCATCACCACGCTCTTATTATATGAAATGTTAAAGGAACTTATTTAAGAAAAAGAAGAAAATCAAAAATATGAACAGTAAAATGACAACAAACTCACAACTATCAACAACTGAACCTAAGAAAACAAAAATTAAAACAAAAATGAACTAAGCAAACAACTAGAACAGGAACAGATTCACAGAAATAGAGATCACATGGAGGGTTATCAGTGGGGAGGGGGTGGGGGGGTAAAACTGGGGAAAAGTTACAGGGAACAAGAAGCATAAATGATAAGTACAAAATAGAGAGGGGAAGGTTAAGAATAGTATGGGAAATGGAGAAGCCAAAGAACTTATATGTATGATCCATGGACATGAACTAAGGTAGGGGAATCATGGTAGGAGGGAGCTACAGGGCAGAAGGGAATAAAAGGGAAAAAAAACGTGGGACAATTGTAATAGCATAATCAATATAATATATTTTTGTAAAAAGACATTTATCATCCTGCTATCTGCAGGCTCTGTTCTTGGTGCCGTGTTTATACTGGAGAACAACACAGGCCAAGTACTAAAAGACAAATAGAGCAGGACAGGATGATAGAAAATGAAGGCAGAATTATTTTAGATATAGTCTCCCAGATCGGCTGGTCTAAGGAAGTGAGTTGGAGTTGGAACCTTTAAAACAGGAGAGAGTTTGTAGGTTATAGGGCAGTGCTGCTCAAACTTGAGTGTGCAGAGATCCAAATGGGAGCTTGTTACAGTACAGATTCTGATTCTGATTCTGAGGTGAAGCCTGAGATTCTGTATCTGCAACAAGCTTCCTAGTCTCATGACCATGCTTTGAATAGTAAGAAAGCAAAGTCCCAGGAACAGAGGGCAGCAAGATATGCCAGGGACAGATTGAAGAAGGGGAGGCTGATGAGAGATGAGGCTAGAAAGGTGGACGGGGACAGAGTTGTGTGGAGTTCCTTCTACTCACTAGGAAAAGTGGTTGAGAGTTTTGAACGCAGGAGTAATATAATCTGATTTTCTAAAGGTTTCACTCTGACTTGTGTTAGGAAAACAGACTGGGACAAGGGGGAGGGCGAGGACAATCAGGGAGGAGAGGTAGGTGACAAGTATCCAGGTGAGCTAAGGTGGCTAGATCTAGGGTGCTAGTGTCAGAGGTAGAGAAATGTACAAATAGTACCTCTGTTTACACTCTGGGAACCCCTTGAGAATAGGGACGGTGTTAACCATCTCTTTCCTTCCATTTTCACTCAAACTTCATGAAAGACGACACCCCTACTGTTCTATGAAAACTGCTCTCCAAAGGCCACGGTGACCTTCCAATAATAAAATAATTCCATTTTCAAACTCTCTCTCTCTCACTACTTTTCTTTAACATTGTACTGGAGGGAAGAGCCAGTTCACCCAGATGTTTTTAAAAAGCATATATACTGGAAAGTGGAGTAAAACTGTCATTTTGTAAACTATGTGATTGTATATATAGAAAATCCTAAGAAATCTCCAAAATACCTATTAGTACCAACAAATGAATTTAGCAAGGTCACAGGATATGAGATCAATATACAGGTCAATTGTATTTTTATATACTAGCAAAGAACAATAAAAATTTTAAACTTCAAAACTACCATTCAGAGTAACATAAAAATACTTAGGAATAATTGTATTAAAGATATTTAAGTCTTGCACAATGAAAACTATTAAACGGTGCTGAGAAATTAAAGAAGACCTGAATAAGCAGAAAGATATGCCCTGTTCATGGTTTGGATGTCTCACTGTTTACTAGAGAAGGCAATTCTTCCTAAATGAATCTATAGATTCAGTGAAATCCCAGTGAAAATCCTAGCAGGCTATTTCCTATTGACAAGCTGATCCTAAAATTTACTTGGAATATAAATGATCTAGATTAAACATAAGTTATTTTTTTACTTTTAATTGTGGTAAAATGCACATGACATCAAATTTGCTATCTTAACCGTTTTTAAAAGTACAGTTAGTAGAGGTAAGTGCATTCACATTGTCGTGTAACCACTCTCCAGAGATCTTTTCTTCATGTTCGGACTAAGCTCTGTACCCTTGACGGGGCAACAAGTCCCGTTCCCCCTCCCCCAGCTCCTGGAAACCACCGTTCTGTTTTTTGTCTCTATGAATGTAGCTACTCCAGGTGTTTTATGTAAGTAGTATCACACAGTACTTGTCTTTTTTGTGACTGACCGATTTTACTTAACATAATTTTCTCAAGATTCATCTCTGTTGTAGCATGGGTTGTAATTTCCTTCCTTTTTAAGATTGAATAATATTCCTTTATATTTATATACCACATTTTGTTTATTCATTCATCTATCGATAGACACTCGGGTCACTCACATTTTGGCAATGGTGAATAATGCTGCTATGAACGTGAGTGAACAAGTATTTATCTCTTCAAGATCCTGCTTTTAATTCTTTTAACTTTTTGACAAAATGTCATAATATTTTTTGCAGTAGCTGTGCCACTCACCTTCTCACCAACAGTGCACAGGGGTTCCAGTTCCTGCACACCCTTGCCGACATGTTATTTAGTTTGTTGTTTTGTTTGGATGACATCCGTCTTAATGAGTGTGCACTGATATCTCCTTGTGGTTTGGATGTGCAGTTCTCTAACGTTGAGCATCTTTTTGTGTGTTTATTGGCTGTTTGTGTATCATCTTTGAAGAAATGTCTGTTCAAGTCCTTTGCCCCAAAATAATGTTTTTAAAGAATAAAGTTAGAGGACTTACTATGAAACCACAGTAATCAACACGAAGTGGTATTAGATAACAATAGACCTATGGAGGCATGGAACAAAATTGACGGTCCTAAAATTGACCTTCACTTATATACTCGATTGATTTTGATAAAAACTACCAGCATAATTCAATAGGAAAATTATTAGTCTTTATAAATGATTTTAAAGTTACCAGACTGTCATTTTAAAAAGGATAGTAAGCTTAGCCCTTTTCTCACACCATATACAAAAATTAATTCAAAGTGGATCACAGACCTGAACATAAAAGCTAAAACTATAAAACTTCCAGCAGAAAACATAGAAGAACATTTTTGTGACCTTGAGTTAAGCAAAAATTTCTCAGATCAGACACAAAAATACAAATTATAAAAGAAAACACTGATTTATTGGGCTTCATTAACATTTAAAATTTTTTTTCAGTGAAAGAAAATGAAAAAGTACACCACAGATTGGGAGAAAATATTTGTAAACTATCTGACTAGTATTTAGAATACATAAAAAACCTCTTAATACTCAATTATAAGAAGACAAACTACCCACTTGAAAAACTGACAATTTGAATAAATATTTCACCAAAAAAACCATGTGAGTGTTCTATCAGCACACGAAAAACGTTCCACATCACCCGTCATTAGGGAAACACAACTCGAAACTGCAGTGAGGTACCACTCTGTGACCACCAGAGTAGTTCAAAACCCAACAACACCGAGTGTCGATAAGGATGTAGAGAAATTGGAACGTTCATAAGTTGCTAGTGGAAATGTAAAGTGGTACATCGTCTTCATAAAATAATTTTTCAGTCTCTTTGGAAAGTAAACACCTGCTTACCATACAACTCAGCAATTCCACTCCAAGGTGTTTGCCCAAAAGAAATGAAAATATATGTCTTCTTAAAGAGTTTTAAGTAAATATCGTTGCAGCATTATTCATCATAACTCCAAACTGGAAACAGTGCAAATGCCCATCAGCTGGTGAAAGGATAAACAAAACACAGTGGAACAGTGCTAACTGTAAAAAGGGGATGAATCCCAACTCCATGCAACAATACAGAGGAATCTCAAGATCAGACCAAGAGAAAGAAGGCAGATACAGAAGACTATTCAATTCTACTTGCATGAAATTTCTAAAAATGGCAAACTATAATGACAAAAGCACGTCCGTGGTTGTCATGGGCTGGCTGTGGCACCTGAGATTAGCTGTAAAGGAGCATGGGAGAAACTTTTGCAATGATAAAAATGTTCTAAAATGTGGTGTAGTGGTACTCATTGATTGAACCATACACTTAAAGTGAGTGAATTTTATAGTATGCAACTTATACCTCAATAAAGCTGTAAATTTTTTTAATATGTAATGACTTACCTACTCAAAAAACAAGAAAAAAGCACATGCAAATCTCTGCCGTGGACAGCTGTGGTTCCATGCTTTTTTTTTTTTTTTTTTTTTGGCTTTTTCTCATACTCCCCTGATGGTTTCCATCTGGCTGCATAGACTGTTCTCCTCTGTTCACCCAGCAACAGCCACAAACCCCAGGGCTGACCCTTGGCCCCCTCATCTCCAGCTCCAGAGCCCCTTCCTGGGCCTTCTCACTTATGCTCTTGCTTTACCTACTTCCATGAGCAAATGATTCCCAAAGGTAATCCCCATCCTGACCTTTGCCCTGAGCTTCAGACCCATTGATTCTGTCTTCTTTTGTTTATTTGTTGTGTAGGATATCAGCTGTTGGCACCTGTGGGAATGGATACCACACACTCTATTCTATATACACAAAATTGAACTCATCTTCTGCCTCCTTCCCTGCCCTTCCACTCATAGCCCTTACTGCCTAATTACCACCACCTACACAAATGATCGAGCCAGAGAGCTGAGGGTCAAATACAGACCAGCCACTAGACCTGGGGGTTTTTTTTTTAGATAAAGTCCACATACCAAAAATGTTTAGATTTCAAATGTTCAGTTTGATGAATTTTGACAGTTATATAGACCTGTGTAATCATCAGCAAAATAAGATATGGAACATTTCTATCCTTTGAGAAACTTCCCTTAGGTATCCAACAAGGCAGTCCTCTCCTCCCCAACACACTCACACCCACAGTCTGGTTTCCAACGCTATCCCTTACTTTTGACTGTATTTGGATTTCATATAAATGGGATCCTGCAGTTTGTACTATTTTGTGTTTGGTTTCTTTTATTTAACATAATGGTTTTGCTATTCATTCATGTCATTACACGTATCAGTCGTTTGTTCTTCTTTATGGCTTAGTGGTACCCCAACCTATGATGTACCATAGTTTATTTATTCATTCCCTGTTGGTGGGCATTTGGCTCACTTCCAATTCTTCAGTATTCAAATGAGGCTGCTATAAACTTTCTTTATAATTTTTTAGAACACATTTTTGGGGGCAAATATCTAGAAGTGAAACTGCTTGGTCATAAGGTAGATGCATATTTATAAGAAACTGGCAAAGATTTCTCCAAAGTGTTTGTGCCATTTAACTCTCCCACTGACAGCACTTGAGAAGACCAGTCATTTTGACGATAGCTATTCTGGAGGGTATGACATAATATCTCACTGTAGTTTTAATTTGGATTTCCCTGAGAGCTGATGATGTTCAACACTCTTTCATGTGCCTACTGAACACCCCTGTATCTTCTTTTGTGAAGTGTCTGTTCAGGTCTTTTGCCCATTATTTTGTTGGATCATTTGTCTTTGCAGCTTTCATTTGTTGGACAGTCTTCTTGATTTTTAAATTCTAAATATTTCTCCTTTCGATCTCTTTCCTTTCCATTCTACTCCAGCTGCACTAGTTCAGGCCCTTCCCATGCCCCAATGAAGCCATTAAGGAATACCTAGTTCTCCCCTTTTATAGACCATGTCTTTGATGAAGGCAGAAAAATTGCTATAAAGCAACAGCAACCATGTCATGCCTCTGTTCCCTGTAACCTGCAGGGAAACCTCAGACCTCTTAGAGTGACGATAAGGCCCTTCATGTATGTCCCATTGACTTCTCAGCCTCATCACCCTCACTCCTGCTCTCCTAATTTGTAGACTGGTAGCACTAATGACTTTCAATCATTGTCATGCAGCTTCACACTGCTGGGCCTTTGCTTGTGCTGTCCCCTTACCTAGATTACCCTTCCCACTTCTCTTTCTCTGACCCTCTCTTTTTCTTTTTTTAAGAGTCAGGTCAAACGGCATCTCTCCTAGGAAGCCTTATGCAAACCTGCAGACTGAGTTGGGTATCTCCTCTGTGCTCCCCTAGCAACAGGGTGTATAGCCATCTGAGTGGCCCCTAGTTGTGTTGACATTCTTGGCTTATGCTGTCCATCTTTGCTCCTCGTTGCCTTGGTCGGGAGGCTGTCTTCTTTATCTTTGAATTTACAACCTCAGCCCATGACAGGAGCTCAGCAAATGCCTGCTGACTGAGTGAATCAATGGCAATTCATTTATGTCTTAGACAGTGATATCAGGAAAAAACTACTCACACTTTTAACAACAACCACAAAACAACCACATGTGTGTGGAGTGGCAGGAAGGATGGGATGGATAGGTTCAATCCCCTCGATTTGAACAGCAGGATCCCTTCTGCTGGGAAAGCTGGAGTGAGGAGAAGAGCTAGTTTGCTGTGCCCGTCCCACAGAGTAGTACCCTCTGCATTCGCACTGTCCTGCCAATGAGGTGCCCCCCACCGGCATTGCCCACCCTGAGGGGCTAGAGGAGCTGAAGGTGATCAATCAGCTGTCCATTCTTTTCTCTCTTGCTCTCACTGCCTGTCACCTTTCGGAACCACTTAGCAAAGAAACCCTCCCTCCTGCTACAGAGTGGTTTGTCAGTTCCCAGAGACATCCGGCAAGGTGTAGGCTCAAAATCCAGTCGTGGAGCCTGCAGAATGACTCTGTTTGCTCCCTATTCTCTCCCTCCAGAGACCCCCTTAGGCGTTTGTTAATTTCCCCCCCACCCCCCAGCAGTGCCAGGCCTCCCTATTCTCACCCAGGTGTGTTTGAATAAGAACCCAGGGGTTGGCCTTAGCAGTTTGTTAAATTATACTGAGAGGAAGGGAATAATCCAAGACTCTTGAGCTAAGATCAACCCCTCCTTCTGTGTTTCATTCTTCTCTACAGCATCTCTGTGGTGGGCTCTCAATCCCAACTTAAATTCTCCAAACATGGGAACTCTTTGCCCTCTGGTACACCCTGCTCTGTCTAAGGACAGCCTGGGCAGAACCCTTATTTCTGAGCTATAATTAGTGCCCCTGGACTCACCCCCACCCCCAACCATAGAGCATGTTCCACCCTCCAGGCCTTCCCATGACACCCTCTCAGGTATGTGGAAACAGCACTCCTCATCCCCAAGCCTTTTCTTCTCCAGGCCAAAGGTCTCCCATCCTACAAATCTTCTCCATGTGACGTGGCTTCAGGTTTCCTCAGCAACCGGCCTGCTGTTACCATGCCATCTGCAAACGTTCCTGGGCCTCCAGGGGTTTCAGAGCTTGGCCGTTCTCCTCACCCTCCCAAGTCCAGTCATCTCACCAAATCAGCCTTTTTCTTGTTTGTGTTTGTTTAGTTGGCCAGGCTCTTGGCAAATAGACATAGGCTATAAGCTTACTCAGCTGCAGGAGGAGCAAAAAGGGCTGTGTCTTGTTCACCTCTGTCTCCCCACGGTGCTCACTACGGTCCTGGGGAATGGGTGGGTGCTAAGGAAATGTTTGTGAAAATGAGTTGAATTAAGAAGAGCTGGTTGGAACCTTGGAAAAGATTATAATTACATGGATTATATTCTATGTAATTGATCAGATGGATCTTTTAAAGGCTCCAACTCTCATCACCAACAGGATCACTCCCTAGGCAGGGAAAAGAAGGTGGAGAAGCTGCTTTCTCCTAAGGCAGGTGGTGGAATGCCTGCATTTCTGTGCCAGATTCTACCCTAGAAACATAGCCCTTTCACCTTCCCTTTGTCACAGACAGCACAGGATCTACAGCTTGCCTTCTTTATCTCCTTCTTAAAACAAGTGTCTCAGAGAACGTATTTAAATAGATCAGTTTGGAGAGCCCACTCTTGGTTTTGGGATTCACAGGTATGCTAACAATTCTGTGGAAAGTTAAAAGGTTGGCATGTACCTCTCCAAGCACATGAATGCTTTCCCAGGGAAGCTGTGGCTTGTCTGACATAGCCTGCAAGGCCACTGGTCCAGGGTCTCCCCTGCTCTGGCCTCCAGACCTTGACTTTCTCTTCACATAAATTGCCAGGAAGATTAGCCATCCAAGGTAGTCCCTCACAACTCATGAAGGGGAGGAGAGGCTGTCCCAGTGCCAATCCTGAGTCTGACGTCAGACACGGGGCCTGGGCTGCGTGCATTTGCCATCAATTTCCCTATCACCTTAGGCCTGTCTCTCCGGAACCTAGGCTCCACATTTGCAACAAACCCTAGAGACTCTTAGGAGTTGGAAGCAGTCCCTGATACTGTGGTAGGGCACTTGGGTTTCCGGAAACACTCCAGATCTGAAGAAAGGGGAAAAAAAATCTCATTGCTAAGGTGAAAATTTTAGAATTAAAAGTACTTGTTAGTGTATTTACTTTTTGGCCTTAAAAGTTGTGGCAAAGATGACCTACTTCTGCAAGAGTAACAAAACCTCAGAGATTCTTGCTTATGAAAATCTTTTTTTTTCTTTTTACTTTTCTTCCCTTTCATTTTCTTTTCTTTTAAAAGGCTTCATGGGGGCATTGAGTCTGCACACTGTAGTGCAGCAGTGTGAAAAACATCTAGAGAAACCTAATTAAAACATAACAGAGTTATAAGACAAAAAGCCGATGCAATTTCACACAAGACCTTCAATGCTAGGATTCGATTCTAATCCGTTCTCTCAGCAAAAAGTGATCTTCCTGATTTCCAGAGATCTGAGGGAGTGAGGGACCTGAGGGGTCCGGGCCAACCAGAATCACTCAGTGCAGAAAAAATGCCCTCTGTGGCATTCAGGTTGCATTCGTCTGGGGTTCCCACACGTACCCATGGAATCTGGAAGATTAACAGTGAAAATTGACCTATTTTAACAGGTGCACACTTGTGTGTAAGTGGAATTTAGCCGAGTGTGGAATTATTTTAACATGGAAATAAGTGTGGACATTCAGAAACATCCCTCTTTTGACCACACAGGAATCAGACACATGGTCAACAGTTGAGTTTCTCAGGACTTGAAACGGATGTGTCGGCTGGACTCTTTCAGAGGGAGCTGCAGTATCACAGGGAAATAAACACTGATGTCTACAAAACAGGACTGTTCATGTTTGAATTCCTTCTTCAAAGCGTGTCCCTTTTCTCAGGGGAACCGAGAGCAAAACTCTAAGTTATTAAGTCTGTTTAGGAAAGACAATTTCAATGATACTAAAAAGCAACAGGTGAAGTAAGGGCACGTTTCTCAGCACGGTGCTTCTGAAGGGGCAGTGGTCCAGAGACATTAGCCCTGCTCAGGGAGAAGATTTGACCTTTGCAAGCAGCCTGGCCAGAAGCACGATGCCGAACCACCCTGTGCCTTGACTTTCTCTATTGTGGAATGGGGATTGTCAGCCTGCCCCAGTCCCTCACAAGACTTTGGAAAGAACCAGTTAGCTGGTGAATGGAAAGATGCTCTGTGAATGGCAAACACTGTCCATGTGAGTCAGAACTGTCTTGGTCACTATGTCATTGCTGCAAACGTGACCCAAAACTGTACGTGGAGTAGGATAGAGCAGCACAGGAGGATTTGTTGAGTCCCAGTGGTGTCTCCAGGAGACAATCCTTTTTTTTCAGGGTGACAGCTGGTCTTTTCTGTGACTTGATGTTCTCAGGAATCTGCTCATTTGCCCATGGGTTTGGGGTATGGGAATTATCAGAGTAATCATGGGGTGGGTAGAAGCACATCTCCTCAATGGGAAAGAACTGAGACCCGCCTTTTCAAGTTAGCTAGATGGCACCTTCAAAGAGGAACTTAAATAGCCCTAAAGGTATGAGTTCAATGTCTCTTCATCACGATGTGTGTGTGCATAGAAATGCCTTAAAGAAACGATGACTCCTGATTATCTCTTTTGAAGAAACACATTGGCTGTGTGACTTTGATCAGGTCACTTTGTCTTTCTGATGTGAGCATTGTCACCTTTAAAGGAAGGGAAACTTCACCCTGCCCTGTCTACTCCACAGGGAGTGTGTATGCATGTGTGTGTGCACATATACACATAATATACACATATCATAGGAGAGGGCAAATGTGGTCACTATGACGAAAGGGAGTTACTGTTTGGTCTCTTCTGGTCTCTTCTACACACACGCACCCACCTACAAGGCGGTAGATGAGGAGAGTCATTCAGAAAGAGGACAGAGTGCGCGTGTGGGAAGTTGGTTTCTGAGAGTGGCCTTTAAAAGGGAGTGAATGAGCCATGTGTGATCAGGGATAATTATTGCGATTATGTGTTTAATGCCTCCTGTGGGCCAGGCATGTGATGAACCATGTCATTGTGTAACCTTTACAACCACCCTGGGAGGTGGCTATGTCTTCTTTTTGCAAACAAGGAATCTGAGGCTCAGAGACATCCACTAACTCACCCAAGGTCACGCAGCAAGGAAGCGACAGGGTTGGTTTAGCATTCTGCTGTGCCTCCTGCAGAATCCGGCCTCCTCCTGGCCCCTGCAGCATAGAGACCAGGGGACAGTGTTTGAGTCAGGGACCCCCAGCTGTGCACAGAGAGTGACAAACCAGTTTCTGAGCCCTTGTATCATTTTTTTGTTTGTTTTGAGCATGCACAGTTTTTGCTTGTTTCCCCCAGGTCACTTTGTCTTCAGTCTTTTGTCATCAGTTTCCTAGTTCTCAGGCCCATAGTTGTGTCACTACTCAGCCTCACGTGTCACTACAAATGCCCCAGCTCCTGGCCTGCTCCACCCTAGGATCCCACCTAGCCACCCAGGCTCCCAGGCAGAGGGTGCGGGACCCACAGTAAGGAGAATGGGAAGAGGGGACTTTGCTCAGGAGGGAAGCCTGTCAGATTCTGGGCTCCTGCAGCAGAGGGTTCCTGGGCCCTGGCTTTGGCCACCCAGGAGACAGGGCCTGCCTGGGCAGAGCAGGGGCTGAGAGAGGTCCTCTGGCTGCCTTGTTTACCGTCGCCCAGACGCCACGCCTGGCCCTGTCAGCCCGGGCCTGCCTGCGCCCTGGGAAGTGGTGGGGAGGGGGTAGTTTCAGTCGCTGATGAAAGCCACTGAAACCAGAACCAAGCACACATGAAAAGGAGGAAAGAAGAGGCACCGGCCGAGTGGCGGTCGCAGGCGTGACTGGGCTTGTCTCCCACTCGGGGAGATGGAGACAAAGACGGCGTCGTCCCCCGGAACGAATGACTGTGCCTCCGCGGAGCTGCCTGTGAGCAGGCTGCTAGGCCTGAAAGAGTCTGAAAGTGATGCCTTCGGTTTCTTGAGTTCTGAGCAATATCCCCAGGCAGAGTGGGCTGTTCATATCCACATTCAGGAGGCCTGGGTGTTGGGAAACCTTGAATGGTGTAAGCTGAGAGGTAGCACCATCAATTCCTGTCTAGACTAGATGTTTGGAATCCAGGTTCCCAAGATGAAAGGGTACATTATGAAGACAGGACATAAATCTACTCTGCCAACAAGCCCCACATTCACCTCGGATTATTTACACCTTCTGCTCCCTCTGCTCACCGCCTGTCCCACTGCAATCCACTTTCAAATTTTGACAGATTCACTTAGTACATCAGACATGTAAGTAGCCAATCATGTATATTTCCATTTTTGAAAGCTCCCTTCTAAGTCCTGCAGTTTTACCTTTTTACTTGGGAGCTTAATGACACCCCCAAATGCTAAGGAAAGGATCATGTTAGTCATGAGCGTGCAGTAAAACCTGGCTGGTGAGAGTCACCAAGTGTGGGTTGCTAATTCCGCCTCCACCGCACCCTTGGTCCCATGCCCAGCACCTCTGCATGGCGGTTACCCAAGGATGTGGGAAGCCGCTGGAGCAAGGCTGCTGACACAGCCCTTTTCAGAACTGCCAACCCAGGCTCCTTGGCAACCACAGCTCACCATCTGCCTAGTCACCCAGGGAGAACACAGAGGTCAGTGAACTGTCGGGGCCAACAGTTCTGTGTGTTGAAAACCAGCCATGGGGACCCAGCCAATATCAGGGAGCTAGTTCTGCCTTTTGCCCAGTCTGGGGTCTAGCATTCCCAACTGTTAGGAGATGCTGGACTTGGATGATCCCTTGAGGCTTAAAATGTAAGAACATGAAGCTGGCTCAAGCCAGGCACTTTATCTACTGAGGTCTCCATTTCCCCATCTCTATCATGAGAAGACTGGACTAGAGGAGTCTCTCGGATCCCTTCCAGCACACGCCATTAGGAAAATAGGATGTGTGGGCTATGAAATCAGAAATGTCCACGTCCATATTCTAGCTCTTCTGTGTGGCCACAGGCAGGCTTCTGAAACTTCTACCCTCAGTTTCCTCATCTGTTATAATACCTATTGTATAATAATCCTATAGGTATGATTATTCCTGGTCTACAACAATGCTAATAACAGCTCACATTTATTGTCTGCTTCCCAGGAGCCAGGCTCTGCTCTAAGTGCCTTGTAAATACCAAGCCAGCTAATTTGTGGGGGAACCTCTGCACAGATTCAAGGCTGTGAAACGCTGCGTCTTTCCCAAGGCCACTCAGCCCCCAGATGCCACGTCTGGGTTCGAATCCTGTAGTCCGACCTTAACTATTGTTCTCTCTCCAAGAAAAACTTCATAAATGTCAGTTTTCTTTCCTTTTCTTCTACTTTCTTCCAGCTCTGCACACTCTTCAGTTTGGTGGCCGAAAGAAGCATCCATCTACTCGCATTTCACCACTCTCCTTTTTGTCCCTCATAGTCACCTGTGTCGGCTGCTATTCTTCCACATTTACTTCCATATTTACTTTGGCAGTGTTTCAGTTAAAGAAAATAGCTTGTGCAAATGTCCTATGGCAGGAGGGGACAAGGAAGGAAGAGCAGGGCAAGCTGAGCTCAGTAAGCTGACAGAGCTCAGACACTCCGGGCTCTGAGGCCCACATGAAGGACTTTTCGTGTATGGGAAGAGAAATGAGAAACTTTTCAAGCCTCTGAAGATAGGAGTGACACGATCTACGCTGTCTTTTTGAAATGTAAGCTCCATCCCACTAGAATCCTTTTCAAGAGCCAGCAATGCCTTCCTATGTCTCTGAGCTGAAGTTTCTCTGCCTCACATTCAGGGCCTCTTCTGTCCAGCATCCAATTAGGGCATGTGTCTGGGTTGGGGGTAAGGTAAGGCGTGTCCTGGATGGGCAGGTGGTCTACTTGGTGTCTAAGACCCATTCGTCCCAGAGAGTCCAGAAGCTTGAGTCCCCATCTCCACCTCCTTTCACTCCTGATGCACACAGTCCCTCACCAGTTCTCACAGGTGGCCCTTCACCTCCTTCCACAAATCTCCCAACTTTCTTTCCAATTAACTTTTTTATACATTTAATCCTTTTTGATGAACTCTGACTTTCCATGTTTTCAGAGATCTGTACATATTCCAACCACCTAGGGCTACACACCTACGAAGTGCTGGGGGCTGTGCTAGACCCTGGCAAGCACACGTAGCCCTGCTTTCAAAGTGCTCACATCTAGTTTCAGGGGGCAGGAAAAGTTGTGTCAACGGATAACTGTTAAAAGACGGAGATAAAGATACAGTGCGGTGGAAATTCAAGGAGGGGAGCGACTGCTTCTGCCTCGGGAGGAGGGATGAAGATCAGCACGGTTGGCCACACTGGAGGCAGCGTTTGATAGGGGGTCTCGATGGCAGATACAGACACTCACACATGGGAGGAGGAACACACCTCATGCAGGGCACAGCAAAGCCAAGGCTGAGAGGCAGGGCGAGCACTGTTCACACCCAGGGAGCTCTGTGTGAGGGGGAGCCTGAACTAGCCTGGCCTCCTTGGGAGACCAGCCTGGGGGATTCGGAGCACAGTCCCACCAGAACAATGCCCCTCTTGCCCGTTCACTGTTTTCCTCTTGCATTTAAGCCTTTGAGCTACGACAAGGCAGGATCTAGCCACTTCTCTTCCTCTATAAACAGTGTCAGCACCTGGAACTCCGATCTGAACAGTAGGGATCCGCAGAGATTCTGAGAGACTCTCACAGGCTCTGCTTTGTGGGCCCTGCAGGAGGACAAAGGACTGAGGCCATGAAGGGGTAGCTGGGCCTTGGGATGCCTACCAAGGCCTTGGGCTGCCACTCCTCAGGCCATTTATACCAGCTATGGTTCTTTGCACCCATGACTGTCAAATCCCTACTCCAAAGTCTCAACTCAAATGCCACCCTGCTCTATGCCTTCTCAGGATCCCCAGAAGGCAATGCTTCCTCTTTGGAAATTGGGAGCTGTCCCTCGCCTCTCCTGCACCCCTGGACACTCCCACTCCACAGATGATTTGTCATGTACTGGCCATTCTTTTCACAGTGAAAGGTGTTTGGGGCATTTCTCTTACCTTCCTAATGTCCTCCAAGACCCTAACACAGCAACCACCACACATTACTTGGCACGAGGAATGCATGTGGCCTGAGATGGTAGTTTCAAAAGGAGGCTCGCTCCCTCCCTAGGCCCTGGGAGCTGCCTGGTGGGGGTAGTGTTTGGTTCTGGATAGGATCCAGGGAACCTCTGGCATTACCTGGAGATGTACTTATCTGACTCTGTGCGTACGTGGCAGCTGTCCCCTCTTCCCTCAGGAAGTGCCTGTGACTTGGTGGCTGGGCACCGGTAAGGTGGGCTGAGAGGCGCTCTGTTCACCTGACTCTCAGCACCGTCAGGCCTGCAGTCTCTGCTTTGAGTCGCTCAGGGGGCAGCGCTTCCACCTTGTGTGCTGTGTGACCTCTCCCTCACGTGCATTAAAAGCAGCAGAAGCCAAACTACATGCCTGCCAGGGAGCTGGGAGAACTCAGTGGGGCTGTGGGAATGAGGTAACCTCTTTCTTTCTCTGTAGTATTTTGGGGTATACAATTTTTTCCCTTTGGGAGAGAATCTCCTCACCCCCAAAGGGGGGATGTGAGTCATGATTTACATGTGGCTCTGCTGATTTACAAACACTTCAACTCCTCTTCACTTCTTGAAATCAGGGCAAGTTATCAAATGACTTTACAAGGCATTTATTGCCTATCTCTACATGACCAGTGGTGCTTTAGGGTTTACAAAAGAATTATAGTCCCAACCTGCTATGCAAGCCTCAATTCCAATAGCATCCAAAATGCCCAATATCCTGGGCAGGGCCAGCAGCAGTCACATGGGGCTGCCATCTCTTCCTTCGTTTGGCCTGTATATTCCCACTGCCAGCAGGTTTTTGCTCCGTTCCCTCCACCTGGAATCCCCTTAAACTTCCATTTGCTTCTTCATTTCTGCTTATCCTTTTCAAGCCTAGCCATAAGTAAGTGGTCAACAGAAAACTAGAAGTATTTCCCCCAGGCAGAATTCCTGCCCCCTCACCTCCTTGCTCTCATCGAAGATGTCCATGACTCTCTTCAAACACCACTTGGTGTCTCTGGCAAATGCTCTCTCACACACAGAGGATGGATCAGTGCTGTGAAGAGAGAGATAAATACCCAGAAGCCAAGAGACCTGGGTCCTGGTCCAGGCTGAACCTTGGGTCTGAGTTTTCCTCTTTAGCCTCTCATCTGTGGAATAAGGAACTTGCCCAGAGCAGGGTTCCTAGTCCTGGCCCTGCCTAGCCCCATCTCCAGGGACCTGTGTCCAAAATACAGATTGCTGGGCTCCCTTTCCAGACTGAATAAATTGGACTCAAAGGGTGCAGCCTAGAGTCTATGTTTTTAGGAAGCTTCTCAGACAACTGGTACATGGCCCATCTGGTCCTTGTCTCAGGACTGGGGTTGAAATTAGTACTCTAGAGAATTTCTAAAATGCTACAGTCCTATGTTTTTTTGAATGATGAATTTTATATGTCTTAATTTGATGCTCCTTGGAATAAGCTGTATCAAAACCACCACCATGAGAACAAGTCTGAGGCATGAAGGGGCAAGCCCTGGGTCATGACTCTGTTTTCATATCTTTCAAGAGGGTACCAGTTTTTGCAGAAATTTCAGGTAGCTGAAAGCACATAGCTATCACCAACCCATTTGTCTTAGTCAACTCAGGCTGCCAAAACAAAATACCGAGACAGGCTGGCTGAAACAACAGATATTTCTTTCTCACAGTTCTGGAGACTGAGAAGTCCAAGAGAAAGGAGCCAGCAGATTCAATTCCTGGTGAGGGCCCTCTTCCTGGCTTACAGATGGCCACCTTCTTGCTCTGTTCTCCCATGGAGGACAGACAGGGAGCTCTTGTGTCTCTTCCTTTTCTTATAAATGCACCAACTCTATCAGAGTAGGGGCCCACCCTTATTGCTTCATTTAACTATTATCACTTCCTCACAGGTCTTATCTCCAAATACAAGTCACAATGGGGCTTAGGGCATTAACATGTGGATTGGAGGGAGGAGACAAACATTTTGTCCATAATCCCATCATTGGCTGATACTTCAGAGAAAGCCACGCTGACCTGACAGGGCAGATTGAGGGCTAGAAAAATTTCATTACCTTATTTTTAAGTTCTAGAGAAATAGCTGCTCTTCCCTCGGCTGCACAGGTGATTCAACATTTACAATCTAAAAAGAGCATGGTTATTCCCCGCTTGTGGTGGTATGAGTTCCATTTGATATCTTGAGTGGCCTCCTGAAATGCTTCTGGACAAGATTCAGGGTGGTTCTGGCTGTCCGAACATCCCTTGTCCCACACATTTCTCAAGCAGAGAGATTTCCAACTTTTTTTTTTTGTGCCAGTTCTGTGATCAACTCCATTTCTTACAAATAACAATGCCTTTCTACCTAAGTCAGTTAACGCTGGTTTCTACTGCCTGCAACTCAGAACTTTGACTGATACACACATCATGTAAGGAATGAGTAAAGGAGTTGTGAGTGTTTGGTTCGAAGCAGGCAAGTCTCTAAGAGTTGCTATTTATCTACAGATATCTGAAGGGCTGTCGTGTGGAAGAGAAACAGACTGCTTCTGTGTGGCTTCAGAAGGCAAAACTAGACCAATGAGAAATGCTTTGAGGAGAAATATTTCAACTCAACACAAAGCCTTCTAAGATAGCCCTCAGGAACATGATGCCTAAGGATGAAGTGAGCTTGCTCTGGGTCACTGCTAAGGTTAGTGAAGGCTGGACCCTTTGTCAAGGATGCTGTACAGAAAGGATCTATTTCCTTAAGGTGTCCCTGCTTTTAAGATATATCTCCATTTTTATTAGGTTGGCCAAAATTTCATTTGCTTTTTTCTGTAAGATGGTTCTAATGGCTCTTAGTTGTCTTGAACTTCATTTGAAACAATTTTGTTAGATAGTATTGTGACAGCTGTCATATCAGTGTGCATTTAAAAAAACTATCAAAATTGGTGAATTTTTGTGTAGCCATTTTAATATTGTAGATGAAAGGAAATAGCAATATTTCAGCATATTTTGCTTTATTACTTCAAGAAAGGCAAAAGCACAACTGAAACGCAAAAAGCAGGCTTGTGCAGTGTGTGGAGAAGGTGCTGGGACTGATCAAACGTGTCAAAAGTGGTTTGCAAAGTTTTGTGCTGGGGATTTCTCCCTGGACGATGCTCCACAGTCGGGTAGACCCGTTGAAGTTGACAGCGATCAAATCGAGACAGTAATTGAGGACAATCAATGTGAGAGCCAACATACTCAAAATATCCAAATCAGTAAAATTATTTTTGAAAATGAAAAATTGTCTTTTACTTTAGGAAAAAAACTAAATGTACTTTTTGGCCAACTCAGTCACTGCATTTCAGGACAATTCAGGTGCCATTTTAGTAATCAGTCTGCCATGGGAGGAAAGGGAATGGAAAAGAAAGGGAGAGAACCCTCTGGTCTCTTGCTTGTTACATTTTTGTATCTTAATTTTCATGATAATAATAAAAAGTAAACCATGTACAAGAAAGAAAATCTTGTTACTATAGAAAAGTATAGAGTAAAAAATACATAGCACCTATAAATCACCACACATTTTGGAGTACGAGTTTCTAGGCTTTTTATATCAATATACACATTAAAAATTTTGGTAATAATTTTATTGAAATATAATTCACATGCCATAAAATCACCCACTTAAAATGCACAATTCAATGGTTTTCAGAACATTCAGTTGTACAATCATCACCACAATTAAATTTAAAATGATTTTCTAACCACTCCCCCAACCCCCTTACCTTTTAGCAGCCACCCCTTATTTTCCCTCTTCTCCGCCCCTCGCCAGCTCCAAGAAACCATTACTCTACTTTGTACCTTTATAGATTTGTCTGTTCTACAACTTTATATAAATATAATATGTGGTCTTTTCATTTATAATATTTTCATGTTTCATCCACGTTGTAGCATGTATTAGTACTTCATGTTAATTGCTGAAAAATATTCCAGTGTATGCCATGTTTTAAAAGTTTACACTTGGTTGATATTTCAGTTGTTTCCACTTTTTGCCCATTATGAATAATACTGCTATGACTATTCATGTTCATTTTCATGTGGGCATATGTTTTTATTTCTCTTGGGTGCATATCTAGTAGAATTTTCAGGTCATTTGGTAACTCTCTGTTTAAGTCATTTGAGGAATTGCCAGACTGTTTTTCAATGTAACTGTATAATTTCACATTTTTGCCAGCAGTGTATGAGGATTCTGATTTCTCCACATCCTCAGTAACGCTCATTATTAGCTTTTTGATTATAGCCATACTAGTGGGTGTGAAGTGGCATTTATTGTGGTTTTTATTTGCATTTCCTGATGGCTAATTATTCATCTTGTCATGTATTTATTGGCCATTGTATATAGTCTTTGAAGAAATATGCAGATTCTTTGCCAGTTTTCAAACTATGTTACTGGTCTTTCTCAATATTGTTTTAAGAGTTCTTTATATATTTTAGGTACAAATCTTTTATTAGATGTATGAGCTTCAAAAATTTTATCCTATTTTTTGGTTGTCCTTTCACTTTCTTGATGGTGTCCTTTGAAGCACAAAGTATTTTTAATGTTGATGAAGTCCAACTTACCTATTTTCCTTTTGTTGCATATGTTTTTGATGTCATATCGAAGAAGCCATTGCCAAATCCAAGCACATGAAGATTTACCCCTGTGTTTTCTTCTCAGTGTTTTACTTAGCTTTACATTAAAGTCTTTGATCCATTTTGAGTTAATTTTTATGTATGGTATGAGGAATGGGTACAATTTTATCCATCTGCATGTGGGTATCCAGTTGCCCCAGCACCTTCTTCATTGAATTATTTTTGGCACCTGTGTCAAAAATCATTTGACCATAAACGTGAAGTATTCTGCTGGAGTCTCAATTCTGTTTCGTTGGTCTACGTGTCTTTTCTTACACCAGCACCACAATGTCTCGATTTCATAGTTTCAGAGTAAGCTTTGCAGTCAAGAAGTGTGAGTACTTCCTGTTGTTTTCTTTCCAAAATTATCTTGACTCTTCTGAGTCCTTCAAATTTCCATATGAATTTAAGATCAGCTTATCAATTTCAGCATAGAATCCAGATGGAATTTTGATGGAGTGCATTGAATCTGTAGATCACTTTGGAAAGTATTGTCATCTTAACAATATTATGTCTTAGGATCCATGAACATGGAATATATTTTCATTTATTCAGACCTTAATCTCTTTCAACAATGTTTTAAAATAATTTTTACAGTATACATTTGGTATTTCTTTTGTTAAATTTATTCTGAAGTATCTTATTATTTTGATATTGTAAATTAAATCATCTTTAAAATTTCATTTTGCTGAACTCATTAATTAGTTCTAATAGATTTTTAGTGAATTTCTTAAAATTTTCTACATACAAAGCCATGTTATCAGCAAATAGAGATAGTTTGATTTCACCTCCAATCTCAGTGCCTTTCATTTTGTTTTCTTGCCTAATTACTCTGGCTAGAACCTCTAGTATAATGCTAAATGGAAGTGGCAAGAATGGATGTCCTTGTCTTTTTCTTGATCTTAGGGAGAAAGCAATCATTCTTTCACCCTTAAGTACGATGTTAGCTGTGAGTTTTTGGTAGGTAGGTGCCTTTTATGAGGTTCAGGAAGAATCCTTCTATTCTTACTTTGTTGAGTATTTGACCATGAATGGTGGGGTGTTGACTTTTGTTGAATGCTTTTTCTGCTTCTACTGGGATGATTATATATTTTCTGTTTTTATTCCATTGATATAGTATATTGTATTAACTGTTGTTTTTACTTTAAATCAATTTTGCATCCCTGAGATAAGTCCCACTTAGAGCATATAACCCTTTTTATATGTAGTTGGATTTGATCTGTTAGTATTCTGTGAGGGTTTCTGTGTCTACACAAGAGATACTGATCTGGCATTTTCTTTACTTTTCATGTCTTTGTCTGGTTTTGGTATCAGAGTAATACTGGCCTTACAGAAATAGTTGGGAAGTATTCCCCCCTTATGTTAGTTTTCTAGGGCTGTCATCACAAATTACTACAAGCTGGAGGCTTAAAGCAACATAAAGCTTTTCTCTCACAGTTCTGGAGGCCATAATTCTGAAATCAAGGTATCCACAGGGTTGGTTCTTTCTGGAGGCTCTGAGGGAAAATCTGTCTTCCTCTCTCCTGGCTTCTAGCAACTCTTGGTGTTCCTTGGCTTGTAGAAGCATCATTCCAATCTGTTCCTCTCTCTTCACATGGCCTTCCCCTTTGTGTGTCTCTGTGTCTTCTCTTTTTATATCTTTGATAAGGATTTAGGGACCACACTAATTCCAGGATGATCTCATCTCAGCATCTTTAACTTAATTGTATCTGCAAAGACCCTATTTCCAAATAAAGTCACATCCATGAGTACTGGGGATTGGTATTTGGACATACTGTGGGGGGCTACTATTCACCTGCCTAATGAACTGTCAATCCTTGAAAAGTCACTTACTCACTCATTTGCTCACTCCTTCAACAGTTACCCCAAAGGTCATAGGAGGAAATGGAGATACAGTAATGAATTGGATAGAGTCCTTGCCCTGAAGTATATCACTGCCCATAGGGCCTTGGGGCACAAATAACTAAAATATAAAGAAGGATGTGGTAACAGCCATTAAAAAATGGAAGGTAAAGGACTAATGGGAACAGACCAGAAGAGGGATGGGCTTTCAAAGCAGAAGGTAACATTGTCAGCAAAGGCAGGCACTAGAAAGCAAATGCAGATCAGAGATTGCTACTGTTGAGTTTGGCAGGAATATGAGGGGCATTGGTGGAAAGAGTGGGTGAGAAGGCCAGAGAAGCAGTCACCAGAGAACTCAGACTCCAATCATGATAGTTCATTTTAGGGCTTGTGATGGTAGACTGGGATGTTCCAGCTGCTGGATCCCAATTTATAACATCAACAACCTCCAAAACTAGCCTGGAGGTCTATGGCTCCAGGTAGGGATCATCTTGAGCTGATCCTGCAGGTAGAAGATGCCAGCTGACCAGGAACCTCATGTACCTTCTGGGGCAGGCCTCCTGGATGACTCCCCAGAACCAGTCTAGCTCCCCAATCCAGGCTCATGCGGAAGCCAATTCTGAACATCTTCCTTCCTCATCTGGCTGAAAAATCCCCGTAGCAAAGTAATCCCCAAGCTTCATTTCTTCCATGCAAATTTTGCTACAAAATGTGATCACACCAAACAGAACTGGGGCTGTTCCTTGGAGCTCAGTGAATGCAGATAGGTAGGGTACACTGTCTCACTTCTGGAAGTCACAGACATAGCGGTGGTGATGGGGAGTATTGTTGCTCCAGAATCCTGTGGTCAGGGTCCTGTCAAGGGGTCCCTGCAAGACTTGGAGAGTGAAGCGTGGAAAAGAGGATCACACTCACTAGACTGCAGGGCCCTTGAGATTCCGAGTGAAAAGTTTTGCCCCACCCCATTGGACCTTATCCACAACCTCTTCCCTCTGAAGGTCAAAGGCTGGGGACAAAGAGGAAAACAGAATAACATCATAAAATCTTCTGGAACAGCTAGTCCCAAGCAAATTTACACAAAGTTGTTTGAAGGGAAGCATGTCCTGGAAGTGTAACAATAAATAGCCGTATTGGGCCACGCCACTTCTGCCACGGAAGAGCAGGCTCAGGAGCTGATCTCCTGGGAGGAGCCCCCTTCGGTGGAACATTTAGTCACACAGGAAGAGCACATGCTGGTGGGGCCTTCCTTTCTGCAGCACCATCTGGGTGAAAAGCAGGTCAACATATGCAGACTCGGAAGCAGAGGTTATGACATGGCTTATGCAGGGACTTCCCTCTCTGAAGCCACAGTTGTCTCAGATTCAAAATGAACACTGCTTGCCTCCGTTCTTGTGTGTCCCTTATCTAATTCAGTCTGGGGCCCTCCCTGAGCCAGAAAGCCCTCCTGAGACAGGCCCACTGTCATCCATAGCCAGCCCCACGTGCTGAAAACAGCTTGTGCTTTGCCCCTGGAAGAACTGAGAGCCCCAGTAGATTGGAACCAGGAGACCTGACTTCTAGTGCCAGCTCTGCCACTCACATTCTTGGTGGCTTGGGGAACCTCATTCAGTATCTCTGGGACCGAATTTTCTCTGAAATAATTCAGGATTCAGTGATATTTATGTGTTGCAAAGCTCCTTAGGGCTCTACTTCAGGGGTTCTGAAGCTGCAGCCTACTGGCCAGTCCTATTCACAGCCTGTTTTTATAAATAAAGTTTTAGTGGGACACAGCCACACCCATTCATTTGCATATTGTTTGTGGCTGTTTTCATACTACATAGCAGAGCAGGCAGTTGAGAGAAACACCCATTGGGTGGCTCCCAAGCCGAAAATATTTACTATTTGGCCTTTTATAGAAAAAGTTTGCCAACCACTACTCTAGGCCAACCAGTCATCTGAAGAGCAAGGAAACTGAGGCAAGCAAACTGCCAAAACTCATAGAGCAATTCAGAACAGAGGCCAGGACAGCCCGGCCTTCCTGATCCGCGTCAGCCAAAAGTTCTCACCCGGCCAAAGGCTCGCCATCCGATTGCAGCGTTGAGTAGAAGCTGTATTGGGGGACAAGCCTGTGGAAATGGAGGAGGTGATTCCCAGGCAAGAAGTGTGTGCACTGGGGGCAGGGCCCAGAGACTTCTGCGGCCGCAGTCGCGGGGAGGCTGCGTGGCAGGCACGACCCAGTGCAGTGCTGGAGCTGCAGCACCGAGGCCCCGTGGCTCTCCCGAAAGGCGGCAGCGTTTCAGGTGGGAAGCAGAGGAGCGCTGGCCTCTAAGGACATTTTAACCACAGGTCACAACTCTTGGTAAACTTTGGTTGGCTTTTGAACCGCGGGGAGACATTTTTTTCTCGCCTTTGACTCCCTGGGCTACTTCCTCCTTCTAGCATTTATTAATCTGACTGGTTAACCATTGACCCCAAAAGGCAGCCTCCTCTTGTTTCAAATCCTGTTCTCCGGGTTGGCTTCAGAAAAGAGCTCCCACTAAACAAACCTCCTTTTCTTCTCTTTCTCTTCACAGCCAGCGTCAAGTGATAAAGGAGGTGGGGTCAGGGGTGCCATGTTTGCTATAAAAGACACACCCCAAAACCTGGGCCCGGGGAGGGGAGGAGGCCCTTCTGATGCAGGCCAGCCATGTGCAGAAAGTCGTCAGCTACAAGACAAAAGCAACCTAATTTAATTGGGTGGGGGTACATTTTAGAAAAGAAATTTGTAAAATTGTTAATTTATTTGATTTCTCAATCATTGAAGAAACTATTGTATTTCCTGCTTCTAAACAATTGCTATTTTGCTTTTTAATTCCCCCAGTTACAGGGGAATGGTCCGGGGAAGAGGATCATTAAAACAGAGCAGGATATGGAGATGGCTGCTGACAGAAGTGAGAAGACAGAGGGTCTGTGGCGATTTGGGGGAAGAGCCCTCAGAACAGAAAGGCCTCATAACCTGGCATCAGCTGCATTACCACTGTCCTCGAATTGTTAGAATCCTCTAGAACGTAAGCTCCATGAAGGCATACTGCTGTGTTTCTAGCACCTAGAATAGTTTCTAAAATGGATACAATGCTCAAATATGTGTTGAATGAATGAATGAATGAATGAATGAAAAATTAGTGGTCTGATCACTGGTCACAGTCTTTTAGCAGGCATTGGAGGCTCCACAGTGGTTCTTTCAGAGGCTGCTCCCCACCTGGGAGAGAAACCACCATGGCAAATTTCATGGGAGACAAGAAGAGGGACTCTCTCCTGATGCATTGAGACAAACTCCAGAGAAACACCACTCCCACGGATAGTATTACTACCAAGCACCCAGTGACACCCAGTGACCAACACAGCTCTTCTGCTGTGAGATTCTACTTCTCATTTAAGGAGGCACTATACCTATAGGCAGCTATACTTTATTCTAATAAACCACTAGTTAGTGAGCACTGATATTGGGTCAGGCATTTTACATGTACATTCTCATTTCGTCCTTACAATAAGCTTGCTAGGTAGGTATCATTACCCTCATTTACAGGTGAGAAAATAAGAGGGCAACAAATTTGCTTAAAGTCACATAGCAGAGTTTGAATCAGGCTTAGGCTTCTCTGACTCCAGAGACACTGTTCTTCCCGCTTACTACTCATTCACCCTCTATCTCTGTGAACTGGACAATGCACTTCTTTCCAGGCCTCACTTTCCACATTCTCAAACCTAGGTCGCCAAGTGATGCTATGTAGAAAAGTTTTTACACATGGGTTTGTGAACAAGTGACTTCATTCCTTAGTGAGCCACAATATAATTTTGCTTTTGGAAGTTGAAATAACAACACCCTTTATTGAGGGGAGCTGAAATGTTTCCTACCCACTCAGACTGGGGATGCTATGAGCCACCCTGCTGAGTCCTGGCTCTGCTTTCTTTTCTAAAGTCAAGAGGAGCCCAGCTGGGCCCCAGTACCAGCCTTGCTTCTCCGGTTGCAGGTATTTACAATGGTCCTATCTTCTTTTCCATTTGTTCTGGGCAAAACTAAGAGTCAGCAGAACCCTGCAGGGGACCTGGATGCAGGGCAGCATGCCAGTGCAGGCGTCCCTGTGTTTTGTGAGCACTTGTCCTAAGGCACCGGCACACGTGCTTCCTTCTGAAACTGAGCTGGTTGGGGAAGAAGATGAAGGAGGGGTGGCTTCTAAAGGGTAAAAACCCGGAGGAACTAGCTGTGTTCCCAGTGGCCTTGAGCTGTAATTCACTTACTGCCCAACTGAGGAGATAGGGAGATTCTCAACTCTATAAAGAACCTTAATGATATTTAAGCTTTTATTAGCTGCAGAATCCAGTGTGTAAAACAATTAAAAGCCTATCCTTCTGGCCTTGTTTTAGGGGAGTTGTTTGTCCTTCTCTGCCCTGTGGGGAAGGAAGGGACTACACTCAACTCCAAGGCCAAGTAAGGTGGGGTCTCAACATGAATCTGTTTTAAAGATGGAGGTGCCTTCAGGTGAAGGGGAATGACACTTCAGTCTCTGTCCCCTGATTGCTGAGAGTTTGACCTGCAGGCTCACCCTGATATCCCCATCCAAATGGACTGCAGAAGGGAAGCAGATTCCTGGGACAGCTTACCGCACATCCCCTGAAGGAAAGGGGTACATGTAAGCACAGAGACAGTGCCCGCTTCCTTCTGGCCTTGACAGCCTGGCTGGTACCGACAGGAATTAAGGAGGGTGGAGTCTGTGCTGACAAAGGGAGGAACAGGCACCTCCTCCCAGTTTCCTCAGGCCTTCTGAGTGTGTCTCTGGCAATTCCTGCGGCTCCCAGTGAGCAAGCACAGAGCACAGAAAAGACAGTAGCCCCAGGACTGCCCTGTGGCTGCCAAGTGAGGGAGCACCCTCACAGAGCGGAAGTTGGGGGTATAAACACCAGCAGGGCCCTGGCCTGAGGGGTGCTCTGTTATAAGAGGGACCAAGATGGAGCTTAAAAATAACATATTCACTCTTCCTAGAGAGTTGGCCACATTGGTGTAGGCTACCGCAGCTCAAAGAACCAGAGTGAGGCCAGGGACACCTTCCTACCACACATGGCACCAGACATACAAAATGACCTTCACTTCCCTTGGCCCTCCTTCCTGCTCCAACTCATAAAGAAGGAAGTCCAGAACAGGAAGAAGAAGATGAAAAGAATGGGCCTTGCATCTTTCCTACACAAATCCTTCCAGGCAGAAGGATAGCCAGCACTGGGGGGAAGGGAAAGCTCTGAACCAGGCGTGAGATCGATGAGTTAAGGGAAGTTCAACTGATTTTTTTAAAGATAATATTCACATAACATAAAATTCACCATTTCAAGCATTTTAAAGTGGCTTTTAGTACATTCACTTGACTGAGATTTAATTAACTAGAAATGATAAAGTATGTCCATGAGGCCATTAAGGGATAGGAGAAAAAGCAGAAAATGAAGAACAATTTTATAATAATTCTATGAACCTTTATTAATACTGAGCATCTCCATTTGTTTATCCCACAGGTACCTCAAATTCATCAGGCCCCAGAGGTTCTGTCCCAAGAGCCCTATACACCTGACACCACCTTGTCACTCAGGTGTCAGTGTAAGCATCCCTTCCATTGCAAGGCCTTGCCTGGCTACCACCACCTGCCTGCCCAGGCACATACCACTGTAGTTTAATAGTTTTATTCTTCTTGTTTTATATTTTCCACACTGCTTACCACCCTCTGAAACAATCTTACTGATTTACTTGTTTGCTGGTTTCTTCTCAGTGTTCACCCTTGAAGTGTAGATTATAAATTTTGTGAGGACAGAGACCTCTCCTGCCTGTTCTCCACTCTGTCCCCTGAATCTAGAGCTGCCCTGCTGGGTACAACACCCACAAGCCACCTGTGTGCCTTGAGCTTCTGAAATGTAGCTAGTCCATGTTGGGATGGATGTGCTGAAAGTGTAAAATATACACCAATGTCATAGACTAAAATAATGTAAAATATAAATATACCCATTTTTATATTAATTACCCATTTAAATAATACTTTGGAACTATTGGATTAAATAAAATACATTATTATAAATTAATTCTACTTGTTATTTTTTCCTGTTTAGAATATGGCTACTAGAAAATTTAAAATACATGTGGTTCCCATTGCATTTCTATTTGGACATCACTTCTCTCCACCATCTTTGGCTCAATGAACAGATAAGTATTCGGTGAACATTTGTTGCACAAAAACGTGTGGCCACGGTGACCTTTCTAAGGGCACATCTCGTCGTGTCTTCACTTACTAAAAACCCATTTTCAGCTAGACCAGAGTTCTACTTTGTGCCCTGATATACGCAGCCATCACCATCAGACCCTACCACTCCCACTGGTTGTGTTACCTGCTCTTCTCCCAGCAGGCTATGCTGTCTCTCTGCACGTGGGTCTTTCTGATGGGCTGTCAGCCCTCCACCATGTCCAGTGGTGAGCTCCCAGCCATTTTTCAAGGTGCAATTCAATGTCATCTTTTCAGAATCCTCCCCTACTCTATTGGCAGAATCACCTTATCCCCTGGCAGAACAACCAGTGAAATGAGGCGCATTACTTCAGTGTGTCACATCCTATCAGTCACTGCCTCGTGCCACTCTCATGGTAGATTAGGGCTCCCTGAGGATGAGCAGGGCCTTGTCTTATTCATCTTTCATTCTTCAAACCTAGTGTAGTCTTCAGGTTGACTGGTTTCAGCTGCTCCCAATGAGCAAGCACAGAGCTGTAACCCATTTCCACCTGGGGATGGGTCACAGCCAGAGTGATGTTGGGACTGGGATCACCTGAAGACTAGCCTGGGCTGGGTTTCCAAGATGGCTTCTTCACTCACTTGCTTGAAGCCTCAGCTGGGGTGCCTGGAAGAACTGGGACCTGACTTGGTGGGCCTTTCCATGCGGCTAGTTTAGGAGTCCTCATAGCACGGGGATCTCAGGATTGCTGGACTTCTTATCTGCAGTGCCTTTTCTCAGAGAGAGCACTCCCAGAGACCCAGACCACAATTGCAAGGATCCCTATGACCTGCTGTGGAAGTCAAACAACATCATTTCTGCTACTTGCCATTGCCCCAAAGTAAGTCACGGGGTGTTACCAATTCAAGAGGAGGGGACTTCCTAGTAACATGGATGCGGGAGGGTCATTTGGAAAGTGTTCGATCTGAAACTTTAACCTGTAAAGACAAGTGAAACTCAGATAGCAAATCTGGGAACAACACATGGCAAAAGTAGATAGTGTAAACATATACGTTTAAATAATATACTTTCAATGGGGCTTTGGGCCTCAACTGTGTATTACATTCTACACCACACAAGCCATCAAGGTACACCTATGACACTTTGGGGCAAACGAACATTTGTGAGACTCTGTAAAAGACAAGACATTAACAGTTTATGAGAGAGGCCAAAATCATGTGGAGAAATCCGCAGGAAAACTTTGCTTACTGGTGGGTCAGAGCTTACAGCAATTGGTACAGATGTGTGAATGTTCAACATGTTATTAATAATAACAAAAAATTAGAAAAGAGCCTTGATATCTAGTGTAACCATACACTGAACCATTGGGCAAGCATTAAATACTGCTTAATGAATTTTAATGGCAAAGCGCATAACAAACTCTTAGGTGAAAAAAATATCAATACGGAAAACTTTGCATAAAATGTTCTTCCGATTATGTTCAAATATGTACATGCATAGAAAACGAACTGGAAAGGCATATATCAAAATTTCAACAGTAAATGCAGCCACGTAGCAGAATCATGGAAATGTTTTAAACTTTTCATCTTTCTGCTTTTGTATCCCACAAGTTCCATACCGTGAGCATGTACTACTTTTATAGTCAGAAAAGAAAATTAACAGTGAGTGAAACCCCACTGGAAAGTTGAGGCTGAATCATGGCCCCAAGTTCCCACCAAAGCCTTGGACCCCGGGGTGTCTAGGGATCAATATAATTATTAATGAGGCCTTATCAGCTACTGCCTTACACCAATATTTTATGGTCTCACAAGAGTTTGTTAACTTTTCTAGACTTTGGTTACGTACTACATAAAATTAGGGTATTGGCCGATAAGATTATATCTGTAGAATTTCAGAATTTAGAAGCACTTTCCCTTATCTTATTCGATCCTGACGATAGCCCAATGGTAGAAGCAAACCCAATCTTGCTGTCACCATGTGACCCAGGAGCAAACAGGCTCTGAGAGTTAAGGTCACTAGCCCAGAGTCACACGATGGTCAGCAGTGGTCAGGGTTTGAAACCAGGTGTTCAGCCTTTACACCGGGGGCCCTAGCTCCTAAATCAGAGTTCCTTTTCTATCTGAACTGTAAACTCCCATCCTGTTATAAAATTCCAGCCAAAATTTCCGCCTTCTGAGGCCACATAAACGAAAACTAATCTATCTTCTTTATTTCTGTATTCTGAGGATCTTAAAGGCAGCTCTAATGCCTCCTTTGAGTCACACACATCTTTAGTTCCATCTGCTCCTCCTCAAACAGCATCGTTGGGGGGCTGCATACCATTTTAGAATCATAGAACTTCAGAACTGGAAAAAAAATCTTTAAAGGTCATCTGGCCTAAGCATCTCCTGTCGGCCTTTTACAGACACCTTTTCATCTGAAACCTGTGTCCCTCAACAATGCTCCTGAGGGGTGCCTGGAGCGGAGAGGGGGTGATAAAGGTGCCCTTTCCCCTGCCGAGCCACCAGACATCGGCCAGGTTACCTTCATTCAAAGAGGGGATATGGAGGCTGCAAAGTGCAAGGCAGGGTGACTCAGCCTTTTAATAAGGACATGGCGCACAATGGAAAGATCTGAGAGTTCCAAAGGGAAAGAGACTCAGAAAGGCCAAGACAACTCACACACAGAGAAAGCCACTTAGAACAAATCCCCAGGGCCAAGAAGAAACCCGTGGAAAAAAAAAAAATCTCTCTTCTGAGAGAGCTCTATTGTGTGTGCTCTGGGTCAAAAGAGCCTCCCTGCGCAAAGGGGCTCCCCCACCTGCTGGGACTCTCTAGAATGTGTTCTTTTTCTTCGGCCTGGGTTCAGCAAACTTCCTGCTTCCTCTATCCCAGGGCAGTGAGCCCCTTCTGCACCGGTCAGCAAGGGCGATCGGGCTTGGCAGCTGTGGTGGCAGCTCCCCGGGCACTGGCACAAAGTTACTCAGTAAATACCGCACGCAGCTTTGATAATTTCTTGCTTCACTGGTCTCTTGAGATTCTTTCCATCTGCATTAAGAAAAAGGAGTTGCATTTTCTTTGGTTCACAAATGCAGATACTTTCATTTTGTGGAGGACTTATAGAAATCAGTGCCTATTTTTAATATCAACACATTGAATAATATATTTAAACAAACAGCAAGCAAAAATTTTAAAAAGCTCCGCCTCCCCCACCCCAAACCTTCATGAAAACTTTGTTAGTAAAGACACTGAAGGAAAGAAGGGGAAGGGCCTTGTTAAAGAATGAGTATAAATGGCCGGTGGACAAGGACAATGGGGTGAGGATTGACTATGGGAGCAGGAGGAAAATTGGGACAACTGTAATAGAACAACAATAAAAATAAAGCAAAACTCTCTTCAGGTTGACTGGGAATACTTTATGTTGGAACGCCTTTTATGCACATGAAAAACCATAAGGCATAAAAATCCCACTACTGTTTTCCCCTCCAAATAAAATCCTTTTGTGTTGATACATGTTCCTTTATTATGTCCAGTTTTAGGGTTCTCACAAACAGATCCTCTGAGGTCGTACTCCTTTGTTTCTAGGATTCCCTGAAATTATTTCATGTAAAGAAAGGAATTCTCATTAGATATGCATATCAAAGAACTGTAAACCTCAGACTTCAGTAGTTACTTCACCCCACCTGTTGTCAGAGTCCCTCTAAGGCGGTCTTACTTCCACTTCGTGCCAGGCTGGTGCATGCTAAGAATTTGAATGACGTTCTCATTAATTATCACAATAGCCACATGAGAGATGCATAAGCTCCATTTTCAAATGATGAAACCAAGTTGAGAGAGGTTAAGACACTTGTCCAAGGTCACACAGCTAGTTAATAGGAGAGCAGGACAGAGAGACTCCTGAGTCCTTCTCCTTCAGATGGTCCTCCAGCCACTGCCCCAACCCCCCTGGTCAGAAACTCATCTCCCTAGACAACTCATTGTAGTTGAGGCTGTTTCTGTTGTTTTAGGGAGTTCTCCCTTGTACTGAGCTAAAGCCAGCGTCCTTGTAACACCCAACCAACTGTAGGTGTGATTCCATACCTCCAACAGGAGCCAGACCTGTCACTGAGGGTATTACCGAGAGGGCATTCTAGGAAGTGTAAACTGGTAACCCACGTAC
This sequence comes from Macrotus californicus, assembly GCA_007922815.1. Lineage (NCBI taxonomy): Eukaryota > Metazoa > Chordata > Mammalia > Chiroptera > Phyllostomidae > Macrotus > Macrotus californicus. The sequence goes on along the minus strand of VMDR010000656.1, from coordinate 50,485 downwards.
TAGGAAGTGTTGTTCCCATGCTCTGGATCAGAAGAAGTTGATGATGGTATACAAAGTAGTATCATCCTTGGGCAGCATGTCATCCAAGCCCGCAGCTTCTGTACTGTCAAGAATACAGAACTCTGGGTTTCGAGATTAGGCGGGGGGTGGGGCGGGGGAAGCAGACAGTGGACCACAACCCCCACGCCACAGGCTTGTTCATAGAAAGACAGTCAATGCAGGAGGGAGACACATGCTCTGATCAGATATAAGCACCAGGTCCCACCCTGCATGGGTCTGCAAGCTTTCCCTGGGTCTTGGATGGTAGTGACCTAGAAATACAGGCCACAGCCGTCATGATTTTAGACAGGCTGTGTGGAGGCCTCAGCAAGTTCCCTGACCTCTTATGCCCTCTTCCTGCACATGTAGCTCTTCACCACATTGTCTCATCGTTAATTGTTTACATCAGTCCCTCCTCTAGACTGTGACCTTGTAGTGCAGGGTGAGCAGACAATGGTTCACAGGCAAATCTGTCTGACCAGCTGTTTTTGTAAATAAAATTTTGTTGGAATGCATTTATGTCCATTCAGTTTTGTGTTGTATGTGGCTGCTTTCTCTACAGTTGCTGAGTTGAGCAGTTGTAATAGAGACTGTGTGGGCCATAAGGCCTAAAATATGCACTATCTGTCCCTTTACACAGAAGTCTGCCAACCCCTGTTCTAGAAAGCAAACACAGGATATTGTTCATCTCTGTATTCCCAAAGTTATAGCCATAATTTCTTTACATGGAAAATAGTAACAAGTGAAATATAAAGGAGTTATCATATTGGGGGGCAGCACAGGTGAAATACCTAGCACAGTGCCTGGCATGGGACAGATGCTCAATACCTATTTAGTGAATAAGTGAATGTAGTAGAAGGTCAATCCACCCAGAAAGAAATGATGGATGTAAAAGCACTTCCCAAGCCATAAAACCCTCTGAAAGAGCATGGCAGGTTCTCATCACTAATGTCAAATAGAGAAATGTTCTGGAACAAAATCTGCCCTCCCTTCTGGCTTCCCAGATCCTGATTTTTTACGAGCTAAATCTCACAGACAGTCTTAATTTATTTAGGCTGATTCATATTCCAATTTTTACAAGGCTGCTCTTCATTCTTCTCACTTGACATGTCCCTGTAGGTACTGATTCTTAGGTTAGATCTTGAGCTCCTTAAATGAGAGCTACCAAAGATTGACTAATATGATGGTTTTGTACCGAACCAGCCTAGCAAAGCTCACACCACACTTCCCAGATTTCCCTTCTTTGTATGGCCCTCCTTCTAGTTGGCCACAGAGAAATAGGTATGAGATTTGGAAGGCAGAGTGAGAGAATAATTATTCCAATTGAAGATCAGGTGCATGTCCCCAGGTGCACAAGCATTGTCACTGATCTGCTCGCTCACCTCCTTGGCCTGAGGCAGGATCCCACTCTTCAGCCTTTCCAGCTCCCACTGAGCCCTGGGTCAGGCATGAGCGAAGCTCCATGGCTGAGGGCATGAGCTTCTTCCGTAGGCCACCCACCTTGTCAGGGTTAGATGTGGTGAGAGACGGGCATGCCTCCCAGGTTGTTCTCGCTCTCTTCTGCTTCAGACCCAACTCGCCGTTATGACTGCAGTGACTTCAGAACCACCAGCAGACGCAGAAGCAAGTCTCCCCCAGAGTTCTTCACCAGTTGTCCTTTGTGGTCCCTGGTTAGTAACTTTTCTCCTCCAGACCCTAACATCCACAACTTCTTTCACAATTGTGAAAACTCTAATGTCTGCAAAAAATTCTTTGTTTTGTATCATTGAGAGTGACTCTGCTTCTCTGCTCAAACTATGAGGAAAAGAATCTAAAGGCTGAGTTCTCTGAATTGGTCCTGGATTTGTATTCTGGAAAGGGTTCTCTGTTCTGATTATATTTAAAGGCATGATGATCCTGAGGCCGGTGGTAAAAGGGACACTGGTACTGCATGGCATGCAGTGCCAAAATAGCTATTTAAAATATTACCTGTAATGCCTGTAATTAAATGCCTATGGAAGGCCAGGTGTAAGTAGTTGCTGCCATAGATTATTTTAGTGAAAATAAGGGGGAGAAAGGGATTGATAGAGAGCTTCTAAATGTGCTGGAGAAAGAAAATTACGATCTTAGGGCTTTAAGTCCCCAACTCAAGGAGTGGATAAGGAAAACCCATAGAACCTATGGCTACAGGGCCAAGATTTCTCAAAATCAATCCTAAACTCGAACCTTTGGCTGAATAATGCAAATTAAAGTTACAACTTCATAGGGCCTTATATTAAAGTTAGGACACGGACTGAGGAGAAGCGGTTCCCTGAAGACTGGGGTAGAGACGTGTGGGCAGGCTCAGATGAAGCTGGGGTGCTTGAATTCTGAATTTCGCTGAGCCTTCTTTACAAGCAGTAGCAGCACTTACCTCCTAACTGAAGAGCTCAGTCTACCTTTTCTGAAAAAATTTCCATTGGACCTGGACCAGGACCAAGGCCCTGAAGTACCTTGCAGAAAACTACTGATTCTTCTCAATACCCATCCCCAGGCCATCTCGTTGCTTCTAGACCTATAACTAGACACAAGCCTCAGCAGGTCCCAGGGATTATGGATAAAAGTGTGACCCATGTGAAAATGTTGTACAACAAAAGAACTGCAAACTTCTTCTAATGTATATTCAGAAGAACCTGAGGAATATGTTTAGAAATGGATCTTATTGATGTTATATCAGGGTGATAGGAATACAATTCTGAATCAGGCCAAATATGTCAATATAGGTACAATGAGCACAGATTTTTCAATTTAGTGTGTTACTTCATTCAAGTAACAGTTTGCTTGGTTCACTGAACTATAAATTCTAGACCCAGTGATGGCCTATCCCTGGTGCAATTGAAATATTATAACTTTCTCAACATAATGTAGAGGAAGGTGGCCAAAGGCTAAGGAAATCAGAATTCTGGAGTAGATTTATTATGTGAGACCTGTCTATTCACCTTCTAATTATATTTCCAGAGTGTCCCAAGGATACTCCCTTTACAAGGACTTGTGATATGGTATGAATATCACAAGGGGGGCCTCCATATCTCTGAAGAACCTATAGTAGCCATTGAAGTGGGTTCCATGAACTCATGGAGATGATGGGATGTCCAGGTAGCAGCAGTCAAGTGTAAGGCACTTAATCATCTGAGAATAGGGATTACCGTAATGCACAGCAGAGTCAAAGCATTAATCAGAATAATTTGACCCACAGAGAGAGCTCTTTGGCATTGGCTAATTGATCATAGCATCCTGAAAACTGAAATTGATGTGTGGCCTATACAAGTCTCATTTGATTTATGTAAATTAAAAAGCTCTAGGTCTGGTAAACAGAGGTGACCTGATTACAGTAGAAAAACATGGTTCCCTCAGTCAATTCCCAGATTTCAGCCAGTTGTCACTCAGTCCCATCACTGTTTAAATGAAAGAAAGCTGATTCCATGAGGGAGGAGCTACTAGTCAGCCCAAAATCTGTACAGTAAATCTTTTTTTAGCCTTCCCCGAAGGTACCTGAGGACATTTGCTAGTGTGACGTTGCATTGGGGAAAGGCAAATGACCATATCTTTCAAGAATTACTGGGTATTGGTTCTGAATTGACTAATTTCAAGAGACTGAAAATGCCACTGTGGTTCACAGTTAACATAGGAGCTCATGGAGGTCAAGTGATCGATGGAGTTTTGGCTTGGATTCATCTCACAGTGGGCTCAGTGTGTCCCTGAACACCCTGTAGTTATTTCCCCGCTTCCAGAATTGATCATTTTAGGAAAAGGCATACTCAGCCACTAGTAGACTCTCCACACTGTTTTCCTTATCCACGGAGTAAGAGCTATTATGGTAGGAAAAGTCAATTGGAAGCCAGTGAAATCACCTCTCCCTACAAAAGATTAAATTAAAGAAACGTATTTCTGGAGGTATGGCAGAAATCATGGCCTGGAAAGATGCAGAGATGGTGAACCCCACTGCACCCACGTTCCGCTTGCTTATTTGGCCTGATAAATGCATCTGGAAGAGTAACAGTGGACTAAGTTTAGTGGACTAAACTTAGTTGGTAGTGACCCCAGCTGTAGTTCCTTTTCCAGATGTGATTTCATTACTGAAGAAAATCAACACAACCTTTGGTAGCTATTGATCTGGAAAATGCTTTCTTCCTTCTCTATATCTCTGAATAAAGGCCACCAGGAGCAGTTTGCTTTCAGACAGCAGGGCTAGCAATATACCTCATTGTCCTGCCTTAGTGCTATATTAACCCCCCAATTTCCTGTCATAATCTAATCCCAGGAACCTTGAGAGCCTCTCCATTCCACAGGACATCACACAGGCCTACGGTGCTGATGATATCGCGCTGATTGGTTCTGGTGGGCAGGAAATAGCAGCTACTCTGAATACCTTGGTAAGAAAAAAAAACAAGAAGATGGAAGAAAATAAATCTCAAAAAAAAAAAATCAAGGACCAGCTATTCTGATGAAATTTCTGAGTCCAGCAATGAGGACATGTTGAGGCATTCCATCCAAAGTGAAGGAGAAGCTGTAGCATCTGGCCTCTCCTACTGCTGACGAAATGGCAGAATGCCCCCAAAACCTCTGGATTTTGGAGGCAACTGTACTTCATTTAAGCATGGTACTTCAACTCATTTATTGAGTAACCTGAACAGCTGCCACTTTTGAGTGAGGTCCAGAAAATGAGAAGCTTTGCAAAAGATCCAGCCTGGCAAGCAAGCTACTTTGCCACCTGTATGGAACATAAGATTCAGCAGATCTATTTGTGCTAGAAATGTCTGTGGCAGATAAGGAAGCTGAGTGGAGCCTTTAACCAGTCCCTATTAGTAAGGCACAGTACAGCCCTTTAGGATTTGAGTGCAAAACTATGCCATACTCTACAGATAATCATCTCACTCTAAAAAGGTCTCTACCTTGCTATTGGGCCTAAATAGAGACTAAATGCCTTCTATGGGCCACCAAGTTACCATTAGACCTGAGCTGACCATTATGAAATGAGTCCTGTCCTTGAGACCTCTAGTTCGTCCTTGCTCTCTTCTGCTTCATGTCCAGCATTTTTCCCCAACTGTCCTTCCTGCTGACCTGTGGTGACTTCAGAACCAGTATCACTTTGTGGTCCCTGGTGTGTGACTATGATCCTCCTACTGTCCTCTTCCATGTCTTCTCTTCTGCAGTTTCCACCCACATTCTGATGGTCATAGTCCTATAACAGATTCTTCATCCTATCACTCATAGTGGTTCTGCTTTCCTCATCGAATGCAAACTGGTATAACTGCCAATTATGTCTGTGATTGCATTTACTTTCATAACAGCTCTGCCTGATAGATTTAATCTCTTGAGTTTTTCTGATTAAAAGGTTGAGAACTGAACCAGGGTCTCATTCTGTGAGCACTGGAGTCGGATCCCACCATATCTGCTTAATTCCAGAACTGAACCACATGGCCACCTTTGAGGCTTGGGAGGAGCATAAGGTCTTGGCCAAGCTGCATCCAGGTTGACCCTTCAGATGTCTGGTCTCTATAGTTCCCACAGGCTCCTTGGTCAACTCGGCCAGAAAGACTCTGGGATCTGCCTATTCAAGTGCTCTTCTCTGTGTGCCATGTTAAGGGTAATATTAGCTATTAAAACATACCTATATTATGAAATATTTCAGATATACAAAAGTATCCAGAAAATAATATGAGAGACATTCTTGTACTCAACATCCAAAATTGCCATATTTGCTTCAGCTTACTTTTATTTCATATTGTAAAAAATATAAAAACCAAAAAATATGTTTGTGTTAGCATTGTTTAAAAATATCTATCAAAATAGGAATGAATCAATACATTTAATGTTCAAATTTAGACATATACCATATAGTAATTAAAATTAATAAACCAGGTCAATATTTTGAGGGGCAAAAGGCAAATTGCAAGTGAAAAGAGTAATATAATGGTATTTATGTACATTCTAAAAACCAACAGACCCAGACCAATACCTACTTCCAAAATCGAAAAGCTCTTTTCCAGAGCTATTCCCTCAGGGCCTCTACCTGCCTCCATGGGAAATTCTTGAGCCCTACTGGTGGAAGTGAGGACTGGTGGAACCCTCTGGAAGACTGTTTAGTGCTATTTCCTTAAGATAAATCTACTCCCACTTTTTATGACCCAGCAATTCCACGCTCAGGAAAACCCCAACAGAAATGTATGCACATGGATGAGAATTTTCTCAGCAGTACCATTCAAAATATCCCCCAAATAGAACAACTCGAATGCCCATCAAAAGTCAAATGGACAAGTAAATTGTAGTGTATTTTTCTAGTGCGGTAGTGAAAATGCACAAACTTCAGGCTCACACCCACACAGGTGCCATTGCCACTAATGTTGAGAAAGGGAAGGAAGTCACAAAAGAGTACATATGTGTGATTCCGTGATATGGAGGTCAAGCCGATCAAAGTGAAATCTGGTTGTTGGGGACCAGGGGTGCACACTTAGGTGGCGGGAGGAGAGAAAGTTGGGGAAGTGGTTGCCATCAAAATCAGGATGAAATTTATTTTTGGTGGAAGAGGTGTGAGAGGAAGGGGGTCTGTGGTGCTGACAATGTTCTGTTACTTGACCTGAGTGGTGGTTAGGGAAATACTCATTTTATAGCAGTTTGTTTTGCTGGTATGTTTTATGGACTTTTTATGTATTATGTTGTTTAATGGTTTTAAAAAACCCACATATCACAGCACTCTTAAAATTTTTCCAGTGAGAATGCAAAGGATGATTTGCAGGATTCTTTTGAGAAACCTCAAATTCTCAAATGCTATTCTGGCAGTGATTTCCCCCATAAAACTCCCATTTTCTGCCCAAGAAACACCACTTTCTTAGACCTCTTCACTTTCAAAAGAGGCTTTTTTTTTTCTTTTTTGAAAAGAAGATTTTATCACTTAACCGAATTGTTGAATAAGTTACCAGATGGAGAGTAAAAATGGGCAGAGTGAATGGGCTTGTGAGCAAAGTGGTGCACCAGGCACACCCTCTTCACAGAGTACCTCATTTAAATTCCAAGTGACAGACCCTCAGGGACCTGAGAAACAACAGATACCAGAAAATGGTAGGGCTTTTAACAGCATGATAGCCAATGTATTTACTGTGCAATTTGTCCATTCCATTTTAGAGGTGAGGAAACTGAGGCATGAAGACGTTGGTCAGTTTCCATCTAGGAAATGGGAAACCCTGGTATTGGACAGAGGTCCTCTGATTCTGGGGCTTGTGCGAGTAACCACCAGCCATCCTACCATCCCCCAGTCGCTGTCTAAATTAGGGATCAGCACATATTTGGGAGTCTTTAAATTCTCCCTCTTCTCCCTGGTCAAACATTCAATTTCTTTTCTTTTCTGAAATACCTTTTGATTCTACCCTTGACTTTTCATTTCCTCAGCCTAACATGAGTGAAACTAATTTTTCACTGGGTGTATTGCAAAAAACTTTGACCTATTCTCTTGAAATCCAACTCCTCTCTGTCCAGCACAAAGCCCTTCGATGGTTGTTTACCATCTGCCTCGTCAAGTCCGGACCCTCACCATGACTTAGAGTGTTCCTCATAGCTCAGTCCCTGCCTTTCTGTCCAAGCTTCATCTCCCACTCCTCTTTGTGTATGTCTACCCACTAGTGGCCCCAGACTATTTACTGTGCACCCATGCACCAGACATGTTCTACCACAGTCCTTTTCTCTGACAGCCTTTCCCCTGCCCCCTCCACCATCTCCTAGTCCCACTTAGCCTTCAAGACCCAGTGCAAATGCCAGCTCCTCTGCAACGCCTTCCCTAATGCCTTCCAGTCAGAATGCATCTCCCCCCGTTTCTCTGCCTCACTCTTGTCCTCTTTATTAAAGTCTTCCCTCGCTGATATTTGCACAACTGTCACCTTCATGAGACTATAAACTCTTGGAGAACAGGGACTGTGTCCTATTTACCTGCTAATTCCCAGTCTGGCAAAGAGCCTGACACATGCTAGCTATTCAGCTGATATAAATGGGTCCGTATCACCCACTTAAGTTCACATCCAGTGGTGAGGACTTACATGGCACTATGACATTCTCTTGTCCTGACTTTCTGGCCCAGTTCCTCCTAAAGCAAAATGGCTAAAGCAGAAGTCAGATGGACGGAGCCTTTTCCCAGCCAAAAGGAGACAACCGATACTGGAACAGTACAGAGGACTATTCATTTGGGGTGCAAGTTTGGCTCAATGCCCAACTGAGACAGACTTTCCCTGCCCCAGTCTGGGACTCCAAAGACTCCGCCAAGGTGAATCAGGACAAAAAGAAGTGGAAAATTCCTTATTCACATTTCACGGAGAAACTTGAACCAGAAATCAATGTTTCAGGCCCAGCCTGTCTCGTTTTCCCAGACAGGACTCCCTGACTCTCCAGTCTGCCCTGAAAGGGGCTGCAGCAGAAACAGTGCAAACCTGCCATGGAGACTTTCATGTGGCTTTCACGACTAGAAAAACACCATACCCCTCTGGATACCTTCAGAACAGATTCATTGAGAAATTTGGCTTTTCTTCCAGGCAGGGCATGGGGACTATTTTTCAAGGGAAAGCACATGCTTAATTGCTGGAGAAATATACACGTTTAATTTCCTTTAAGCCCTTCAAGTTTTCTTCCTTAAATAAATCATCCTGTATGGTCCTGTGACCTGAGACCTGGAAGTGGTTTTGTCCTGGCCCCAAGCCATGGCCTCCAGAGAGAGGGACTGTCCCATTTGGACGCCCACATGAACACACACGAAGCCATCTTGTTCTTATCCAAATGAGCAGACCAGATGGAGTTGCAAGAATCCATTATCTGCAAGGCCTTTTCAAGAGCTGAGCAGGTAGCTGACGACCTGTCTCTTTTATAAATTAAAAGGCACAGGAAATAACTATGTCGAGAGAGATAACAAGGCCACCGAGCTTGGGCAAAGAGATGACGTGGAAACCTTTGAGAAGCCCAGTGTCGGAGTTGACAGAGACAGTAGGAATTGTCTTTGACAAACCTCTCAATTTGCAGAGCAGGTCATGGACGTCCACAGAGGAAAATCTTGTTGCCAGTTTTTCCCAAGGACTGCCTGTGTAAGACCACCTGGGGAACTGGTCACAATGCCACTTCTGGCCACATCCCAGATTCAGAGTCTCTGGAGATTCCCCCAGGAACTGGGATTTTCACCAGTCTCTCATGTGATTCTGATGGGTCCTTAAGTTTGGCAACCTGTGTTACATGCTCTGGCCTTTCTGCTTAGACACAGGCTGGGGCCAACCTTCTCACTGCTCTTGGCTGCTTTTTTGTGTCTCTGTTTGCTTGTCCTTCCATCTACCATCAGTTCATCCTGGGCTTTCTTGCCCCCAGACCACCTCTCTCTCCTTCTCCACTGCTTTCCCCTGCCTCCCTCCCAGCTTCCCCATCTAAGGCTCCTGACATCCCAAGCTGCCAACTTCAGGAGATAGGAATGGCCCACTGTCTCCAGAAGTGTTCCAGCTAGACAGAACCCCAGAGAGGGTCTAATGGTGCCCCTCTCCTCCCCGATCCCACATCGTACATGTTTCTTCCTCTATTTCCCCTTGTGCATTAAGTGATGACATTACATGTGAGAGCAATAACACCTGCTGTTTCCAGAAGCCAGAAGCACTGTGTGGTCTCAAGAGGGGTTTGTAAAATGATAAGGGCTTTTGAACTGGGGACTTGCTCAAGGCTTATTATAAATGGAGTACTGGGATTATTGAACAAGAACTAACCATTTTGCCAAATGTTTCTGTAGACCTCTGATCTACGTGGTTCAGAGCTTTGCTAAGTTCATGCAATGGAGCTTTTGTTGCTATAATCTGTTCCCTCTACCTACCCACCATCAGCCTCAGCCACTAATTTAAGGGTAGGTCATTTCGAAATTCCTTTGTGAGTGATATTTAGTAGGCCTGTCTAGCCTTCCAGGAACCAGAGAAGGGGTATGGAAGCACATGGCTGTGGTAAACCTGGGCCACATTCAGGCTTCACTTCTTCCTTGGCTGACCTGGAGAATTTTCCTACTCCTGCCGAGAGCTTCAGCTTTCTCTTCTGAAAGGGGACTGGCAGATGAGGTGTTATGGACCCCAGGACACCTTGCCTGATGCTGACACATAGTGAATGTCCCCCTCCTGATCCTTAACTTCACACACTTCTGTTTTAGATGATGTGCTGCACAATTCCTAGGCCTATTCCCTGTGCTCTAAGACTCTCTGGTAGTGAGAGGGCCTGTGTGGGAAGAACTGATGGTTGTTGAAGGGAGAATAGTAGTTTCTGAGTCATTACCATTGAAATGATAATATCACAAATAAGCACTTGGGATGTGCTCAGTCACAGTGGCCACCTTAAGAGTGATAGAGACCAGATTACCTGAGTTAGACTAGATAGTGTCCAAGGTTCTTCCCATTCTTATGCTTCTGTTAATAACAAATGTGACTTGGCATTCAAGGCCCCTCATAATCACAATCAAACTCTCTTACAGATTCATCTAACACTATTCCCCCTAACCCATAATTCTCTCAAGCCACACAGTTTACCACATCCCATGAATTTCATGCCCCTTCCTGCCACCAGACTTCTGATTCTTGTACTTTCCATGCCTCTTTCCTCTTTCTAATACTTAAGCCCACCCCCTCCTTGAAGGCTCTTTTCCATCGAGCATCTCCTGCCTTCCCAACTATAGTTCACCCTTTCAGCCTTCCACCTGCACTTCTCATAGAATGTTCACATTTACACTACCTTGTGTTCTAGGTATGTGGGAACACAGCTACCAGGCTGGGGACTCTTGGAGGACAGATAGTGGGTCTCAGATTTTCTCAGAATGCCCCCAGCACCTGGCATAAGGAAGTTGTTCGTGGAATGATTACTGAATTGGACCAAGGAATTGCAAAGATCAGTTCAGATCCACTGTATCTTTGGTTTTTGTATTTTTCTTATGCAAGGTATGTTAACAAGGATCAGGCATCTCCAGCAGTTGCAATGACAAGAAGAGCTACTGAAAGGATACAGGAGACTGCCATTGACCTCCAAGGACAGGAAATGAAATCGATGGGTCACAAGGGAACAGAAAATTGTCTTCTCTGTGTCCTTCAATGGCTACAGAATCTCTTGTCTCTCACTCTTTCTGTGTGTCAATTCCATTCTCCTCTTGGCAAACTAGACCTTTCCACAAGACTCTATTTTTCATGTGTTCGTTCATAAGTTAGCCTTGCCTATGGCTCCTGCTTTGTTATTCACAGTCCTGGCTCCTGTCTTGATGTCTTAGGACCTTTCAGCCTGAGCATATTCCTAACTTAAGTCTCTATATCTCAGTGCAAAACTCATCAAGAAAGAAGCTGACTGGCTTGGCCCAGACTGAAGGCCAATGTCATGTATCCATGCCTGGCTGAGTCAGCTGATGAGGATCAGAAGTACATGATACCCAGGTGTCACCCTTTCAGCACGAAAGGAGTTCGGAGGAGGGTTACATTGCTTTCCAGTAACTGGCAATAGGTTGTATCACCATACCTAAATGAATCTAAACAACAATGTCTACAAAGAGCAGTGCAGGATACAGAAACCACAATAGGGATCTACATTGTGGATTTACAAGTCAAAGTGTTGGCTGTTTCCTATTTGAATGCTGCCCAACATGGGTCTCTGGGGTCTATGGGAGCTAAGGGCTACTTGCAGGTTGGCTCAATCTCCCTCAGAACCTTCTACTTGTATTTGTGTTTCCTTTCCACAGGATACATGGATGGAGCAGGCAGACCCAACTGGATGGATATTTCTGGTTTGCTCTCCCTGTAACCAGTAGAGGTGATGCTGGGGCTGACCAGATGAGGAACAGGGGCAAAAAGAAAAGGGTAGAGATGAAGGGTGTGGACCCAAGGACCCAGGTGCCTACCCACTAAGTCATGAAGAGGACACTGTAAGAGGGAACCGAGTGTCAGAACCGATTCAGGCAGATGTCCGTCCAGGTTGATGCTTGGGCACTGTTTTGCTTTTCTTCTGGATCATTCCTTTCAGCCTAGGACATACTGTAGCATGTTTCTCTTACCTTAACATAATCCTCCACCGAGCCCCTTTCACTCCTCTCCAGCTACTACCCCAGTTTCCTATTTAATTGTGATGATTCCCAAATTCACACTTCCTCTGGGACAGTTGACTAAAGAACACAAGCATCAGCTCACTGCTGCAGAGATTTGGGGAGGCCCAGAGAAGGGCGCTTTGCAGAAACTCCTAGGAACTTCACATTAACTAACCACTGTGTCTGCCCTTGTTGTCCTTATTGGTTTAAACAGTGACAGACTAAGGCCTTATAGCCAAAGAGAGGAAACCCGTGGTGGCATGCTTCCCTGTCACAGGCCCCTGTCACAGCCCCCTGTCACTGTATTCTCCTCTCTTTCTTCTCTCCATCTTCAGGAGACTCTTACCCACCCTTCAAGATGCTATGCAAAGTCTCCTCTTCTACAAAGCCTTCCCTGATTTTACAGCCAGAAAAAAACCGCTCCCTCCGCAGAACTTCAATATCCCATTGTTCCTAGCATGAAGGTAGCATTTGTCATGTGGATCTCCCTGACAACCCTGGATCTCCCTGGTGGCAAGAACCACATCTCTTTCATCTTCAGGACAGCTGACACCCACTAGCCTCTGAGGGTTGCTTCCCAGAAAACTTGGGTTTTTTCTTCCCACTTTTTAAGCAAGACTCCATTTCCCTTAAGCATGGTATGCTCATCTCAAAAACAGGCGCAGGAATTATCTCCACCCTGACTACTCAAATCCAATAAGACCAGAGCTGATGAAAGCTTTGCAAACCCTAAAGAACTGTAGGAGTGTGTGGGGATTACTCTCGATGCCTACTGCATTGTTCTCAGAGACAGACTGCTGACTGGCCTATCATTATGTCCATGCATGTTTATGCTTCAGTGGTCTGTTTACAAATTGTGAGCTGGCTTTGACCCTGCATGCTGATGACGAATGCACCCTCCCTTGTTTGTGTGGGTGCCTCCTCAGTCCAGGGCAATACCCTCACAATAGCACCTGCCATTTCTCAAGAGATGCCTAAAAATTGTAAAAGGAAAGACAGAATTAGAGCCATTTTCTTAAGCTTCCTGTAGGGTGTGTCTTAGTACCCACCCACAGGGCACTGGTGTGTGAAGCAATTTCCTTTCCCAAGCCCTTCATTCATTCATTCACTCAGTCATTCACTCATTCACTCACTGCACCAGTGCCCTCCTTCATGTAAACCAGCAGGAATCACAGGGCCGGGGTGGTAAGTGCTCTTACACGTCTCTGCAAAGGCTCTCAGAGGAGAGCCAAAGAGGGACACGTATGCCAGACTCCAGGCGGAAGCTTCCTGTGGGAGGTGACACCTGAGCTCACTCTTGAAGGAAAGGACTGACCACATGCCCCTGAGGATTCGAGAGTAAACAGTTTGTGCGAAACCTGAAGGTGAGCGAGAACATGGTGTGCGCAGGAAAGAACAAGCTGTTCACAGTGGCTGGAGTGGAAAGCTTAAGGGGTAGGTGAGTAGAGCTAAAACCAGAACAGGAGCCAGACCAGGCATAGTCTTAGGAGCTATGCCTTAAAACCTATTGCAAAAGATGCCTGAAATTCCACTGTTAAAACTTGCTGGAGGTGATGCAGTTCACCTGTGCAAGAACTCCTCTCTAGGCTCCTAGGCTCGTTTGCTCCCTCACTGGTCATTAGGTACCCCTGGCCAGGCTGCCTCTGGCCACAAACTAGCCGAATCCTTGCCAGGAGCAGAGTGTGAGGAGTCCCAGGCCTGAGCCAGGGCTTGGAAGTGTCTCCAGCTCAGAAGGGTTCTGTAACAGCTGACAGGGCATCTGAGCAGGGACCAAAGATCCCCCAGGAGGCCGGGAGCCCACGTTGCTTCCCAAGCCATCCGGCCCTTCCCTTCCGTGGTTAATTTTCACTTTTCATGTGCTTAGGGCACCGGAAGCAGAGGACTGCCTGATGGAGACCACATGACTCCCCCAACGCAAGCGCTTTGATTCCTGCCCAGGCTGCAAACATCCTGCTGTTCCTGCCTGCGCCAGACACCCTCCTTATGCGGCATCGGGTGCGGGAGCCCCCTGCTACATAAGAAGGCTTGCAGTTCCCGGAGCGTCCCCTTCCCCCCTTCCTGGAGGGGTGATGCTGGAGAGCAGTGCCAGCGCCCCCGCCCCCAGCCGGGCAGGCACACAGTGGCTTCCAGCAAGGATCCTGCAGGCCACACAAAGGAAATGGCAAGATAGTGAGTCACCCAGAGGCTTGCCTGCTGCCTGGGCTGCTGGCCCACAACAGGACCTTTGTGCTGTGCTCCAGGAGGACGAGGACGATGGGCCCAGGGAGCAGACATTGCAGGGCTCTGAGTAATGCTCAGAGAGGGAAGGCATCTCCACAGGAAGCAGGGCTGACTTCTGGGCACCCGCTACTGCAAAGCCACTGGTGCAGGGACTCAGGCAAGACTTACTGAGCGTCCCTCTGACGCCATCTGCTCATATGGCTTGTCCCCTGCAAAGATACATCCTATTTTGCAGAGGACTGTATACTTCACCACGGTGTGAGGGGTGTGAGGCCTGGGGGCATGTCCTTTAAACTCGCTTCCTACGATCATCCACAACACAGCACTGAGGAGGTGCTGACAGTTCGTGGGAAGGATAGTTAAATGGATGGATGGATGGACGGACGGACAGATGGATGGACAGAATAATTCATTCATACAAACACTACAGCATGTGAGGAGCTAGCCCAGTGTCCTCATTTCACAAATGGGGAAATGAGGGCCCAGAAGTAGGAATGGCTGGAGCTAGGTCCCACAGGGAGTAGGTGACAGCTTTTGAATTTGGGTGCCATGCTGCTGGGCCTGGGGTGCTCCCCTGTGTAGCTGCTATTGTGTGACTCAGGGAACACCAAAAGGGTATGACTGACACGTGGGCATAGGTCAGGGTGGTGAGAACCCACAGCATGGATAAGATAATCATGGAGGGCAAGACCAAGTCTAGGGACTTACTGAGGAGTGAGAGAAAGAAACCAGAGCAACAGGAGGCAGGGTTCCAGGCCCTAAGGTGATCATAATCTCTTGGCCTAGGCAGGTCATAGGGTTTACATAAGATGGGGAAAAATCGGCATTGTTGACACCTAGTTTGTGCTAAGCATGCACATGTAATCCTTTAACCCTGAGGGAGGTGGCATTACAGATAAATATGGGTCTGGGAGGCCAGAGGCCTCTGGGACTGTCAGTTGCCAGCTCAGTCAGGGCCTCAGAATTCTGGGGGTGACTTGGTGGGGCCCCATGTGACAGGATCAGGATCTCAGTGTGACAGGCCTACAGACTCAGTTTGGTGGCGCCCTCAGAGGGGATCAGGGTCCCAGATCTCTAACTCACATCGGTTCACGCTGAGTCTGAGATGTCACCCAGAGACTGGGGTGCTGACAACTGGCGACTGTTCGCACTGAGGGAAGGTGAGCAGTGCAGGGTCGGGAAGCTGCATCGGAGAATTAGCGCCCGAGCCAGGACGCTCTGTTCGCCTGTGGCCCTCCTTCCCACGGTGGGTGGCCAGCCACAGGCTGCACAGCTGAACTCTGACCCGGCCAACCCAGGGCAGTGTGCAGAGACATGGCCTTTCTCCATGGCCTTCACTTCTCCAGCTCCCCAGCAGGCCGTGCTCACCACACACTCCTTGTTCACAACAATCTTCTTTCAGCCTAAAGCGAAACAGCAGACTGGTCGAAAGCTTTGGACCAGCCGCATCCTGGACGCCCTGATCAGATTCAGACAGTCCACAAGCCCTTGGCCTCCTCATGACAGACCAGGGCTTAAGGCAGAGGCCTTTCATTCACAGCAAGAATCATCTCCTACCTCTGGCATTCCCCCATCCCTTAACAGAAGCTAATTTTAATTTAAGAGTGCCAGTACTGAACTCCCCGCACCTACAGCCCCCCAAAACTTCCTAAATTATCCAGATTAAAGATGAGGAGTTGAGAAGTCCAGTAACTTCCCAAAATCACACGGCTCGAAAGTGACGGTGCCAAGATTCCAGCCTGTCACGAGTGCCTCCCCTTAAGACCATGAACAACAACGGTGATAAAGCCCGCCCACCGATCGCCAAGGACGCCCAGCATATGTGCACAGCACTTTAGGTATGTTTTTCCACATCATCCTCATAGCGATATCCGGAGATGTTTCTCGTCTTCATTTTACAGGTAAGAGTTGAAGCGTAAAGTGGTAAAGAACTTGCCCGGGCCAGGGTAACACAGCTACTGAGTGCAGGAGCTGGATTTCAGACCAGTCAATCTGCCTCTCCACCCAAGCTCTCAGCCACCTCACTCCACGGCAGAGCCAAGCACCATTTCTGCAATCACTCACCCTCATGGTCCCCCTGGGTCCTGCCCTGGGGAGAAGTGGCCCTATCTGGGATTACCAAAGTCCAGAGTCTCACCCTCCACGTTGTCAGATTAAGGATTAGTTTTATGTCAGCTTCCCAGAGAGGAGCAGGTTTGGGCAGCAAGACTTATGATGACTCACCCCCGAGGGTCTGAGCCAAACCTAAGTAATTGATTCACCTGTGAGGTGCACCGGCCAGAGGGAGGTTGTGATTAAGGGCACTGGTTCCTCAGTCAGATGTGGCTGGGTCTGAAACTACATCCACCATCCCATAACTGCAAGAATTTGGACATGTTACTCCCCCTCTTTGAATCCTGGTTATAGCCTCAGAATGTGGGGAAGTAATGCCAACCTTGCACAGGGACCGTGGCTTAAACAGATACGAAATGCACAATACAATTGTTGACACTCAGTACGAGCTCAAGAAATGATAATACTTCTCATTATTATTGGTTGAAAACTGGGCTTGGCCACCTGATAAGGTCTCCCCCACCCTGGTGGGCAGGTTACCTTGATAAAAACACATGGCAACTCAGAAGACTGGTAGGAGAATCCAGGTAAGAGGGTGGGGGTCTGAGCCCTAAGCCTCTGATAGTGAGATAAGGTGCTCACCACCCTTCCCTCCCACCCTCGGGGTATTTCTGTCTGAACATCCACTTTTGACTCTGAGCCCGTCCTCTCTTGGACAGAACTGCTCACCACAACAAAGCCTCTCTTCTCAGTACTTCCCACTGAAAAGCAGGCCTGATGCACCTCATCTTCAAGGCTCCTGGTGGGTAAACTCTTGTTTCCCCTCGAGGCACCAGTCAAACGCACCCCTCTGTGTGAGCCCTTGCCAGCTGTCCCAGACAGGTAGAACAGTAACAGGTCGATCATACAGTCAGCACATTGCAGGTGCTGCGGTGCAACAGTGGAGAACGAAGGGGTGACTCATCTCTTTCTGGAGCTTGAAGTCTAGTGGGACAATAAACAAAGCAAACAAATAAACCAAATCATTGTAGCTTCTGGTGATTGCAAAGAAAGAAACAGCCAGTTTGATGTGATAGACAATAACTCTAGGGGCGATGGGGGTGTCAGGAAAGGCCTATCTAGGGAGGTGGCATTTACCCTGAGGCTAGAAGGACGGGATGGAGGCAGCTTTGCCAAGAGCTGGGAACAGAAGGTTCCCGGCATAAGGAACAGTTTTTTGTTTCCAAAGAGAAAAAGAATTTGGTGTATCTCATTGTTCACAAAATCGGGCCGGAGCAGATGGAGGGGGTGGGAGGGAGCATGGCAGCCAGACGCAGGCCAAGAGGCCTTGCTCCTCTATGTACCCGCCCACGTGTGCGATAGTGAGGATAAGGCTTGTTACCATTTATTGAGCATCTGCCATGTGCCAGGCCCCATGTAGACATTTTCCGTAAATCCTCTCACTTAATCCCTGCCACCTCAACTCACTATACAATGTCTATATTCATGCTCTTGCTTTGCCGTATCAGCAGTACTTCCCTGCAGGGTTGTTACCCTGCACACACCTCCTCCACCCCCACTAACCTGGGAGCTCCTCATAAGGCATCTCAGGACCCCAGCACAAGACACTGGAACAGGGTGCTGACGTCTGTGGGGTTTCTGGGAACACTTCTCTTCACCTAGTCGTGACCAGTTCAGTTTGGGGGGTCAGTAAAGACAAAAACACCGTTCAGATAAAGTGTGTAGAAAACATCAGGCATCTCGTTGTGATGATTTCAGAAAAACTTAATTGTATCAGTAGCATGTTCCCGGGATACCCTGCACAGGGGCTGATCTCACCCCTTTGTGTGATAGTGTCTACTACGAAGGCTGGCCATCCCAGACCTGCCCCCCGCCGCACCCCCCCAACAGGGAGTGGTGTGGTCTTACATGCTGTGCACACGCTGCAGAGAGCAGGAAGAATCCATTCCCTTTAACACGTCATTGAGCAGCTACTAGGTCTAGAGACCCTGTGGCAGATGTTCTGTTGGACACAAAAATGAACTCAATGTCCTGTGCTCCTCCCATATCGCCATATTGCCAGACTGTGCAAGCAGCGCTGCAGTGGAAGTTCAGGCAGCACAGCAATGGGGCGTGATGGACACAGCAGGAGCCCTAATCCAGACAGCCTTGGAAGACAAGGCCAAAGGCTTTGGATTTTGGCAGGAAAGTAATGGAAGATGAGGGAAACTAAAATGTGGTTTTTGTTTTTAATTCTTCTTTTGAAAGTAGGAAATTGTAAATAGCTCTATTTTAAAAGGACCATTCTGAGAGAAAGTGAAGAAAACAACTGAGGAAGGGCTTGGAATGAGAAGCAAGAAGCATGCCCAGGAGAAGGCATCTGTGATGGTCGGCTTAGAGAGACTTGTGTCGTCCGCAATACGAGCAAGCCCTGGGCCTATGAGAAGGGGGGCATCAGAGTGAGCCATTGAGGAATGGGGTGGGGGAGGCCGGAACAAGACCGTCGCTATGGAGATATCGATCAAAGTTTACCCAAGAGTCCAGAAACCAGGGACAACTGAAATGTCATAAAAAATAGAAAAATACTGGCCTTAAGCTGGAATCAGGTTCCAGATCCATCCCTGTCACAGGTTAGCTGTGTAACTTGGAACAAGTCACTTCATTCTCCAAACCTATTTTCTCAACTGAACGATGAGGATTCACAACCTCCAAATCGTGGCTATAAGGAGGTGAAAAGACGTGAGGGCACCTTTTGTTGGATCTAAGCGTTGAGGCCTTTCTGTAGGTGGTGAGTTGGGATGGATCTCTTCTTCCTCCCTGCGTGTTCCCTTCTTGTCATCGCATGACCTTGGGCAAAAGATGGGCTTTCTACTCTGTGATTCCTGAAGGTCTCTCTAGCTCTAAACTTCTAGATTTCTATGGCAGATTTGCATTTGTCAGATTAAGTTGACTCAGGTGCACAGAGCACCCAAATGAACCTACTCTCCTAAAGAAAATTATAGTCAGGTCTATAAATAATACAGCCATGTTGCATATTTACACATACCTTATTGAATCTTGGCAGACTGTGCAACCTACTCTGGTTTGATTTTCAAATGAAAATGTTGTTTATTGCTTGATGGCAGGCAGCAGTCAAAGGGCAATTATGTTATTATGGTCATTAAAGACAGGCTATACATAGTGCCCCTCCGGTAGGTCTTCTCACCATTCCCAACTGGAAACTTCCCTCACTGAAATTTACCACATCCAGTGGAGATGGTTTGTTTTGAAAGCACAACACAGAGAAGGAAGGAAAGGGCAGGTCGGAGGAAGGGGAGACCACCACACAACTTTTCCAGGCCTGTTGGAAAGGCATCAGCAGCTCTTTGTAGGAACTCTGACCAGAGGGCGATGGAACAATAGTGACCCTGAGCCAGGGATCGGCGGGTTGGTCCAGCACCTTCTGTGCATGAAGCCTTGGTCTCCAAATGAGCAAACCACATATGCCCTTCACCTTCCAGTGAATCCGGGGCCAGCCAGGGCTAGACTCAGAGGTTCTTGGGTTTCTCGAATCACCAAATTAGAGTTCAAGGATCTAAAATGGAGGTAAGATGATCCCGACGTGAAGGGTGTAGTTCCTTTGCAGAACAGGTTCTCCTACCTGGCAAATCTGCAACATTCTTTTCTGTCTGACTTGGGGACAATGTTAAAGAAGAATAGCTGGGTTCACAAATGCCATCCTCACAGTCACAGAGGGGTGGGGGCAGGGAAGACAGGCATGAGGACCTAAAGGATAAAAGCTACACCTCAGGAAGACTAAGAGAGAGAAGCTCCGCAGGGACAATCATTTTCTCTTGCTCCTCAGGTGTCTAAGGGGGCCAGAGTGCATGGTGACGGGGAGGGGTGGCGTCCCAGCCTGGGCTCCCACAAGGAGCAGTTCCACAACCAGAGCTGGTAGTGTACTTTCAGAAGTGATCCCAAGAAACAGGAATGAGAGGCTGGGCAGAGTAAACAGGGAAGAGAGAGAGATAATCCAAGGTCAATGATTGACTTGATCAGTCCAGTGCGAGATCCATGCTTGAAACTGGGGATGCCTACTGAGTGGTGAGGAGAGTCTTTATCCACCACTGGCTCCCACAAGTCACCCAATGGCTTATTAGCCCCCTCCTACCTCCAGGTTTCCACAAGTGTCAGGGTGGCAACACAGTTTCCTCAAGCACTCCACATGGTGGTGGCAGTGGTCCCGGGGGCAGAAAGGGGGGAAAATGAGGTGCTGGGAGCAGTTGCGGGTGGAAGCTCAGGCCTGGCTGGAGTGGAGAGGTGGGCTGACAGGATGAGAAGCGGGCACAAGAGGCGCCCCATTCGTCGGGTCAGAGAAGCCTGTACTGGCAGCAGACAGCGACAGGCTCACCCAGTCAGACCTGGACTCCAGGCAGGGGTGGAGAACTGGTTTCATTTTATCTTCAATATTTTTAGAAAATTCTGGAAAGATAATTTTCTTAGAATGGAGAAGGGAACAGAAGGATGGAAGGAAGGAAGGAAGGAAGGAAGGAAGGAAGGAAGGAAGGAAGGAAGGAAGGAAATTACTTGAGTCAAAGGGAGATAAAAATTCATGGACTTCTTTCTTTTAAAAAAACAGAGTTTTCTTTTGGTAATAATTACAAAGCTAATTCATGACTATACTGAAATATTTAAACTCTTGAAACAAAAACTACAATGAATAAGTGCTCAGATCTCAATCTCTCTCCCCAGGGGTAATTATTGTTGAATTTCTTGCATATTTTTGCAGGAATATTTTATGCCTATATACATTTTTATGCATATGTACATTTCCTTTTAAAATCACAATTTAAAATATATACATTGTGTACCTTTTTAAATTTTTTTGCTTCAAATATTGCTTCAAATGAACATATGTAAATCTACCTCATTTTAAAAAATGTCTTCATAATCTCCACTAGAAGGACGTTCATAATGTATTTAATAAGTCCCTTTTTGATGAACAGGTAGCATTTTTTCTCCAGTTTTTCCTCACTGGTTACAATGATCTGTTGAATATTCTCGTATGACCTTGTACATGCACATGTGTAAGAATAGTTGAAGAACACGTTTCTAGGAGGGAGGTTGTCAAAAATATGTCCAGGTGAAATTCTGGTAGAGATTACTCAGTTGCTCTTGAAGGATTCTTTCAGGTTTACACTCCTACACCCTGCTGCTGACCCCGCCTTCCCACCACTTTGCGATCTTTATGAATCTAGTACATAAAACATGAATCTTACTATTATTTTAATTTGCATATATTTAATTGTGAGTGCTAGCTGACATTTTTATCATGTATTTACAAGTTAGTTGTTTCTCTTTCTGAGGCTGCCTGTTTAAGAGCCAAAATAACAGATATACACATACTCTGTGTGTAGGCTGTGCCTGAAGGAGTCACAACCTAAAAACCACCACCGAAACCTGTGGCAGGCATTGTGCCACATATGGGGTGACAATGGAGAGCAAAAACAAGAGAACCCCAACCTGCTGCCCTTACAGACTTAGAGGGAGGATCCAAATAATCCCTTGACTGAAATAACCTGCTTATGTCTCACAGGGGGATTGGAAAGTGCCACACAGCAGAGGCAAGTCCTCTGGCCTGCCACACCTCTCCACCAACCTGGGGCAGGGGGCGGGGGTGGGGTGGGGTGTAAAAGTTAAAATGCCAAAGGGAAGGAGGCAGAGATTTCTCAGTAGGAGGCAACAGGACTGAAAGCGTGAGGGCCCCAAGGTGACAGACAGCATTAAAGGAAAGAAATTCAGAAGAGGGGAAAATAGTGGAGGTGTGCAGGGGGTGGGGTGGGGATGGGGTGCAGAGTAGAGTGATAAACCCGCCCAGTGTGCCAGGCACTAAGGAGGACCCAGGCCTTCCAGTGCTGCAGTCAGGGAAGTCCATGGCTGGTTTGGACAAGCTGGTCTCCCTGGAGGGCTGCTTATAAAATCATAGTAAGGATTTTGAACTTTATCTTAAGGGCAATAGTGAAAAATTAGTTTTCAACAGGGAAGTGATGGTTCGGAGTTACATTTCTCAAAGTTCAGTGCTGTAGCAAGTCTAATGTGAAGGGGGCAAAGGCCTGCAAGACCAGCTGGGAGGCAGTTTGCAGTATTACAGGTGAGCAATGAGGGTGCTGCTTTGAACCAGGATATCGGCAACAGAGTCGGAAGCCATGGGCAGCTTTG
This sequence comes from Macrotus californicus, assembly GCA_007922815.1. Classification (NCBI taxonomy): domain Eukaryota; kingdom Metazoa; phylum Chordata; class Mammalia; order Chiroptera; family Phyllostomidae; genus Macrotus; species Macrotus californicus. Next base: position 27,927 of record VMDR010000656.1, on the reverse strand, counting down.
AGAACTACTTAGGAAGTAAAATCAGCAGGATGTAGCAGGAGTAATTGTTGTGTGAGTCAGAGAAGGTGGGGGCGGGTGGGGAGAGGGGGGACTCGGATGGTGCTGCTGTTCTGGGAGACTGGCAGGGGGTTTAAGAGGAGCAGCCCCGGGTGGTGTCGGCAGGAGGTTCACAGCTCACTCTGTGGAGGGAGGTGCCTGAGAGACATCCAAGTGGTCATGTGCAGAAGGCAGTTGACCTGAATGCCTGAATCTGCAGCTCAGGGGAGATCTTGGTGGAGAGAAAACTGTGGGCAATGTCACCTGTAAAGAACACCCAGGGATGTAGACTAGGAAATCTGACTCAGGGCTATAGACATAATGGCATTAATTAAAAACAAAATTTTAAAAAGCTTATATAAAAATTCAAAACAATTTGATTTAGAATAACTTAAATGTATTCATATTTAGTGAAATTGTCTTATTAATTTGTGTTTTAACTGCCCACATAACTGACTCCACTGGGGCATGCATATGTGTGGGGAGAGGTGTATTTGATAAGACATCATCTAGATATCCTTCAAATATCATGCTGCTTGTCAGTAAGTTTGTCCCCTGTGTCTGCATGAGGCCCACGGTGTCAGGAGGGAGACTCAGCTGTCTGTCCTCAGCTGTCCAGGCCAGGGCAGCATTTGCCTGTGGTCACGTGGCTGGTCCAGGTCTTCTGGTTCCCACCCAGTACCCTCACTCAGACTCCTGCACGTGGTAGAAAGAAGCAGGTCTGTTACAATGAGAGGGCCTTTGGGTGGCTTGTTCAGTGCTCCCTGAGCAAGCCACCCAAAGGCCTCGGTTTACTGTGAAAATGCAGTGTTTATGGTGATAGTAGAGCGTGACATTTATTCCCATAGATATGTGTGGACAAGCAAGGCCACATAAACTGAACAGGGCTTGGGGACACAGGACACAGAGGTCTGCTCACTGCAGCCGTAAACTTGCTCCCTCCCAGAGGCAAGTGGTTCTGGGTCCACCATGGCCTGGCCCTGACTGGTTCACACTCTTCTTACTTGACATGGGGGCACGGAGGCCTGAGCAGCTGAGCAGACTGCCCAGGTGCCCACAAAGAGAAGCATGGGAAGTGTGAGAAAGGCCTGCCCATCAGAGAATGCCACGGTCCCTTTCCCACTAGGTAGAATAGATTGGACCCTCTAGATGTGTACAGCACTTCAGTTTCTCAGTTTTTTCAGGTACAGCATCCCCTTGTCAGACGCGAAGACACATTGGTACATAGCTCTGAGTGGTAAAGATGGGACTTGAACCCAGGCTGTCTTCATTTATTTCATTACCCACTAACAACTACTCTTACTGAGGCACCTACTAATCGATCGCCTTGCACTCTGCTAGGCCCCGATCACAAAGAGTGAGGCTCGTAGCCACCTTCACAGGCACATGGGCTCCTTCCTTGCCCTGCTCAGGGCAGACACCCATGCCCAGCCGCCCTCCATGAGGACACCAGCATCCTTCCCCAGCCCACCCTACTGCACAGACACTCTCCTCGCCCCACTTCGGGTGTGAGTCCCTGTGGTATGGGGCCTCCCCATGGGCCAATCTTCTCACCTTGTTTAAGTTACTCTACTCATTGCACTTGGGTGACAACACACTCAGGGCCACCTTCCCATGTGGACACCTCCCTCACTCCACATGGGCCCCAACCTCACTGCCAGTCACCACCCCCCTTCCCATGTGAGCCTCCTCCTCATCCTGGTTGGCTCGAGCCTCCTGATTTGGGCCACCACGGCCACTCTGCTCTCAGGGGCAGAGGCCCATCTTGCTCCATCTCACCTAATGGCTTCAGAACAGAATTTTCTGGATGGGAAAGGAAGAAGAGAGCCAGTTTTCTTGGCCTGTTACTGTATCCCAAGCTTCTTTGTTTACATTCCTCCTCTCTGTAAGAACCCAGATCCCCCGGGACTGCTGAGCTCTCTGGTTCAATGAGGGCTTTCATGGGTCCCCCAAGGACTCAGCTGCCTCCTATCCTATGTCTGTGCCAAAGCTATGTGGGTTCTGTTGGAAAGTGTGTGAGCACATGTCTGCTCACCACTGTGCTCTGTCACACTCTGCTAGAGAAGTCCCCAAGCAGTGGTGCTTGGGCTCAATGTTTTATAGTTTCAAGTCGAAGAGTTTCCCCAGAGTGTACCTAGGGTAGCCCTGTTTACATTGTCTTCCCCCAGCTGGGTTGGAGACAAATCAGGGTGATAAATACTGTGATGCATGTGGGCTTCCCTCCCTTCTTACAGCTTAGACTTTACATCTACCAGATCAAGTCTGCAGTGCCCTGACTCCCATCCCCCCAGGATGCCCCGTAGTCCTCACAGGAGGACTTCTGTTGCCCGTCGCCACACACTGCGGACATTTCTAAACCCCACTCTGGACCCACTTCAATGATCTGGCCGAGCATTCTGTTCTCAGGCTCTTTTCCTCTCCCCTAAATGTATTCAGTACACAGCGGGGTCCCATCTTGTGACCCAGTCCTTGACTGAGACTCTGCCATACTGAAGGCTGAGGAATTGCAATGGTTTATGGCAGAGACAGACAAGGGCCCTTCTGCTAAAGTTCAAGTCCCATGTGCAACCTGAATGACAGCCTGGATATGCTTTTCCCTCCCTCCTACCTTAACCTTTAGCCAGACTGGAGGCAATTAAGATCTGTTTTCTTAGTTTATGACGAATTAAGGAAGAATTAGGAAAAGGAATATTTAAGCTAGCTTTGATCAGGGAATTCGGCTATAGAGAGAGGTTTGTTAGACCATGCTGCATCTTCAGGGGAGGCTGGGAAACCCCGTTACTGAAATACACAGAAGAGACCAGGCTGAATCTGGGCGACGCTACCATTGGCCTGGATAACCCAACTCTGCTCTTCCATTTGCCATCCTTTGAGATCCCTGAATTCTGACATAGAGCAGGCTGTTTCTGATAGAGGAGCGATGACAATAGGAGGAGCTCACCTGGTCAGTGAGAAGGTGGAAAGGAAGTCCCTGTTGCCGAAGAAGCCAGGGATGTGACCCAGCTTAGTCCAAAGCATGTCAGGCAGTCTCCACCCCAGGCAAAGGACCCCGGAGCCCTGCTAGGAGTTCCAGGGAGTGACTTTACCCATGCTCAGGGACAATCCTACTCTCAGTTCCACCAACGCTTCTCTGTCCCAAGTGTGCCATTACCACACCAGACATTAAAGTCCTAGCCCAAGGAGTGCAGGAAAGTGGGGAGGTAAAGTGCATGTGTTCTCAGGCACTGGTGGTGTGTGACACCACAAAATCTTTGCAGATTCTTGGGCAGCGGTAGCATGTAGGGCAAGGGACACAAACACATTACATTGCCCTGTCCCCAATGCCATCATATTCCCACCACATCATCACCCATGTTCCTACAGTAGTGCTAGCCAATAGAACTTTCTTCAATAACAGACATGTTCTATATCTGTGCTGTCCATTAGGGTGGCCATTAACCCATCTGTGACTATTGAGCCCTTAAAATGTGGCTAGCACGACTGATAACTGAATTTTAATTTGTCGTTGGTTCCAATTAATTTACCTCTTCACATGTGGCCAATGGCTCCTGTGTTGGGCAGCACAGCCCTGGGCGATGTCCACTCTGCTGGGCACAATCATCTCACTCAGGCATTGCCTTTGATGGCCTGAATTCCTTCAGGCACCAAGAGGGTAGCCTGTGGGGGGTGAAGAAAACACCCCTCTCCTGTATCACACACTGTTACCCGGGGTCCTAGCGAAGGCTCCTTCTGCCTTTGTTTTTGTTTGTTTGTTTTTAACTAGCTCTTTGTGTTTAATCAGAACTCCGGACTTTCCACTGGCCTGTGAGTCCACACAGTCTGGGGTTGGAGATGGAGTCTTCACACACCTGTGAGTAAGGCTGTGCCGCTGACAGGCCTCCCAGCCCTGGGTCCTCGCTGCCCTTCAGCTCCCTGCTATTGCCCTCGGCCCAGGTCTGAAAACTCAGCTCCTTCCTTCAAGAAGCTTCCAGACTCCGGAGAAGACACGGAAATCATCTGCTTGGCAGGGGTCGAAATAAAACCACCGAACAGACCAGGGCAGCGCTGAGGAGAAATCAATTTTCTCTGGAGCTGTGGTCCTCAGGGTGCAGTCATGGGGCCAGCAGCATCAGTGTCAGTGGGGAACTTTCTGGAAATACAAACTCTAGGGCCCAGCTTGGAGTCTTAAATCAGAAACTCCAGAGGTAGAGCCCAGCAATCTGTGTTTTAACAAGCCCTCCTCACTCAGAAGCCCTATGGAGTGTGAGAACTGCGGGGTGAGAGGAGGGGGTGGAGGAAACAGGACCGACTTCTTGCCCTAGGGCCTGCAGAGGAGCTCTGGGCTGGCAGAAGGACAGGCCCGGGCACAGGACCCGCCCTGCTCCCTGCAGCTGGTGTCTCAGCTCAGCAGCCTTCTGGTGTGTGTTTAGTAATCTTGGAATCATCATTGTATTGATTTTATGCTGTTTACAGTAAATGGCAGAGTATTCTTTAGAGTTAAAACTTTGTGTTTTAAAACAGGAGTTCTTGGTTGAATTTGATTTTGTGTGCTAAATTTCACTATTATCTTTATACTAACTTTTGAAAGTTTACAAAATTTACCTGTCAAATTCATCCAACCTCTTTTCTTTGACTCCTTTAAATAAAGTACATAGTTTTTAATGAAAAAAAAAAAAACCTTCTATTCAAAGAAATCAAAGATGAATAGTGAAAATATTGCTTATTTAATAATTATCTTCTCTTGGACATTTATTTCTCTATCAAGCTCATTTCCTTTGCAATTCACCTACCCATCCCCCACCCCCACATTCTTCCTGGTTTTAGCAAGGAAACCAGGTAATGAAGCTCGTTAAAACTGTACAAAGTTCAAGATGAAACTCTAAGCAAGAGACTTTCTCCCTTAAGTGTGTTTTCATGCATGGACGCTACGCTGAAATTTCATGGTTTAGTGGGAAAAGCACAGGTTTACGCTCAGGCAAATTAAGATTGGATCATAGCTCTACCTCTTATGAGCTAGTCATTAAACTCTGAGTCTGCATTTCCTCGCTTCCTTGGATACAACATGGAGCTCAGGATGTGTTGTGGGGGTTAAATGAAATAATCACGTGTAAAGTAGCTGGCACGTAATAAACATTTACTGTTTATTTCTACCTTCTTTTCCTTCTTCCAGGATAAGAGCGGAATGTGAGGAGCTCAGGCTCCGGCTCCGAACCAGACTAATCCGAATCCAGAGCAGCCATTTACTGGTTATGTGATCTTACGTAAGTAACCCAGCTTCTCCTCCTCTCAGCTCCTCGTCCTTGGAATGGGAGGACAAGGAGAAGGTCTGCAATGTCTCATGGAGCCTTTGTGAAGATTGAAAGTCTCGATACAGGCTCAGTTCATAAAAGCGAGCCTCAAACACGACAAGCACTCAGTGCAGGTTAGCCGGTGTTACCCATGTTATCATCATTCACGGTTCTCACCTCTGTGGCCAGAGGAGTGACCGGCAGACAAATAGGACGCACCCTCCCATGCCCAAGACTCAGAGCCGTGATCACTTCTTAGCACCACATAACTATTTCCATGAAATGGAGACTCATGCTCCCTGCAGGGTATTCTTTACCATTCCTGGATTTTTATATCTTTTAAAGATTTTATTTATTTATTTTTAGAGAGAAGGGAAGGGAAGGAGAAAGAGAGGGAGAGAAACATCAATGTGTGGTTGCCTCTTGTGCGTCCCCTACTGGAGACCTGGCCTGCAACCCAGGCACAAGCCCTGACTGGGAATCGAACCAGAGACCCTTTGGTGTGCATGTCAGCACTCAATCCACTGAGCCACATCAGCCAGGGCACAATTCTTTTATATGTATTCTAGACATAAGTCCTTTATCAGATATATATTCTGCAAAAATATTCTTCTAGTCTGCAGTTTGCATTTTCAATTTTGTAAGTATTTTTTGAACAGTAAATATTTTTATTTCAATGAGGTGCAATTTATTGTTTTTTTAAACTTTTATAGTTGATGCTTTTTGTATCAGATTTTTAAAATCTTTGCCAAATTCAAGATCACTAAGATTTTCCTCTGTGTTCTATTTCTAAAAGTTTTATAGCTTTACCTCATATGTAGATCTATGATTTAGCACAAGTGAGTAATCTGAGGCTCCTGTGTTTGAGTGACTTGGCCAAGGTGACATGGTGAGTCAGACCTCAAACTGGGCCTGTGTCACATGACTCTTTTGTCCTGAGCCCTGACTTTTTATTCATGTTTTTGGACTTAGTTACAAATCTGATTTTATCATATTCCTTAATTCATAGGTGCACCATGACCAGCAGTCCAAGGCAAAGCTGTTGGTTTTATTATTTTTATAGCATTGGTTACATCTAGTTATCTCTGAGCCCAAGCCCATAATTTTACACTTTGCTCTGTAATACCAGCATTAGCCTCTAAACTCATTTCCCTGACTTCTTTCCCAGCTGGCTTCCTGACAGGTTGTTGATAGGACCTACAGGTTGGAGATAGGAAGACAGGATGAAGGGAGGGGCTCTCTTTGTTTCTCACTTCCTGGCAGCATCCCCCCAGCAGCAGAGGAGAGCCACAGCTCTGGTCCCTCACTTCCTTCAGCCCTCCCAGCACCAGCCATCAGCACCTGTTGTGTCCCTAGCCCCAAGCTCCAAGCATCAGGCCTGCACACCAGCCATGAGGTTCCTTCCTTTGAACTCTTAGGTCTCATAACATCATCTCTTCCCTTTTGTTCACCAGCCTGAACGGTGATACATTTTCTCTGCAATTATAATATTGGAGTGTTCTCAGTGTCCCCTTTCTCATCTCCCAGCCTTCCAATCCCCTGGGAATCAATTTCCTGTACTAAAGTCTCTCTGCTTAAAGTATCTAGAGTGGCTTCTGTTTTCCTGATTAGACACTCATTGATACATTATACACATTCCTTGCTGCTCCATAGGTACCTCATGAGTGTGTTTGGCATATGTCTTTGGATACGAATAAATCCCTGTAAAATATACTTTTATTCTGTTATGGCTTTATATAAATGCTATTGTGCTGTACATCTCATTCTGTTTTCTTTCACTCAAAACCATTTTGCTTAGATCTATTCATGTTGGTGTTTTAGTTCTAGTTCACTGTTTCTGATTTTTGCATCATACTCTAGTATGCAGCCATTCATTTCACTTATCCATTCCCCTAGAGACAGTGTCTGAGATCATCACCAACTTCCTGCTGCTGCGAACAACACAACTCCGGCTTCTGTGAGCATTTCTATGGCATTTCCCCCCTGGGTGAAGCTGCTCAGACATCACATGTTTTCTTCAGTGAAGGGCGCTCTGTGCATCCAGGGGGCGCTCTGTACATCAAGGGGGTGCTCTGTATGTCAAGGGGGTGCTCTGTGCATCAAAGGGGTGCTCTGTGTATCAAGAGGGCGCTCTGTACATCAAGGGGATGCTCTGGAATGGCCACACTTGCAATGCTTGTGGGTGCCTCACATCTTCACCAATATTTAGGATCTCATATTCTAATTTTGGCAAATTTAGAGAGTACAAATACAATTTTGTGATTTTATTTTACATTTCTTTGATTACTAGTGAAGTTGGGTGTCATTTTTCATTGGGTTTCCTGTCTTTTTCTTGTTGGTCTTCAGGAGTTCCTTGTATATTCTTTTACTCCCATTAGCTTACGGCATTGCAAAATCTTCTGTTCATCTGGTGCCTTTCTTTAATCTTTACCTAATGTATAATTCATTGAACACAAAAATTTAGTATTGTTGTTGCTAAATCCATCACTATTTTGTCCTAAGTGTTGTGCTTTTTTAAAAAATTAAATGTATGGGGGTGACATAGGTTAATACGATCAAATAGAGTTCAAGTCTGTGTTTCTATGATACCTGATGGGTGTATTGCATGTGTGCCTCCACCCACCGTCCAATCATTTTGTGCCTTTGGATATCGCTTTAAGAGTCCCCCTGGACCCCCTGCTCACAAACACATTCTCTTATATTTTCTTCTACAGCTCCTTTTAGAATTTAGAATTTTACCTTTTTTTATGTAGGTCTTTAATCCACCGAAAACTCACCTTTTACTTAGTATAAGGTAGAAATTCGAACTTTGTTTTTCTTCAAAGAGTGGACCGCATTTTCCACCCTGTCCGTACTCTTTTCATTTTCTGTGTAGAAATGCCAGGCCCCCCTCCTTCTGACAGAGTCAACCCTCTGCGGCAAACAGCCCAAATCCATGTTTCAGGGAGGTCTGACCAAACAGACAGGGAGACGATCGCGCGCTTCAGGGCCCCCCACCAGACAGTTCCTTGTGTCACATGCAATTCCTCTCCTCTCTCATGGCCCCACACTGACGCTCTTGACTCTTGCCAACCGCACCTCTGGCCCTTCCCTCAGGGCCCCTCCCTCCTGATGACCGGCCTTCACACACGCCACCCCTGTGGCATGTCTAGACCAGGCCACTTCCTTCTTCCCTGTGCCACACTCATCTGTCCGAAGACTGCTCATGGGGACCTCTCCAGACCCAGCCCTGTCAGTGCTTCATTAGCACTGCAGTCTGCACTTGGCCCTAAGCACCCTGGGCTCATTAAGCTCAGGGGGGGTGTGCCTGTGTTCACAGAGATCTCTTGCTTTGCACAGTTTACAAAACCCTTTCAAATTCTCATTCATGATCCTCATAAAGCAAGCAGAGCAGTAAATGTTTCTTCCATTTACAAATGGAAAAATGAGGCTCAAAGAGTTTAAATGTCTTCAAATTTAGGCAATTTACTGAGTCCATGATGTAGGCATAAGGAATGGCTGGGATCAGACACCAACTCTTCTGGTTCTAAGTCCAACACTCTTAGCCTGGGCACAGGGCCTGTCCCTGCAATTAGACAGACTGTCAAGGGCAAGGCAGAGTTCGAACTTCCAGAAAACACTTGTCTCACCTGATCCAAATGCAGTGTAGGCACAGAGGCCATTGTACTTGGAGCCTGGTCTTGAACTCCTGCCCCTTTGCATGGGGCACTAACACTCTGCCTCACCACAGAGCATGAGCCCCCTATAATGCTGTGTTCATCCTTGTAAGAGCATCGATCACAGCTGTAATCAAACTACCCCGTTGCCATTAGTATTTAACACCACAAGTTCCATGAGGGCAGGAGACCTGTCTTTTTTTTTTTTTTTAAGATTTTATTTATTTATTTTCAGAGAGAAAGGAAGAGAAGGAGAGAAACATCAATGTGCAAGAGAAACATCCATTGGTTGCCTCTCACATGCCCCCAAGCAGGGACCTGGCCCATAACCCAGGCATGTGCCCTGACCAGGAATTGAACCAGTGACCTTTCACTTTGCAAGACGATGCTCAACCCGCTGAGCCATGCCCATGAGGGCTGTCTTGTTTATAACTCTATCATCAGTGCCAAGTTCTATACTCAATGAGTATCTGCTGAATGCATGAAGGAATGTTTGAATGAATAAGTGAATGTTTCCTGTGCCTTCTCAAGCACCGTCTGGGTTCTTGTGCTCCAGTCTCCAAGCATGTGCATTAGCAATGTTGATGCTCATCTGACTTTAAGCCTCTACCACAATATACCCCTCTGAGGTGGGCGCCTGTGTTTACCACATACCTTTAAGTTCAATTTGAAGTCCAGCATGGGACCAGTACCAACACCAGGACATTTTCTCCAGCCCAGGTTCAGCCTGCTCTTCCTTCTTGTCCCTGCTTCTCCCAACTCTGCATCCCAGCACACTCCACATCTAAGGCCTCCCAAATCAGAATCCTCTGTGGCTCTTTCTAGAACCCAGCCTCCTGGTTTATACAAAACAGAGTCTCAATACATGATGACAAATAATGAGTTCTTTATTCCTTTTGGAAGTAGAATTTTCATCTGTCTCACAGATATGAATGCAAAACACAGCTAACTGGTAAATAGGAAAAAATGCTTCCCACATCCAGTAATGGGCTTACCCCTGCTGATGTTCAGAAATGTCAGCCGTCAGAGAATACATCAGTGGTAAACAATATCTCTTGAATGATTACTGTGGAAAGAAACATGACTCTAAGCACTCCATAAGATGTGAGCTAGATCAAGACAACCACTAAAATATTCTCCCAGAGCACCCACACCCTGGGTAGGTGAGCTTCCCATTAGACAGGGAAACGAACTACTAAGACATGCACAGGAACACATACCCGCACACATACAGAGTACAGAATTGATTTAGAATGGCAAGGTGGTTTGGGACATAGGCTTTGGAGTCAGACAGAATAGAGTTTAATTTCTGCTTCAAATTCTTCCTAAGTACGTTATCTTAGGCATTTACTCCTCTGACTTTGTTTTCTCATCTGTAAACAGGGGTAATAATACCCACCTTATAAGGTTGTTGCAAGAATTAAATGAGATAGACAAACAAAGCTCCAGGAATGCAGTAAGAAGTCAGTTATTAGTATCAGAACTGGACTTTGAACATTTTAAAGCTGAGTATGTAGCTATTGGGATAATGCAGAACAAAGATAGCAGGAAAGGGGACCTGGGGAGAGGTGAGCTCAGAGCTGGGTTTGGGGAAGGGTAAGAAACTGGTTTGGAAGAGTGAAGTGGGCGGATGTTTGAGGGGGGAATGAGGGCCTGTGAGGACACAGGGAGGAGCGGGCTCAGCTCCAGGTCCCAGCTCTCGTGTGGTCACTGCTGAGCAGTCCCAGGGGGCAGTCGTGCATTTCTTCCAGATCTTATGCAATTACTCACTGTTTTGTTTTGTTTTTAACTTTCCACTGAAGTAGCCTTGGACATTCTGCCCAGCAGTCCGTGAGGCTCTAGGGGGTGCCAGGCTGACTGGTGAAGATACCCTGTCCTTGAACATGCCCTCCAGTCCAGCCACAATCTCATCCTGCTCAGGGCTCAATGGGGCACAGCTTGCTCTTGAGGCTGTGGAACAGCGGACATCTCTGAAGTTCACACGCAAAGTCAACTTTCATCTTGTCTTGTCTTTTTGTTTTAACAAGCCAGAGGAAATCTCCCTGTGTTGCAGTCTCTCTTACTTGGGGAAAAGATCACATTTAAGGACTTGCTATTCCAAATGTGGTCCTTCAGGCAGTAGCAGCAGTGTTGCCTGGAGCTTGTTGGGAAGTCTGACTCCAGGGTCCTACACCAGAACCACTAAATCAGAATCTCTGGGAGCAGTTCCCAAGAACTGATGTTCTGAGCAACAAGCTCTCCAGGTGATTCTTGTGCGCACTAAGTTTGAGAAGCACTGATTTAAGGCCAAGTTTAGATATATCAGCCTCTCTTGAGCTTACTTCTATTATCTATGCTTACCTTTAGCCATGTAATTAACAAAAAGTCTTTCTATGCAAGGGAATAGGAAGTTCACTCTAAAACACAGTTGCCAAATCCTTTGTTTCAAAACATAGACAATTTTTAGAGAATTCCCCTATAGATCAGCTGAGACTAATCATAATATAAATTGAGCTTTAGATATTTGGAGTGACCTAGTATATTGGTTAGAATTCTTTAATTCCAAGCAAGAGAAATGGAATCTCATTATCTTAAACACAAAAGGAATTTAGTAGAAGATATAGGACCTCATAGCATCAGAATCAGAAGGATCTGTGTCAGAATGGCCAGGAACCGAGGCAGGCTCTGGGTAGCGGGGCAGTCTGGACAGGGAGCTGCTGCGGGGATTAAGTGACTCCACTGGCTTTCTGAAGCTGCATCTGCTCATCCAAAGTGAATATTCCCAAGAAGAATCTAATTGGTCAAGGCATAATCATATGCCAAGCCTTGGCCAATGGAAGGCAAGATTACTTGACCAATGATCCCAGAGCCCCTCCAAGACTACATGCAGTGGATGCTGTATGGTTCCTCAAAGCAAAATCAGGTGTGGCTTTCAGACATGAATGGATGCAGTCAACAGGCAAGACAGCAGATGCACCCTGTCTCCCCAGGCTGGCTGGATTAGACTGGACATCAGCAGGAGCAATCCAGATGTGAAAGCCTTAATAGAGATGAAAGGAAATGGGAAAGTTTTCTTAGAAAGGCTGGGTGAGTTCAAAAGCTAGGAAAAACAGAGTGGAGACAACAGTATGATTAGGTATAGTTGTGAAGGCCAAGGAGAATGACCTTAGGTAATGACTTCAAGAAGCCCAGCCCCCAGAAGCTGGCAGGCGCAGAGGTACAGCACACTCCTGAGAGAGAAGGAGGGAGGCAGAGGGTCAAAGAGGTGTCTGTGAGAGACTGCCGCAGAGAACACAGACTCTGCTGGGATGCAGGCCTCTGCAGCACATGCCTGTACTGTGAGTGCCCATTGAGAAAGGACATCACTCCCTCAGGACGATGTGCGCTGGTGCTGAGGTGGGGTGACCAGGAGCACGAGAGGAGGCCTCTCAGTTACCTGTGGGCTATGGATGTGTGCAATGTACAGCAAGAGTCTGAAAAAGGCAACCTTACCAGTGTGTTCTAGAGAAAATCCCCCACACTGCCAGTGGGTAAGTGCTTACAGACACTGATATTTTTAAAGAGAAATGTTGAAAATATAAACTTCAATCATAAGACAAAAGCTGATCACAGCTATTGAAGCACCATTAAGCCCCGGCTGGGTAGCTCCCTTGGTCAGATCATTGTCCCGATAGACCAAGGTCGCGGGTTTTATTCCCCGGTCACGGCACATACAAGAATCATCCAATGAAGGCATGAGTAAGGGGAATGACAAATCAATGTCTCTTTTTCACTCTCTCTCTCTCTCTGTCTAAAATCAATAAAAATTAATTTAAAAAAGAAACCCAATTAAAGGAACTAGAAAAATATGCAAAAAGTAGAAAAATCACTAGCATTTCATGAGCGCCTACTATGTGACAGACACGATACTAAACACTTAATGTTATCTCATTTAATCCACAGAACAACCCTGAGATCTCTTGGACAAGTAGGAGTTTAGGTGACTTGTTCATGCTCTCACAGATAATATGTGGCAAAGCCAGTATTTGAACCAGGCAAGTTAAATATTAAGTTAGCAAAGTCTTTATTACTGTTCAATTTACTAGCTAACATTTTTCTGAAATGCTATTAGAAATAAAGCTTTTGTAATACTGCATGCATACACTTGTAAGGACATACTTACCCCCTGCTGGAGATTGCAGGCCTCCCCAGGCCAGGCCTCTGACCTCGCAGCTCTCAAAACAGATCAGGGCAGGATTCCATTTGAAGAGAGATGAAATAAAGTGCCGTTTTCTATTTTTTAAAAAAGATGATTGCCCTGGCCGGGTGGCTCAGTTGGCTGAAATGTCATCATTTGTACCTAAAAAGGTTGCGGGTTTGATTCCCGGTCAGGGCACATTCCTAAGTTGCAGTTTTGATCCCCAGTTGGGGGCTCGTGTGGGTGGCAACTGACCAGTGTCCTCTCTCATATCGATGTTTCTCTCTTTCTCAACATATCCTTGGTGAGGATTTAAGAAAAAAAAGATGATTTTAAATGGTCAGGCAAGTATTCTGAGAAAATTCTCTTTGTGACATGTTAATATTACTTCTTACAAACACGCACCCCCACATATACACATCTCCTACCGGGCCCCTCATTTCCATGGGCAGAAGGAGTGTGATGGTGTATGTTGCTGTTGCCTTTATGTTGATATTCAAACTCCTCTCCTCCCCTCACCCCCATCAATTATTGAATGCCTAAAAGAAAAAAACCTAACCCAGCAGATGTGTGTGAGCTGTTTGATCTTGAGACTGAATAGGAGCGAAAGTATCTGAGACTCAGATTATGGCATAGAAGAGGGAAAAAATCTTAACAGGGGCTCTGTGAAGGAGAAAGTTTAGCTTTGATCTTACTATTGAATTTTGCTAGTGGGGTGTGTGTTTATATCTATTTCTATTTATTTTTTTAGCTCCAAAATTCTGTGCTGCCGCACCCGTCTTTTTTGATGCCACAGAAGAGAGTTTTGTCTGGGTCTGGGCCATGCGTTTAAGTCATTTAAGGTAAGAATTTAATTTCTCTGGGAAATAAGAAGAGGACTATGGCTTAATTTATGGATATCTTTTTCTTTAAGGGATTCTGAAATAATTGGGGCCACTCTATCTCAAACCAAATGGAAAAGAGGTCTATTAAAAAGCAGAGAGGCCATGGTTTCCAACAAGGACGTCTGACTTTATCGTTTAATTCCTAATTTGCCCATCTTCCTCACTAAAGAAAACCCAGACCTTGGAAAGTAGTCTGACTTTTGCAATCAAGCAGGAGGGAATTAAAGTACATTTGTTCATAGTTAAATCTTATTTCAAAGTTTCTCATGAACGGGGCCTCTTCTTAAAAAAAAAAAAATCAATCGTTCTAAAAGTTAAGATAACTTAAAATATTTTAAAAGGTACCTGCTCCTGATGTGCTGATAATGTACTAGAATGATACTGTTGTGATGTATAGAAGGTTATGAGTTTGTGCAACTTGGGGATTGGTGGGTTTTTAATGAGTTTCCCTGTGTAACAGAGGCTGTTTGTACTCTCACTTTTGACTTTTTCTCTTGATTGGAAGCCCGCCGCGATGCTTATGAGAGCCTTCCTTTCCCGGCTTGCATTCTTCAGTTAATGTATTCATTCGTCCACCCAATATTTATTGAGCCTACTAAGTGCCAGACATTTTGCTTATATACTTCTAATCTGTGCTGGGCATTAAAAATAGATGTTTATCTGCACTTCAAGGCAATAGCCTGCAAGTTTTCCTAAATTAGGTACTCAGAATTCTCCTATAAAGCTATTCTTAGAATTTATTTTATTTAACATTTTCCTAGGTATTTATTCAACACCAGCCAAATATAAAGCCCAATGCTAAGCCCCGGCAGGAGCAGGGAGATAGGTCATGCACAGACTGCTTTCTAAAAGGTTTAGGGGTTGTGGAGGGACACGCAGAGGGACCGCCGGGGAGTGAATATGTGTGGGTAGACGGAGTGAGCAGAAGACTTGGAGGAAGGGGATTCTTTGGGCCAAGGCTGAAACTTGTCAGCTTCCAAATAATCAAACTGGAATGTCAGCGCTTTGGTGTGGAAGGAGATGCTTTTAAAATGCTGTCCAAGAGGTATGATCATTGTCCAGGAATCCTTCCCTGCTGGGCCAGGAGGGGAGGTCGCACTCTGGAGAACACCTTTTGCCTAGAATTTGGGCTGTGGGTCTTTGGGTTGTGGATCACAATGTTCTAGAAGAGACCACTTCCGTTTCTCTGCTAAATGAAGGCCCTGCTAGAGGAAAAAATAGTGTCGATATTCCTTACCCCCCCCCCCAAAAGGCTTTCTAAAGCCTTGTATTTCTTGTTGCTCCCTGTTGCACCTCCCTCTCCCATTCACTGGGATGACTTCAAAACCTCAGGTGTTGGTTCCCACTGACTTTGTGACAGGGTCAGGTGGTCCCAGGGAATAAATTGTCATAGTAGGGGAACTACAGGGCCCGGTCTCATTGTCCAAATCGGCCTGGTACAGTAGTAGAGTTGGTTGGCTCTCACAACCCTCTTCTCACTGTACTTGACTGGGGCCCATGTGTAATAAACACTAAGCATTGGTCCTACCTTATTTGGTATTGAAAGAGTTCACAATCTTTCTTAAAGAAGTTTTACATTTTCATGGTGTTTTATGCCATTGTTCACCAAGTGTATTTTCGGTTTAGCACAAGTAGATCAGAAGGCTAAATGTGACCACTAATCAATACGGCTCTCTTGTGGAAATGCAGGGCAAGAAGTGTTGGATTATGACTAGGGAATAGAGAAGGCTTCCTGGAGGAGGTGGCATTCAAACAGGGCTTTGAAAAATACCTAGAGTTTTGTTAGAGAAGCAGGTAGCGCACATTGCAGGCAGATGGACTGAGAGCAGCAAAGTGGTGCTGGACAAATACAGGAATGTTTAGGGTCCAGTACAAGTGGGCTTCAGGGGCTGGGACTGGGGAGACACCACAGAGACCTGTGAAAATTCTGGTGGTGGGATGAAGGATCAAGGACACCATATACGGCAATGTTGTATTTATTTATTCTTCACTTTATCTTTCCTCTAGTTCGTTTCTCTCTCTCCCTACCCACCCCTAAATATAATCCTTCTGTTTCCCAAACAATAAGATTCAGCAGCATACTAAGGTCCTCTGTTAGAAAAGATGCAGTTTAAGAACAGCAACGTCCACCGATAAATAACAAAATAACCTGTTAAGAGCCATGTCTAAATGAACCCCAAGAGGCAAAGCTTTATAGTCTTTTCTTTACTGCCTGCTCTATCAGTAACATAGTTTCTCCTCCCAAAGTCTTGAACTCTGCTATTTGAGAGGCACAGTGCTGATGTCTGCCCCCTCACAGCCCATTGTATTAGTCAGGTTAAGTAATGCTAGCTGCTGTAACACATAATCCAAATCTCAGGCTTAACACAATAAAAGTTTATTTTTTTGTTCAGACAAAGTCTAATGCTGACCAACCCCTCTCCTGGATGACTCTCTGCATCAGCCATTGTGACTCAAACTGTTTCCATCTGTCTGTCACTAACCTGCAGCATGACCATGGACAAATCACTTCTTTTCTGTGGACTTCAAAATCTTAATTTATAAGATGGTGCTAATAGCTCTTACCCACCACCTTATAGGATTATTGTGACTATCAAATGTTTAGTAAACAATAACTGTATAAGCAGTCAACTTTTATTAAATTCTTACTATTCAAAGACACTGTGCTATGTGCTATTTGATTCAATCCTCATAATAACACTGTCACAAAAGTCCTACCATTATTATTATAATGATTAAATGAGATAGTGTTTGCATTCTTAAGCGAGACGTAATCATAAAAGAATAGTCCTTGGACACACCAAGCATACTCCCCCTGGAGGGTCCAGCACTTGCTAGTCCCTCTTTCAGGAAGGCTCTGCCTCACTCATCAATGTGGCTTTTATTCTCCCTTCATTCAGGTCTCAAGCTGATGTCATCTTTCCAAAGAGGCTGTTCCTATTCACCCCCTGTATCCAAAGTATCACGCCCAACCCCTCATCTCTCCTTCTTTGTCTTCCGACCCTGCTGGTCTGTTCTTTATAGCACTTTAACCTCCTGATATATGGGGAATTTTTGTGAGCATTTACTGTCGGTTTTCCCCATTAGATGATAAGCTTCATGAAAGCAGGAACTTTGCTTGAAGCATTCACTACTCTATCTCCATTGTTTAAAACAGGGCTTAGCACATAGTAGGTGCTCAGCAAATACTGGTTGAGTCAATATAATCCAATCCTTACTTTGTGCTGAAAATAAACGTGGTGAAACAATGCTTTGTTAGTTGATTTTCCTTTACCTGCAAAGGAGCTGTACCAAAAACACAACTGCAGTATTCAGAGGGCTCTGTATCTAAAACATTGACCCCTTCAAGCTTAGGGTGAAGAAACCTACCAGCTGCAACCTGTCAGTCCTCCCCTGCTGAAAGGTTAGAGAGGGAACATGCTCTCTTCCAGCCAATTCCCAGGCATCTGGGTTGCCTGTGCAAGCCGTAATCAAGTTATCATATCTAGCCAGTGTCTCCTGGATCCCGTCACTTCTGAATGAGAAAAAATTTGCAGACAAATTTCTAGCAGCAGGAAACTGGTGCTCTCCTGCCAGGCTGCCTGCAAAGCACCTGCAACTTCAGCAGTCTCCCTCCCACTCCTGCTGGGAGGCAGCCTCAAGCCTCTTACTTTGGGAGGGGAGGCGGGGCGGGGAGGGGGTCTTTGCTCATTCACTTCCAAACTACCTGCCACTCTGAAATACGGTTCTGGTACCAGTAATGACCTGGGTCAGGTCCAGATGACACATAAGCCCATGGACAGGCTGGTGACCTATCCCTAATGGGCTTTGCTGAGTTGTTCTGGTCAAAGGAGAGGGCTCTGCCCAGAAATCAAGAACCCTATCACCACCAGCAAAACCTGCCCTCCTCATTGTCCCCATGCTAAGGGGCATTTGATGAAGTGCCAGGAAAGTTCACTTTAACTTACAAGACCCCTCATTCAGCTCTTCTAGGAAGGAGGCACTGCACTGGCTTCTGGGCTTCATCTATGTGTGTCCCCAACTATTTTCACTTTTTAGTGAAAACTGTGAGAGAGAAACAAAAAGCACTTTCCCCCTTCATCAGAAAGGAAAACTTTCCCCCCTAGGAGAGAGAGTTTTGCTGGAGAAAAAGAGCTAAAAGGATAAAGATATTGGCAGAGCTTAATGCCATAAATCTGATTAATTTACCTTGTGACACTCTCCACAAAAAAGTTAAGGGTCAGAGTCTTGCGTGCAAAGTGACCTTTCACCTATAGCCAAGGCCGTCACAACGGGGGCCTGAGCCGCCTTTCACAGCTACCTGCTGCTTCCGACAATGAGATTGGACACAGTTTTCAACATGATGGAGAACACCTTCGGAGCAAGCGGCCTTTGTTCTTTCTGCCTGCGGAGGGGAAAGCGTCCAGGCCAACGTCTTCACTCTCCAGTGTTCACATGGGACCAGACGAGAGCTGGTGTGTCTGGGCCAGAAGGAAAGGAAGCCGACATAAAGAGCTCTCTCTAGGACTCATTTCATGAACATATATTTAACAACTTATAGAATATACAAATATCAACTTAAATAAGCTTGGTTCTTGCCCTAAAGCAACATGAAGGACAACGTCACTAACTAAAACAGGATATAATCAATGCCTAATACAGAGGAGGTTCTCGATGCAGCTCACAGGACGAGTGGTTGAATGAACTGTGAGAGCACTTTCGTGTGGAGGAAGACACGCAAGGGAGGGACTGTGGAATGTACGGATTGACGAAACTCAGAGAGTGATCTTGACCTCCATCTCTTAAATTCCACCAACACACATAAGGGATGCAAAATCAGGTGACCTTCCCTCTTCACCCTTTTAAGTTAAAAAGAAAAAAATCTCAGACCAGGCAGGATCTCATGAGGCGTAAACAGCTTACACCGGGGCCCCTGTCATGGCGGCTCTTTCTGGGAACATGCCGGCCCTACGTGGGTCACGTTCAGAGATTTCTCTGTTTTTGTGTGTTGTCACGTTTTGTTGCCAGTAACCCTTGCAGCTTTCTAGTTTTGCATTTCACCTCAGCTTCAGCAGAAAGTATCAATAAGGTGGTGCTTTTGGCAGAATGGCACAGTGAGTGGGAACCAGACTCTCAGTCAAGCGCCACCAGAACTGTTCATCCGCGGGACTCACCTTTTGTGCAGTGGGGTGCTGCTGTGTTTTTAAATTCACATTTCTCCCTGTCTCTTCTAAAGGCACCCAAGTGTTGCTGACTCAGGACTTCACATGTCTGCAGAAGGCAGTTTCGAACAGCTGACAGCCATGGCGGCTCAAAAACCCTCCAGTGGGCAGTCAAATCTGGCTCCCTGTAGATTTATGAAGCCACAGATGGGCCCTGTTGGGTTGTGTGAGAACCCCAGGCAGGCCCAACCCCATCTGCACACTGAAATTTTGTCTAGACAGAAGGCTAGACACATCCACCTTCCAAATGCACTGTGAAGCATATTTATTGCCACTGGAAGGCTTGGAACAGACAGGCAAAACATCAGGAAGTGCTCAGGAAGAAAGAAGGAAAGGGAGGAGGCAGGGAAGGAAGGAAGGAAGGAAGGAAGGAAGGAAGGAAGGAAGGAAGGAAGGAAGGAAGGAAGGAAGGGAGGGAGGAAGGAAGGGGTCACCTAGAGAGAGTACATGCCAAGTTAGCACAGAGCACACGATTCTTCCATGACAGGCCTTGCAAGTGCTGGTGATGGAGTCCCTTCTGAGGCCACCGACCATGGGATGGATGGGTTATCTCCCACAGCTTGGCTCCAGGAAGGAATGATGAAACCTTGCACATCAGCCTAGAAGGAGCCCTGTAAATCATCAAATACTAAACATGGTCCAAAAGGAGGTGGCTGTTGTTATTGTTGCTGTTTTGCCCAACAACAATAACATTGTGGAAACCCAAGATATAAAACAAATCAAAGAGAACTAGCTATGGTTAAAGTAATAGGTGACCAGGAACTCCCTCCCTGAGACATTTCTTCCCCTCTCTCCTGACACTCTATCTCTCCTCATCTGGCCCACAAAAGACATTGAGGTTGAAAGGAACTGATCTGTTCTAAGGCCCACGTTGGCAGAAGGTCTGAGAGGAGAGAACTGACTGATCTATGAGTTAGTGGTGACACTGGGACCAGAGACAGTTTTCTTATCTCTCAGCCAGGTGCTTTCCCTTATAGCCCAGGCTAGGTGTGTGCCTGGGCATCCTCATTTCCTGATTCTACAGAAAAAGAGTGGAGTTTTCTACAGTTATAGGAGAAGCAAAAGGAATCGAGCTTGGGGTTGTGGGTTCTCCCCATCCCAAGCCATGTTCCCAACTGGAAGACGCTGCGTGTGTAAGATACCTAAAACCACCTCTAGCTCCAGATTCAGATGTCCACACTTTGTCTGGGTGCCATATGTCTGGTCTCAGAGACTTCATTTTACATTGAAAATATAAGGAGCATAATAAGGAAAAAGCTGGGCTCATTTATCCAGGCAATGGTTTTACATGAAAGCTTTCCTTGTAATTTATTGATTTTTTTTTAAAAAGAAAAGTAAGAGAGAACAACAAAACAGGAGATTCCATATTCTCTAGGCAACATAGGGCCTGATGCCAGTGGTAGCCTTGTCTCAAATAGAGTAGAGCTTGACATGTTGAAAGATATATTTCAGTGAGGAAATCAGTGAGAGAACATGGCACAATTTGAACAGAAATGTAATGTGCATAAAAAGTAAAGTTCTCTGGCTCTTAGAAGACATCCTTTGGAAGACTATCCAGACGTGCAATTTAGTACCAGATGTTGGCATCTGGAGAGACCCTGATTTGACAATTTACCAGAAAATATAAAAATGGCAGTTTAAAAAATAAAAGCTAAAGGCAGAATAGCTGCAATGGCCCAGTGGAGCAGTCCTGGAACGTCAGAAAACCAGAGTTGGTTCTCCAGTGGAGCTGGAGGGATGTCAAGTGCAGCCTGGGCTCAGAAAGTTCACAGCAGGGTGTCTGAGGGTGAAGACACCCTGGGTCCTTTGGCGGGTTCCATGAGGCAGTCAGTGGTAGGGGAAGCGGGCCAGAGGGTATGGCTGGCCCCTGTGATGTGGTTGTAGGGCTGGGAAGAAACGGCTCTCCCAACCTGCTATTACGGCAGCTGTGGTTGGGCCGAGGCTGACAGCTAGGCCCTGGCAAAGGACACAGGAAGCTGGCTGGCCCCAGCCTGCAGCACACAGCACACGCGGAAACAGGCAGCCGTTCCCCCAAGCTTTGGATTCCAGGCCGTGCCGCTGCAAACTCAGTCTAGCAGCCCAATAGTCCTTGGCTCTCATACCCTCTTCTCAACCAGATGGAGTGTCAATGTTGCACCTTCCTGTCTGTAGCTGGAAATTCATCTAAAAAAAATTTTAGGTGTAACTCACATGTAGTGAAATACTCAGTTCTAAGTGCTTGATCAGGTTCAATAGATGAATGCACCCATGTGCCCTGTACCCCGATCAAGACACAACATTTCTGTCACCCCAGAAATTTCCTTCTTGCTTCTTCCTAGTCAATGCCTTCCCATATACATACAGCACGGAGTAACCACTGAGCTGATGTCTGTCACTGCAGATCAGACCTGCTGTCCTAGAACTCTGTACAAACAGAATCATACCATGTGTCCTCTTTTGTGTCTTGGTTCCTTCACTCAGTATGCTTTTGAGATTCTCTCTCTCTCTCTTTTTCCTTTCTGAGTAGTATTCCATTGTACGAATATACCACAAATACTATCATTTGTTGTTTATTCATTCATGTGTTATTGGACATGGGGGATGTATCCAGTTCTTAGCTTTTATGAATGGAAACTGCTATAAACATTGCTGTTGAAGTCATTGTGTGGCTACGACTTTATTCATCTAGAGTAAATGCCTGGGAGTGAAACTGGTGGGTCCTAGGATAGATGCATGTTTAATTTTTTAAGAAACTGCCAACAGATTTCCATCGTAGTTGTTCAGAGGCTCACAAAGCCTCTAAACATCATGGTGGTCCCTGTGCTCCAGGTATGCGAATGACTGCACTGCTGTGGAGTGCAGGTGGACACGTGGAGTGTGGTGAGGAGCACACCGGCCTGGCAGCTGGGCCATCCACACCCTGTTTCTACTGAAGTGTCTGGGTCTCAGCATCCTCATCTGCTGAGGGAGGTGGTTAAATAGGTGATGTCCAAGCGTATGTCTAGCCCTAATCTGACATAACAAATATTGATCACTTTCTAGGAAAGTAGAACAAAGATACATTAGCTATTGTTCTCTTTAAAAACTAACATCTGACTTGTAACCTACCAATAGGGTGACTAGATTTATTGTGTAACAATTTCAGGCCCTGGTCAGTTATGATACGTCCGACTGCAAGAAACAGAAAATCCCATTCAGCCTGGCTTGCCCATGGACCTGAAACAAGCCCAGAGATAGAGGCCAGGGTCCAGGCATAGAATGACCTGGGTTCCCTCTCCCCTTCTCTGCAGGTTTCGTGGCTCTGCCTCCGATCTGTGATGGTTTCATCCTTAGTTTGGTAACAAGATAGCAGCCATGCCAGGCCTCACTTCTACCCACAATGGAAGAAGAGAAACCACCCTTTTCAGTAGTTCCTTCTTAAGAATGAGGACATTTCCTTCCCAGAAGTTCCTAGAAAACTTCCCATCACATGTCATTGGCCTGCATTAGATTCCACGTCTCTCTTGACCAATCTGTGTGGGCAGGGCAAAGCCGTGAGATTATTAATGTAGGCTTGCATTCCCAGGCCACTCTGATCTGTCAGGCGTCGCAGTCCTACTAACAAAGTTGGTGTGAGGCCATATTCCTGCAGAGCATGAGCCTCTGTGGAGATGGAGTGGGCACTCCCAAAAGGGGGAATGAAGGCTAGTAGGCAACCAGTGTCCACAGAGAGCCCTTCTCCACAAGTATAGAGTTGTAGCACATAGCGCTAACTGGGGGCTAATGGGATCTTAGAAGATAACCCAGAAGACCCAAAATCAGAAGCAATTCGGGAAGTATGTTTGATTGAATATGATCACAAATGCATTTCAGCTCCTCCCATCAGATGCCTATTTTGTTGTCTACTTTCTCATCCCTTAAACCTGGGATGGCCTTGTTTTAACTAATAGAATGTAGCAGAAATGGCCTTGTATGTACTCTTATTTCCCAGGCTTGCAGCTTCTTCTCCTGTTCTCTTGTAACACCCCATGTCCCGCAAGAAAACCTGGGCTAGGTGACTGATGGTAACAGGGCCCACAGAGAGGGGCCCAGCTGACAGCCAGCACCAAGGCCCTGGATGTGTCAGTGAACCATCCCAGATCCTCCATTTCCAGTCACACTGTCAAATGACCACACCACTTGAGTGACTCAGCAAAAAATCAGCAGAAGAACCACCCAGCTGACCTCAGCCAACCTGTAGAATCATGAGAAATAATAAATCATGGCTGTCTTAAACCACTAAGTTTGGGGTGGTTTATTATGTAGCAACAGGTAACAGAGTCAGAACAGGCCTTTAAAACTCTTCCAGTCTCTCTAGTGGTTGATTGTCTGCTGAACTTGTTAGGTACACTCACCACTTGCTGAGGTATGAGGCTGCAGCACCTCCCATTTCTGGAGAGTTCTAGGTAGATGTTTCCCTACTGTGGAGGCAGACCCTGCCTCCTGAGCCTTCCATCCCTCAACCCTAGTTCCCAGATGCTTACTGGGGCCCTAGAGAACAAGTTCAACCCCTCAACTACACAGAACCACTTCAGCCATCTGGGCACCTTCTTCCATCCATAAAAGATCATCCTTCTCCAGGTGAAGCAATCCTAGTCATCAGCTCTCTTCATTGTTGTTGGAATGGAGGACGGTGGACCTAAAGGGCCAGACCTGTTAGGAGGATGTTGCAATGACCAAAAGATGTCATGAGGGAATCCTGAAACCTTGGGGCCATGGCCAGAGCATCCCCTAGGCAGGGGCTGTCAGACCTGAAGAAGCACCAGCTGACCTGGTCAGGGTAAAGTGGGCTTCTAGAGAAGGTACTTTGCTGGGCTCCTGAAAGCCCAACGAGGCAAAGAAAAGGGCAGCAGGGTATCTGAGAGGGAGGACTAGGGGCCTAGGGGTTGGTTCTGTGGAAGGGAGTTCTGTGGTAGTGGTTTGTGTAGAAAGAATAGGTAATATTGAGCCAAAAATAAGATCATCAGGGGCTGTGCAAACTAGAAGAAACAGGCAGTCAAGAGGACCCAGACTTTGGTCTTAGTTTAAGAGAAATGAGGCCAGCAAGAAGGGCAGAGCTGGTGCTCACTGGCTGCCACGGGAAGGTGCATGGTGTGTTGGCTGGAAGTAAAGGCCTGGGCCTAGAAGACAGACTCCACTAAGAACCCTGTGCCCTGGAGGAGCTGGTCTGTAGAGAGGACAAGAGTGGCACTTTCTTTACAACATCCTCAGGCTGGCCTCTGCCTTTCTCTCCCCCTCGCCACCGCCTTGTGTGGAAGTCTTGGGCCGCTGGCAAGCCAGCCTCCGGTCTCCCAGCAGAGAAGGAAGCCAAAGTTGCCGGCCCTAGGATCTCAGAGTGCTAGGTATGTGTGTCCACCTCAGTAGCCCTCAACTGCCCGAGGACAAGACCACACTTCTTTCTTCTCTTGGTGCTGGGAGCATACTTGAGGAGGCCTCCGTAAGTGTTTGTCACAAGAACTTGGCTGCAGTCAAACAGAAACTGCACGTTGACCCTTGGATGAGACTACTTCAACCTACTCCTCAGCCACTGCAGCTTCTCAGGGACGTCTGGCAGCCAGCCTCCCAGCCCACCTCTGTGGGCCTCAGCAGTTGAGGGGGGATTTCAGGGAGCCCCTGCGGGGCTGGCGTGTGGAGGGAGAGTCTGTTGAGGACACAGTGTGTCATAGTGGGAGAAATGGAAGGTGTGTTTAAGACCTGGCTCCTATAGCAGATTCCCCTGCCCTCTGAGGCCCTGCTTCATGGTAGTGGGGGCTGGGAGATGCGGGGTGGGGTGGGGGGCACTGTCTCTGGAAAGTTCCCAGCCCAGACCTCAGGCTCAGAGGCCCAGAGAGCAAGTAGCAATGGAGAAGGACAGTAAGGTCTGCCATGGGGAGACCAATGCTTTCCTTGGGTCGCAGGGGGCTCCACCAGGAGGCCCCCAGGGGAAGCATGACAGTGTGAGGGATAACGGGGCTGAGCGGGCTCTGCAGGAGGCAGGAGAAGACCAACCAGACAGGAGCATTCTGGGTTCAAGGGCTAACTCCCATCCAACTTACCCCCTTCAGCCTTTTTCATAGAAACGTTACTTCTTAACCTTCTTGGTTAGTCAATCATGGCATCACAAGCTACTGACCACATACTCCCCTCCCCTCCTCGTGCTCTTGGGGGTGTATGATTACCTGAGATTTTACATTTTTCCCATCACAAACCATCATCCCCCTGGATGTGGGAAAGAACGTAAATCAGCAAATGGTTACAGAGTTATCCTCATCCTTCTCTTAGATCACTGTGATGACTCTTCAGTTGGAAATTGCATGAACACGCAGCATTTAAAACATAACAAGGTGATGAGGGTTAGGTCAGACAAGCCCTGGAGCTCTCAGCCTGCGTCAGCTGAGCTGTTTGTGAGCAGACCAGGGAGAGAGGCCCTTAGAGAGGCCACTAGTACCTCAACTTGCAGAATGTAAAGATGCCTGTAATAGAGATAAGGTGAGTTAGAAAGGCAGCTTTTCACTTAGAACGAACTATGATTTTTAAGCTAATTCTAAAACGTCAGGCCATTCCATGACATGCTGGGGGAAAGAAAAGGGTGACCGGCCGTGTCTAACTGCTTCCCCGTCCACCCCAGCAAATGTCGCAGCTAGATAAGGGTTAAATCAGACCAGTCCCAGAGCGCTCAGATCTCAGCCTGCAGAGGTGCACGTGAGCCCCCTGGGGAGAAAGGCTCTTGGACGTGTTTCTTCTCTTATCTTGATGGCAGGGGTGTTTGGTGCCCTTTGAGTAACCCCAAGAGCCTTGAGTCTGACAGCAAAGTTTGCAAAGGCTGTCTCTGGGCTGTAGCCCTTGCAAGTGCCTTTGCAAAGATTAGGCTGTTTGATAAACAGATAAACTTGGAGCTGGAAGGGACTTGAGAGTTTACCCAACTCAGTTCTCTAGATTTTTTTCTTTTTAGTGGAAGAGGAAGTGGCAGCTCACAGAGGAGGCAAGAGTCACCCCCCAACCCACAGCAGCTTACGAGTGTAAGAGGAGCTGGGGTGAGAGCGCCAGCCTGGCCACCGCCTTGCAC
Organism: Macrotus californicus; assembly: GCA_007922815.1. NCBI lineage: Eukaryota > Metazoa > Chordata > Mammalia > Chiroptera > Phyllostomidae > Macrotus > Macrotus californicus. The sequence continues at coordinate 1,685 of VMDR010000656.1, read as the reverse complement.
GGCCCCTCCTGGGCAAGGCGAGCTTCTCAGCGGTCCCTGAGCATGCCTCCAATCCTGGGCCCCAAGCTTTCTCCCATCATCGCCCTCAGCCCCATCTCCTGCTCTGCCATTGCTGGCTTCGCTTAAAGGAGAACTGGGAACATGAAGAATATTGTTGCTTTTGCAGACGAGTCCATCAAGTCCCAGTCTCAAAAAGAAAAAAGTTTCTCAGCAGCACCAGTTAAAAATCACTTGGACCTCTCGCTGAACTCCAGTTCCTAGACCCCACCCCAGGGTAGGCACTCGGGGAGCCTCACGGCCAATAGGTACGTCTGGGGAGTGGTGCTGCCACTCTGTCTCCTCAGCATTCAAGGCTTGTCATTTTCAGGCCTCCACCCGCCTTTGAACCCTTTGCCACCTGATTTCCTGGGTCTCTGCTCATCACATTCCTATACATCAGCTTCATTGAACTTTTCAGTGTTTGATAAAATTGCATTCATGGTTGTGGCAGCTACCATTTACCATGTGCCTCTAAAGCACCCCAGGAGTGCCACCTCATTGCTGTGCCTCTCAGAAGCAGGTGACGGCCTTGTCCCCATTTTACAATGAAGACTCTAAAGGTGACGCCTTGTCTAAGGGCAGAGCCCAAAGCCCCCACTCCCAACCACCTCGCGGCACGACCTGCAGGAGCGCTGTCTTTGTTCTTCTCACCTCTCTCGTTCCCAACACCGTGTCCTCTACAAAAGTGACATTCCTCTGCCCACCACCTCCACCTGATCATGTCCGGCTCATTCCTCCCAGCCAGCATCACCTTCCTCTGCCTCTTTCCAGGCTCCTCTGACTTTGTGCCTCATACTGGAGGTGACAGTGGGTATCTTCTCCACTGGCCCCTGCCCTGGACCACACCTGGGTGACTACAGGAGATTCCTATCTGGTCTCAACCATCGCTCCACACAGCTACAGGAATGACAGTTTCTAAATATCTGTCAGGTTGTGTCGCACCAAAGTTCACAAGCTCCAGTGGCTCCCCATCTCCCTGGGAGTCAGCTCCCTCCCCACAGCCTACATCCACTCTCTGACGGCACCCCCATTTCTACCCTCCTTGCCCACTCCACCCAAGTCCACTGGTCTGCTGCTCCTCTGAGCCACCATGCACATGCCTGCCTGGGGAGCGGCTGCTCCTGCTTCACAGGAAGCCCCAGATGTCTTTCAGGTCTCTGCTCAGCTGTCACTTTATCACGGGGGCCTTCCCGAGGAGTATCCATAGGAAGGTACTCCTTTGGGCTTGCACAGATGGGAAGGCCAAGGCCCAGAGACAGAAGTTCATTATCCCAGGTCCCACGTGAGCCAGTGGTCACCAAGACTGGAACCCATATCTCTCAGCTTCTCAGTCCCATTGCCGCTGACTCTATGACCAGGAGGTCCCAGCATCATTCCTATTAATGCATGGGTTCGTTCACTTTCTGCCATCCATGGGCTGTGCGATCACAGGCAGAGCGCTCCATGTTCATTTCATTAAACATAAGGACAAAGGGGTGGAGGAAAGCAGGGAGCATGGTTGTAGTGAGCCTCCGAGGTCCCTCTGAACTAAGTAATCTTCGATGGAAGACTACGCTTTGCTGTCTGACACACCCTCCCTAGGCAGATCCAAGTTATGTAGGGGCTAAAGCAAATAGAAATTTGAGGGCCTTTTATGAGAAAAAGAA